>WNHE01000638.1:13915-38132 GCA_009805545.1 Oryza longistaminata
GATGCATGGACGTACGCACGCAATTACGTAAGTAATAGCACCCGGTTTCCGCTAATTCCACGCGCACAAATGCAATTTGCAAACACAAATGCATGCATGCTACACGCCGATCGATCGATCGAACACAGCGCTTGGTTAATTTTGACGAGAAATTTGTGTTAAGTTCAAGATCCGATTTGTTCCTTGATTAACTGACCAGATTCATCACCCTCATTGTACGGTCGATGCTGGTTGTCCGGCTGTAAGTGGTGCACCCTCTGATTTGGTTAAGTTTGTTTTTGGACATGAGGAGGTGCGGTGACCGAGGCACGCACATATATAGCAGAGGTGTATAGGATTACAATTTGACCATTTCAATGGTACGATAGATTGACTAATGGCCAGCTAATAATTTGTATGCTCTACTAGAGAAAAAGGGTTTCTTCCATATGGCTATATCATATTTTCGTAGGCGGAGGTGGCAACCGCTGGCACCCAAGAGTCGGTAAAAATCATATTTTTGCATGTGGGTAGAGCAACCACATATGAAAATTTGATTTCCGCATCTGGACGTGCACTTAAGCCATCCGACAACGAAAAGGAAAAATTGCAAAAAACAAAAAAAATCAGGAAACGAAAACCTATCCCTGAAACCCTAACCCTAGAATCTAGAAGCCACCATCGTTGCTGCCGACGTTGCCATCCTTGTCGCTTGAAACCGCCGTTGGATCCTCGTGGAGGGCGGGGCGGAGAGGCGTCGGGATCCGCGAGGGAAGGGGAGGACCACCCCTCCCCTTGCCACCGCCGGCTGATCTGCGGACATGGGTACCAGAGAGGGACAGGATCCACATGGGAGAGGGAGGAGGCGCCGGATCCGCCCCTCCCGTCACCGCCGCCGGAGGATCCATGGTCGTGGGGGGTGGAGAGGCAGCGGCATTCGTGCGGGAGTGGGACGGAGCGCCAGATCCAAAGGGCGTTGGATCCGCCCCTCCCATTGCCGCCGCCGGCGGGATCCCTCTTGCTTGAGTCTGCCGCCTCTGCTCTCGCTTGAGCCCGCCATCGGAGCCTACTGCTCTCACCCTCAACAGCCACCCTCGCTCGCCATCGGGAGGAGAGGGAGGGTGAGGAGACAGGAGATGAGTGGTGGAGAGTGAGTGTTAGGAGTGGGGAGAGGAGTGAGTGTGAGGAATGGGGACGTTGTGGGAGATAGAGAGGAGGGGAGAAAAAAAGAGTGGGAAGAGAGAGAGAGAGAGAGGGGGTATTTTTTGCACACGAGCCTGTTAAGAGACTAGCATGGGAAAATATATTTTTGTATGCGGTCCCTGAATTGCGCATGGGGGACGTTAAGACTCGACTTATGTTAATATTAATGAATTAATAGCCAAATTTGGCTTGTAGTGGGTTAAGCTTGTTAAAGAGCACTATCTTGAATAAATTCAATTTAATGAAGAACTTAGACCGCTATATTCTTTAAATACTTGTGACTATATTCAATTTGATGATCTTTATTCACTTGACTGTTTAGAGAAGAAATTATTTGCTATATTTGAATCGCCATGTCCATCAAGAAGTCTACCTCACCCTATATTGTGATAGATAAAGATATGCTCATCAGTCTTAATGACAAGGTGAAACTGAGGATGATTTCCAATCAAGAAAGGGACAATGATGAAAACATCACTAGCTCGGATATGGCCATGGCTACCTTATGTATTCATCAACCAAATATCCATGTTTTCTATGTAAGATTTACGTATTATATATTTCAACAAATATTACTGCACTATGAGTTTTGTGTGTTCTCGTTTGCAAATATACTTGTTTGGGTGAAGGGAAATAGATCGAGCACAAGGATTGCATGGATCAATGATCAATGAAGTTTATTTGGGACCATGTAAAGCCCTTCCCTAAGTTTGCAACTAGAAGGCAAAAGATGAAGTTTTGCATGTTTTGAATTTGTATGCGGACCTCCTAACAGCATCAACTTCAAATGGATTTGGCCACTGATCTAGAAGGGCTTATGGGGCCTATGAGTACTAGATGGAAAGGTAATGGATTTTATTTTCAGATGGTTCTAGTTCCACAAAAAAATTCATTCTAAGCAGTCAGCAATCACAAGTCACGTACATCTTTTAGTTCTAGTCTGATTTGGACCTTGATCTTTGTAATTGTGCCGTGTACTAAGCCCAAGGGGGTGAGCGCGTGCTAGGGCTAACCCTAGGATGTTGCTACCCATATTTATTCAGCAGTCATCATTGTTTAGAGCCAAGTTTTGTTTAGATTATTTATGTCATTGTAGTTTCGCCGCTAGCTATATCGTTTTGTGGAACCCTTAACTTTGAGTTCTTAATCATTCATCTACAATTGTGTTATAATATTTCTTGTTTTTGTTTGTGTTCTTCGATGGGCATGGAGGGGTTAGCCTTCTCGGCGAGGTCAATTGGATTTCGGCACGGTTGAGAACCAGAGGAAACATGTTGCTGTGATTGCAAGGTTTGGATTGATCGAAAGCCGGACCATGTGTCTGGGGTATCCGCAAAATCAATAGTTATCTTTACCTGACGGACGATCGTGCACCCCATTGCCATCATACTGTGGCTATAAAAAGGGACTATCACTAGCTGAACCAAAACATAAAGAAAGTGTGGCACGTAGAAGTTGTGAGAACAAACCAAACATTAGCCACATTTATTTGGTTAGACTCATCTACTTCCTCCATCCCTTTGTCCTATAATATAAGAGATTTTATGATCCCAAAGATCATATTTTATGATACTATTTACAGCATATTCCCTTATATTATAAGATGAATGGAGTATCTCAAGTACGGTAAAACGTGGCACCAACCAAACAAGCTCGAAATACATCATGTGATTTTAAGGAACGCCTAAACAATTAATTGCTGTAGGACAGAGCTAGCTAGTAACATGCAATATCAAATATGGATTAATTAAATCAGTTTACTAGAAGTGGGTAGGCATTGAACAAACTAATTTAACTAGTCAGTTAATTATCAAGGAAGACGCATATGCATGGAGAGGCAACTTGCACAGAACTTCCATGCTAATCTCTCCATAAATACAGCCCCCATTCGGCCATTCCAAAGCACTCACAAACACCACTCAGCAACCAAATCTTGCTTAACTAGCTAATTTCCTTTCAGCCATGGCGAGGCTAATTGCATCATCGTCTTCATCAGCTGCGGTGTGCTTCGTCGTCCTCCTGATCATCGCGATGGCCATGGCGCCGGCAACGGCGGCGGCGGCGGCGGACAAGTGCGAGAGGGACCTGGACCTGCTGATGGGGAGCTGCGAGGGGTACCTCCGGTTCCCGGCGGAGGCGAAGGCGGCGCCGTCGAGGGCGTGCTGCGGCGCGGTGAGGAGGGTGGACGTGGGGTGCCTGTGCGGAATGGTGACGCCGGAGGTGGAGCAGTACGTGTGCATGGACAAGGCCGTCTACGTCGCCGCCTACTGCCACCGCCCACTCCTCCCTGGCTCCTACTGCGGCAGTAAGCTTGTGTGACATGCACACAATACTTAATACTCCATCCGTTTTAAAATATTTGACACCGTTAACTTTTTAGCACATGTTTGATAGTTCGTCTTATTCAAAAAAATTTGTTAAATATATAAAACTATATGTGTACATGAAAGTATATTTAACAATGAATCAAATAATATGAAAAGAATAAATAATTACTTAAAATTTTTGAATAAGACGAATGGTCAAACACATACTAAAAAGTCAACGGTGTCAAACATTTTGAAACGGAGGGAGTACTTTACGAGCAAATGTTCAATTTTTTTTTTAAAAAAATTCATGACATTTGCTAGTTGATGTGCATGCGAAACTTGTGTGCATATATAGGATATGTTCATATATATCAGTTGTTGCATGTGTATATAGGTCAGGAGACACTTGAAAAAAAAAACATTGGCATGCAACACCCTATATTTATTTTTACAGGTGGACTACAAAAGAGCCATATGTAGAAACGCACTGATGATGATATTCAGATAAGGTCACTTAACTAGGTTAATCGTATGTAAAAATCGATTTCTATAGGCGATAGTGTATCCACCATAGAAGTTTAGATCCAGATGGTGCCAACTGAAAAATAGTTTTCGTAGCGGTGAAAATTAATCAACAACTATGCCCCAAAAACATATACTGTATACATGTTCCGTGCTTAATTAGTTGGATTTATTTTTGGTTCGAAAGCCACATTTGTAATTTGTAAAATGGCATAACAAAGATAAGAGAAACGTATTTTTCCTAGGTTTTGAGAGAGAAAAAAATGTCAAGTTTAAGTACTCACGGGTGTTGTCATTGAATGCTCAATGTTGAACACTTATCTTTTAGGCCTCTAAAAGAAAATTTTATACCACTAAAGGTTTGTGCATTATATTACAACGGATGTGTTAAGACATAAAAGAAAAACTACAAGTTTCTAGCCATAGTGTGGCTAGTTGATTAATTCATGTAATGCCATCTTCAATATTTTTAGTGTTAGAATTAATATCTATAATATACTCTCATTTCGTAAAATTATTGAATTTTTATCAAGAGATTTGTCTCAAAATTATAATTATGTAAACAATTTATATAACCCAATGGTTCCACATGTGAGTTGGTGGTGGCGTTTGGCAAACTGCAAATATAAAAGATACAAAGATGACATGAATAGTTTATTTTTTTATTTATTTTGCCTCCTATTATATATATGGAATCATACAAGGCTCGCTTGGTTTGGTGCCGCACCAAAATATTTGTAGTGTCAAATCTTGAGCAAGTTTTAGCACTATACTAAGAGATAATCCAGGAAATGCTATTGATAAGCGTTCAAAACCAATAAATGTCATCGACAAGTGTGAGTTCCAAGAAACGCCATAATACAAACGACTTTGTCCCAGAAATATCATTGCTGTTAGGGTTCCGTCCATTCCATGCCATTAAGTGCTATAGGATGAATAATGTATTTAACGGCGTGGAATATAGACGGAACCCTAACGGCGATGGTATTTTTGGGACAAAATCGTTTGTACGATGGCATTTCTTAAAACTCACACTTGTCGATGGTATTTCTTGGATTTGGATGCTTGTCAATGTCATTTCTTAATTAGATTACATCTCCTGTAGGAATATTTTGGTAGAGTTGGGTTATTTGGGTGTTATTGACTTTGGTAAATATTGGCATTGAACTAAGTGTCTACAAATGCTATTTAAGTTGCCAACTATTTTGGTAGGGCAGGCATCATATTAACCAAAACAGCCCACAGTATTTATTTCATATATACAGATCTTTTCTTTCTGGAAATTTCTGTTGATTAGTTGTAATGCGTACGTTATTATTATTTTTCAGGTTATCACGTTCCCGGTCCGGTCGTGTAAAATTAATAAAGATGCGTTCATTGCTGCTGATGATCGAAGGTCGAGCATGAAAATGCTGTTTGGGAGCCCGTCAATTTCGAATTTCATCATCCAATTGATATTTCCTTTTGATTAGTTTGTTTCATCTCAATTGTCGTTGTTGAATAATTCTCCGTCCATGCTTATGAGTACGGCTCCATGTATGTTTTTGAATAAATAAAAAGGACGGCTCCCCATATATTGATTAAAGAGAAAAGTGCACAGTCCGTCCTTAAACTTGTTCAGCCGTGTTATACAGCTCCCCAAACACCTAAACTGCATTTTGTCCTCGAATTTGTCAAAATATGTCATTGCGGTTCCAAACGGCCACAACTCCGAGATCATACGTGGAGCTCGCGTGGCATGTCACATGGACATTGACTCATTTTCTTTTGTTCGTCCCCTATTATTTCTTCTCTTCTTTCTTCTTTCTGTTGGTGTGAGAAAAAGAAAAAAAAAGAGAAGGAAACGTAGAGGGGAAGAAAAAAAAATGGGACTGGAATGTTTATGTGGCGTGTCACTTTAATGTCCACGTGACATGCCACGTAAGTGGTCATGGCAATTTAGAACCGGAATGATTAACATACTTCAACAAGTTCAGAGACCTGAGAGATTGGCAATCTAGATGACACAAATGAACAAGTTAAGGAACCGCCAATACACTTTGCTCTTGATTAAATAAGAATAACTGCCTGCAATTTAGAATAACACAGTTGTTTAATTCGATATACAGTTGTTTGTATCATAATTTGGCTTTTAGTTAGTTAATTTGTGCAAGCCAAATTATTTAGAATAGTGTTGAGTGGTTTGCTCAAAAGGTCAGTTAAATTGGTGTGTCGAGGAAATAATGGTGTATTAAGAAGGATCACATGTGAAATTGATAGGTGGATATGCAGCCATTGATCCTGCTGTTGTGGAGACATGTATATGGATCATGTATATGCAGCTGAATAGGCTCCTGTTCAGGAGGACTGGCGCCAGAGAATGCAGATGGAGGACATCAACGATGGCATGCATGTACATGATGTGGATGAAGCAACAGCCAGTGAATCAGATGGACCGGTACCTGGCGAAGATTATGGAAGGTAATCGCCTGATTGCTTGATATACAGGAAGGAATGATGGGCCCATGGCGCAGAAAAAGGATATCTGTTTGATGGGGCATGCGGTGCTTATAAAGCCGAAGTCCCGACGTCGGCAGGAGACCCCCGAACAAATTATCAATCTACTATTTTCCTGTTCTTTACTTTCCTGTTATTTTCTATTTTGTTTTCATGGCTGAGTTCTGGTAACCCTAGAATTTAGTTAATTTTTGCCCTTTTGCGCTGAAAAAAGGTCGTGCTTCTCCACGAAAGCGAGAAGATTATCTTTTGCTTGTTTGCTCAGAAACTAGTCGTTCGTCGTCACGTAAGTACGATATTTATCCTCTTTGCTAATTTGCTTGTAAATTAGTCGTGTGATTCCGCGAAAGTGAATTAATCTTGAAATCGGTTCCGCTAGCCATTTTTATCTATCGATTCTAGCGACTCTGTTGATTACACCGCAAATCGTTAGGTGATCTTGTGTTGGCAAAAAAAGCTTAAACAATAGTGAAGTGGAAATGCCTTCAAATTTCTCATCCGATTCTAATGAATTAATAGCCATTTCATCCTTTGAATTGATTGAGTTGCTTTTTTAATTTCATTGATCACGTACTGTCGTATGGGACAATATGTAATATGAACCTATAACTATAGGCAAATTTTGGTACAGGACATAGCGACTTTGTGGTTTTAGCTGTAGGATACCACACAAACTACTTTTGGGAAAAACCCTCTCTAAACGTGGTTATTTGCTGCTAGACACCATGTGTATTAAAATATTAATTTTCAGTTGAATAGGAGAGATAAAGAGCACATGAAAGGTCAAAGATATCCCTTGACCCACTTGTCATATTCTTCCTCTTCCTCCTTATTTTCCCTTTCTAATGCCACGCCGTGGCTGCTCGGCTTCTAGATGCCGCCTGTGGTGATGAGCTCTCTGGTGAAGGCAGTGCTCCATCGCATCATGGGTGCGCTCCGGCGCGGTGGCATTCAAAGGAGACAACGCCCAACGGCATCTGCGAGTGGCGGCGCTGGCATGAGGAGATGGATGGGCCAAATCATGTCTGACGGCCACCATTGTCCGGTCTGATTGGTCCACATTGTCAATTGTTCATCATTTGAAAATTCAATCATCTCGAAAACCACTTCGTCAATAATTTCCAAATATCAAAACCAATAATCTCATATACCAATTGTTCATCACAAAATATCAATCAAACATACTTTGATTTTACATAACATACTAAAGCACTTCATAATACATTCTCAGGAATATATTACCACAGGCCCAACTGGAGCCATAACTTTAGGTCCTGGGTCTACACAACCTAAAAGACTAGTCTGATGGGTGAGGTCTGCCCCCACCTTTTAAGTCGTGCTCTCCCATAATCAATTATCGATATGGGGACTAAACCTAACAATCATGCTCTCCCATAATCAATTACCGATATGGGACTAAACCTAACAATCTCCCCCACCAAATCAACCCATGTGACCCCGAAGACTTGTTATCTGGCCTCCACACCATGTGACCCAAATCAACCCATGTGACCCCGAAGACTTGTTATCTGGCCTCCACACCATGTGACCCAAATCAACCCATGTGACCCCGAAGACTTGTTATCTGGCCTCCACACCATGTGACCCAAATCAACCCATGTGACCCCGAAGACTTGTTATCTGGCCTCCACACCATGTGACCCAAATCAACCCATGTGACCCCGAAGACTTGTTATCTGGCCTCCACACCATGTGACCCAAATCAACCCATGTGACCCCGAAGACTTGTTATCTGGCCTCCACACCATGTGACCCAAATCAACCCATGTGACCCCGAAGACTTGTTATCTGGCCTCCACACCATGTGACCCAAATCAACCCATGTGACCCCGAAGACTTGTTATCTGGCCTCCACACCATGTGACCCAAATCAACCCATGTGACCCCGAAGACTTGTTATCTGGCCTCCACACTTTGTGACCCATGGAAATTGTTTCGGGTTTCAAACTTACTTGTTACCGTACACAGCTTAGCCCACCAACCGTGGGCCACCTAGATCACATTGGGCCTATCCTACCATAGGCCCAACCGGAGCCACAACTTTAGGTCCTGGGTCTACACAACACAAAAAACTAGTCTGATGGGTGAGAACTGCCCCCACCTTTTAAGTCGTGCTCTCCCATAATCAATTATCGATATGGGGACTAAACCTAACAATCATGCTCTCCCATAATCAATTACCGATATGGGACTAAACCTAACAATCTCCCCCACCAAATCAACCCATGTGACCCCGAAGACTTGTTATCTGGCCTCCACACTATGTGACCCATGGAAATTGTTTCGGGTTTCAAACTTACTTGTTACCGTACACAGCTTAGCCCACCAACCGTGGGCCACCTAGATCACATTGGGCCTATCCTACCATAGGCCCAACCGGAGCCACAACTTTAGGTCCTGGGTCTACACAACACAAAAAACTAGTCTGATGGGTGAGAACTGCCCCCACCTTTTAAGTCGTGCTCTCCCATAATCAATTATCGATATGGGGACTAAACCTAACAATCATGCTCTCCCATAATCAATTACCGATATGGGACTAAACCTAACAATCTCCCCCACCAAATCAACCCATGTGACCCCGAAGACTTGTTATCTGGCCTCCACACTATGTGACCCATGGAAATTGTTTCGGGTTTCAAACTTACTTGTTACCGTACACAGTTCTTTTTTTCTCCCTCAGTTATGGGAAGATTTCGTTCGATTCACGTACTTAACCACCTAACTGGGTATTGAGACTCCCTCGACTATAGGAACGGGATCAATTTTTATCTTCTTGGATGGTTTTGATCCGCTTTATTTTGTTCTATATGAGGTCTATGTAACACTTTGACCTGACGTGGCATCTAGATGACACTTTAACCCAATAACACTACCAGAAAAACTATTTTTCAGGCTGCCAAAACGCATTTTCGCAAGCGGCCAAATACTCCGCTAGCAAAAGGCCTTATAGGTCCGCCTGCAAAACTCGAATTTTATAGTTGTTGGTATTTCTTAACGTCACAGATAGAATCCGTAAGCGCACGGAAGATACCGATGTAGCATTTTATCTATTCCGAGGTATCGATAAGCTAAGATAGGCTAAGGGCAGAGAGAGGATTTATTAGTGAGAGACCGTATCTACATAAAGCTCTATTCCTAACACGGTACTTTGGGCTTCCTAACACGGTACTTTGGGCACTGGCTAGTCTGATACTCGTAGATATGGCTCTACAACGTACCCGGACAGGGAGGTACTTTGGGCACTTGCAAGCCTGCTACTCCTAGATATGGCTCTACAACGTAGCCGGACAGGGAGGACTTTGTACTTGAGGGCTGTCACCACCTCTACACCCACCTCAAACCTACTTTGGGAACGAAGCAAACACCGAAAATTAACTACCCAGACACCACGTCTACACAGTTAATAACTACTTTAGTGTTTATAACTCACTAAAGCAATCACTATATTTTAATAGATTATAGTAAACAATGATCACGTACGTTGATTAGGAATAAGAAGATGATTACCGACACACTCTACTCTCTCTAATTCTAGTATACAATAAAATATAATAGAGCCTTTTATAATTCAGCTCAATTTTGTGTGTGTGTGTGTGTGAGAATGAGAGATGAGAGGGGTATATATAGGTGGAGAAATGCCTTGGGAGTGTGGAGATGCTAAGCATCCAAAGAGCATCTTCTCTCTTGTGTTGCCAAGTGTCCATGCTTATGACGGTTTCTACCGGTATAAACGCTCACAACCGTCATTGGGATAAGGATAACTGTCGCCTGGTAAAAGATGGGCTGGACTGGGCTAGCTAGGTTTTCGGCCGAACCCTGGCCGGCTCTGCTGGCCCAACCATTCCTCCTGGAGTCTGATATGTGGGCCCTATTTCTGATGTTTGGCTCAAATGATTGCATCTTATTGGGTTTATGAGCTCAAAACTCTATTGGCTTGGATATGGAAGTTATATTCTCACCCTTCATGTATATTTCATCTCAACTTTGGTGGGTTACATCCTGCATACAAATATTCACCAACACTCGTGGAAATTGTTAGAAATAAATCCTATCACTATGTTTGATGTTTTATATTTATGGGTTTATGCAGGTATTGACGGCACTAATTTAGTACTTAACAGCCGTCAACAGTAGCCGCCCCTGTTGTCGGATCCACCGCCCACGCGCGTCGCTGTCTTCGGATCCCGCCGTCCTCGCCGCTGCTACTCACTTCCCCACCATCGCCGCCCCTGCCACCCCCGCACGTTGCTGTCTCCGGATCCACCACCCACGCGCTGGATCCGCCACCCACGCATGTTGTTGTCTACGGATCTCGCCGCCGAACGCCTATGGAGCGCCGGCGCTGCTCCCTTCCCAACCACCGCCACCCCCGCACATCACTGTCTCCGGATCCGCCACCCACACGTGTCGCCGTCTCCGGATCCCGCCGCCCTGGTCTCCGAACGGGCCGTGGAGCACCACCGCCGCTCCCTTCCCCACCACTGCCGCCCCCGCACATCACCGTCGCCGGATCCACCGCCCAATGTGCGTCATGGTCGCTGGATCCACCGCCCACGCGCGTCGCCGTCTCCGAATCCCACCGCCAAACTCCATTGAACGGCTGTGGAGCACCGCCGCTGCTCCCTTCCCCACCCCACCACTCCCGCATGTCGCCGTCATCGGATCCGCCATCCCAGCGTGTCGCCTTCCCCGGATCCGTCGCCGCCGCACATCACTATCTCTGGATCCCACCGCCCCCGCTGTCGTACTCCGCCGAACGCGACGCAGCTGCTCCCTTCCCCCACCATCGCCGCTCCCTTCCCCACCACTGTTGCCCCCGCCGCCCTCGTCTCCACCCCAGCATCCCTGCGCACCGAACTGAGGAGAGGTGAGGGAGGGAGGAGAGGAAGCTGGGGCTTAGAGAAATATATGATTTTTTTTTTCAGTTTCCTCTGGCGTCTATTTAAATGCCACAACCAATTTTTATAGGTGGATATCCACCTGTAAAAATAAAGGTATTTTTATAAGCGCGCTTATTAAGCTGTCCGCTCGTGAAAATGAACTTTTCCAGGCAGTCGGTAATTAGACCTCTCTCCAAACATTTTCGCAGACGAACAGTCATAGTCAAAAATAAAATCCGCCTGGAAAAATTATATGTACTGTTGTAGAAAATCGTTTTTTATATAGTGTAATATATATCTGGTGTTACGTGAAGTGAATATGCCATGTAAATGCACTAGGTACCACCGTACCACGTCACAGGAAAGACCAAGTCAAACTGCTATGTAGGACGAAAGTACCGTTAAAACCACACCCATCATGAAGGTAATGTGATCCGGTTTTAATTGTTTTTGGGAATCTCTATACCTACCCTTATGATTCATGGATGCGAATTGATTCTTCTAAAACTTGTATCGAAAATGGACACCGGGTGTCACAAACTAATTCAATCAGAAACATGCTCCCTTCATTTTATATTATAAATCGCTTTGACATTTCTAAAATCAAACCTTTTTAAACCAAGTTTATAGGAAAATATAGTAATATTTATAGCATCAAATTAGTTTTATTAAATCTAACATTGAATATATTTTATTTTTTTTGTTTAATTCATCTTGTGATCTGTACTTCTAGTTCTCTACTCCACTTTTTTTTACCTCTTTTACCCACACATCTTCAAGGTACCCCAAATGTGAAAATAAACTGGTGTATAGTACTTCAAAGATTGGATTTTTCCGGGCTGCACTTTATATGTGGCGTATATGCAAAATCCTAAAAAGAAATAGCCCGTGATTCCTGAGATTCCATGTTTCTTTGCTCTCCATTATTAGCAGATAAGAGATTCTTGTGCAAAGCTCCAAAATATTCTACTGTTTGGTCCTTAGATATAGTTCAGTGAGGCTATTTCCCACATCCCACATTTCTCTTTTATTAATATATTTCCTTTTTTCCTGAGATTTTCTCTACCTAGACACGTAATGAACTGCAACTTTTTTTGTCAGTTTCTTTTTGTTGTGCTACTACTAGCTGTGCTCTTGTGACTGTGAGAGACAAGATTTCTTGGGAGGAGGATAAGGTCAAACAAGAAATCCCTAGGGGTGCCTTTGTAAATTTATTTTAAAAATCTTCCGAACGTTGAGAAACATTAGGTGGTGAGATCGAAAATGTAGTACTGAATGGACAGTGGAAGCCATAAGTATGAAATTTATGAGGTACCCCAAGCCGAGGCCTGTGTGTCTCATTAAATATGGCCTGTGAAACTTGCTTCCATGCTTCAGATAACTAGCCATATTTCATTTCAACTACTAGTAGTACTGCAAAATTTCTTTTGTGATCCATGCAGTGCCATATACCCCTGGAGATGGTAGTAGCTCATTTTCTTGGCTGATAGATCTAGTTTGTGTAGCTGAGGGTTACATTGCTTTTGTCTCACTTTTGATAGAACCAAGAAAAAGAGTGCGCAAAAGCAGGGCCATGCTTTTGCCTATTCTCTTTGGCCTGCCCTCCTCCCTCCCTTTTATTTTTTTCTCTTTTGAACAGGAAAAGAGGCCCCTAAACCGTTGCAATTTTGCCTTTAATCCCAAATGCTGTTGAGGGCTAACCGCATGACCAGCCAACTGGTAGGTGCACCACAGTATGGCATGCTTAAATTGCATCAGGCCAACTAACTGCCCTTGATTGCAAGGGTGATTGTTGATGCTACTTAAATGTGTCAACGTTGACACCTCAACACACAAAAGTTACCATCTTTTAACGGGTTAATCTGGTATGAACCCCTGGAATTCTAGCACGGTGACTTTCAGCAGGCAATGCATGTGCTTCTTGCAGTTTATGTTCACGCATTGTTTGTACACCCTGGAAGCTTTTACTGCATAAATTTCATAGCATGCAATGTTTATCTGTACATGTTCATGTGATGCAACCAAACCATCATGGTCACACCAAGTTTGTGAAATGTTGGCAGGTACCAGAGGCTGACCAAGCATTCGATTGCCATTGATGGATCCCGGCTGTCCCCGTTGGGCTGGAGTGGCCTATCATGGGCGATTGGAATCCTCATTGCGGCTCCGATCCTCACCCAGGCTGCACACCACCTTGACCGTGGCCAGTATCAGTCGCTCATCCTCATCGCCGCGACATCGTTTGGCTCATTCTTCTGCCTCCTCACTGGCTTCTTCAAGACAGTCTGGGTGTTCCTCTTCTACATCCTGTTCATTGGTGCATCCATCATTGTTGCTGAGGCTGTGCATACACGCAATCTTGGACTCATGATCCGTGGCCTTGCTGCACATGACTCTGGCAAGCACCTTGTCCTTCGCCGTCGTGCTGCTGCCAGCCAGCTCACCCTGTATTGCACTGCCATTGGTGGTATTGGGGCTGCGCTCATGGCTGCTTTCATGTACCACATGCTTCGGCGCACTGACCAGCTCACAGGCCTTTGGGTCGTCTCCATCTTCAGTGGCCTTATCTGGTTCATTGGCATCTGCCATGGTCTCTTCACAAACCGACCCAGCAGCTCATCGCCCACCACAGCATTTGAGCCCAACTTCTTCACCAAGCTCAGCTACAGCATGACCCTTGTGCGTTACCCGCAGGCCATCGGAAGTTTGGTTGCAGTGTTCCTTTCATCCTTCGCCACAATGTGCATCTTCACCAGTGGCACATTGTATGCTATTGGTGGTGTTTGCATCAAGCCAGTCCTTGTGCTCGTGCTCTGGATACTCTACTTCCTGTTCCCGTTGATCTCACTTCCGCTGCTGCACCCAATCCAGATCATCATCCGTGCTGATGCTGTTCGCATGCAGCTGCTTGGGTTCATCATCTGCCTATTTGTGTCTGGTGCTGGTTTCTACTTCAAGAGCCACAGGTGGAGAGCTGCTCACATCATTGTGATCGCTCTCGTCCAGAGCACAGCCAATGGTGTGCTGTACTCATTTGGTCGCATTCTGCTGCTCGATGCCTCACCACCAGGGAAGGAGGGTGCTTTTGCGGTGTGGTATGCATTTGTACGCTGCATTGGTGCTATGATTGGCTTCGCTGCTGCATCCGCTGGCCCTGGGCGTGCTGGAGGATCGTTTGCTGCTGCGTTCCTGGGCAGCTTCCTCGGCATCATTGTTCTGATCTTTGGTAATGTGAGCAACATCGGGGCACTGAAGGCTGCTGGGCATCTGAAGGGAATGGAAGACGAGAAGAGGCTGGGCATGGAGAAAGGGGAAGGCATGAGTGCGGTTGCCGATTCCGGCGAGGGAAGGGGGAGAGTATGATGATGATTAAATGGGCTTGTGGGAAGGAAAGATTGGAAAATTGCTGTGGAGGTTGTGTTTGTGAGAGGGATTTGTTCTTAAACATTTTCCTATGGCTTGTTTAATGTGTTTTTTATTTTGTTTTGATAATGATGTTGGTTTATTACTACTACATATTCATAAAAATACTAATGCGATCCAGCGGGGTAGGGAGTTAGTATTATAAATATTACTATATTTGTCTATAAACTCAGTCAAACTTGAAACAGTTTGACTTTGACTAAAGTCAAAACGTCTTATAACCTGAAACGGATGAAGTACATGGTAAAATGGTTTTGTACTTTATACAAAAGCAGACTTTTATGTTACTTTTGTTTCAGAAAATAGTTACTGTGTGATAGTTAATTTTAAATCATAACTGTTAACATATTTGTTTAATTAGTCAGCTTGGATGCAGTCTTTCTCCTAAATGTGGTGCCTTGGCCCAGTTGGACAACTCAGCCTAAACGCCCTGGTCCACAAAGTCCACTCAGCGGATGGACATAACAGAGTCGCCTTTTTATGCAGTACTCAGGCCCTTGAGCCTTCTGTCATAAGGCTCCCGAAGTTTACATACATCCATGCCAATTTGACCATATCACTAGTGTCTTTGTCCAATCTGGCGGTTTATATTTCCTTCTGTCTGCATCAAATGGCTGGAGATTATCTGCTTACGTGGCTTACTGAGAGTCACGAAAGCATTGAGCTTTCACTAATGTAGATTCTGTTAGCTGGGCTTTTTAAATTGGTAGTAGTTCTCCCTCTAAAATATTGATTTTTCTGTATGCTATAATTGGCTTTTAATAATTAGATTTATCTGAAGTTCTGAACTCTGTTGTTTGTATTACATTTGTGATCTCCCTTTTCTTACAGTTCTTAATTTGTCGTTTGATAGAGTCGAAATATGGCACCAAGATTACACCACTCTTTATCACAATTGATCCTCAACGTGATTCACCTGCTCAGCTTAAGGCATATCTTAGTGGTAAGTTGCTCTCTATTTTTCATGCTATTGGAACCTTCAAATTCACTGTATTTGGGAATGATTAGTTTGTTTCTTTGAACTGCAGAGTTTGACCCAAGAATAATAGGACTAACAGGATCCATCAATGCAGTAAGACAGATTGCACAGGAATACCGTGTTTTCTTCAAAAAGGTTGATGACATTGGTCAGGACTATCTTGTAGAAAGCTCTCATAACATGTAAGCACGCATGGTAATAGTCTCTATATAGCTTGCCTTGTTGTAATGTATCAGGCACTTGACTGTATAAATATACAGGTACTTGCTAGATCCATGCTTGGAGACAGCACGATGCTTTGGAGCTGAGTATGAGGCATCTGATCTTGCTGAGGCGATAACTATGGAGATCCAGAAAGCTTCTAAATCATCAACAAACTAGTGTAGCTGCCCATTGTCTTGGGGGTATACTTCTTGACTCTTGATACTTATTTGTTTCAGTTATTTGCAGTTGACATATTAAACCAAAACTGGGTCAGTTTCTGTACTTGCTAACCTTTGCCTATTTTAAGTAAATGATTAGTGTTCTTAGGTCACTTCTATATGATGGTGAAATCATGTTCTTGATCTGGCAGTGAATTGGTAATACTTGATAACATGCTTGTTGTTGTGTTTGGTCACAGATTACGTGTCTATTGCCTACTACATAGAGCCTGAAACAACAGCTAGAAAGTTCAATCTATCAATACCTTTTAGCTGTGTTGTAATATTGTTGTACATGCAACTAAATGTTCTGCTTTTACTTTCTTGGTACTTGATCCAAACAATCTCTTGAAAGATCTATCAGTCTCACATATGTACTTTGGATTACACACGGGGGAGAATTACACATACTAGTTTATCATTTAAATCTTGAAGATACTGTGATGTCGACACCTCATGCATAGCCTGTTTGTTACAAGAGAACATTTTCATGTCAATGTTTGATTCATTATTTCAGTTACGTTGCTAACATGGCTTCGTTTTCCCAGGACCTAATTCGGCACAATCCAATGTTTGCTGCGAAGCATTTTCTCCTTCTCCCGTGTATAGCCTTGCTCAAAAAATGGTGACATGGTGAACCTCTCATTTAGCTCTGCCACCAACTGATTCCAGCTCCTGTTCCCCGCTCCTTTGTGTGTAAGAATTGAGCAAAACTGTACAGCGCCTCCTCCGATGAAAATTTTCCAGCTACGATTCACGTGCAATTTTACGATCACAGAATTCTGTGGCAATGTCTATTTGATGTACCAAAACTACCTTGTAGAACAGGTCCTGTAGGCTCTAGCACTGGATAGTGGATACCAGCGTAGATTCAGAAAGCGGTTTCCTCGTTTCGGGATGAACAGGTAAAATGGGAAAAACTTTACAGCAATGCCACATGTTCTGTCACGTGTAGATCTCTTCAGTGACCGACTGTTAACACATGCCTTTGGTTTGTGAAAAAAACTGTTAGCTTTTCAATGGTGCAGCTTCCTACGAGTAGTGGTGCAATGGAACTTGTCTTTCCTCTCTCTTTCCCTTTGCTCCTTTTGCAGCTGCAGGCACTCGAAGAGAATGATCTTATATTATGCACACTGTCGTTCCCCAGCTGGACAGAAGCCACCTGCCGCCATTATGCTTGCCGAGGTGTTACTTGGCACACTCATTTCTCTACATTCGCTATGCTAGGTGTTGACAATATTGCAACAACCTTTTTTTCACTTTAACTTACTACCTCCGTCTCAAAATAAGTGCAGTTTT
This sequence comes from Oryza longistaminata, assembly GCA_009805545.1. Taxonomy (NCBI): domain Eukaryota; kingdom Viridiplantae; phylum Streptophyta; class Magnoliopsida; order Poales; family Poaceae; genus Oryza; species Oryza longistaminata. The sequence continues at coordinate 31,452 of WNHE01000638.1, forward strand.
GCACTATTCACGTTCAACGTTTGACCGTCCGTCTTATTTGAAATGCTTTTAGTCCTCCGTGCTCGTGCGTTTGGTGCCTACTGAGTTGTTTAGAATCTCTTCTCGTAGAAATGCTTTGTTAATTATTTGGTGATCTTGCGATTGCCAGATGCTGATGCAAGTTGCCTCGGAAGCCGTGCAGAATTTTTGTTGAAAAATGATAGTGATTCTGATTAGGGCAGTTACTACATCTGTTTTAAAATAACCAACCTTTGGGATGTGACACCAGATTAGTACTCCCTCCATCCCAAAATACTTGTTTTGAGTTTTGGTTGTAACTTTTGACCATTTATTTTATTTAAAATATTATGAAATTATTATTTATTTTTGTTGTGACTTCCTTTATTATAAAAATACTTTAAGTATGACTTATCCTTTTTATATTTACACTAATTTTTTAAATAAAATTAATGGTAAAATATTGTAAGAAAAAGTTAAAACTACATCTAATTTGAAACAGAGGTACTATCACATTATGTATTAGATTGGTTTATTTTAGGATGAGAGAGTACGTCTGGTCTGTCTGGTTCGCCTCTGTGGAATTCCTCCCATCGCAAAATATTTATTTAATACTCCCTCCGTTCCAAAATATAAGTATTTTTGAACCCTGACACAGTTTCCGAGATGTTTCTTTAACCAACAATATATATAAAAGTAAGATGTTTTAAATAAAAAGAGTTGTATATTATGATAGTTTGTTTAATGATAAATCTAGTAACATCAATTTTATATGATTGATCTTTTTTATTTTTTTTGCTATTAATGTTCAAAGTTAAAAATGTTTGATTAGTCACTATGCTAAAAATGCTTATATTTTGGAACGGAGGAAGTACGAAATATGATACATTCTAGATGAGGTTGTTAGCTTAATAAAACGAGAATATGTCATATTTTATATTAGTTTTATTTATTTATGTTGAAATGGAGTACTCTCCCTGTCAAAAAAAAAAATCAACATATCTACATTGTCCAAAAAGGGGTCACATCCCCTCACTTCACTGTAGCATACGACGTTCTTTCTGAAGATTCTGTTGCGGCTCTGCCCTCTGCACTGCAGCATACGACGACCTTCTCTGCAGATTCTGTTGTGACAGAGTCCAATTGGTGCATAGTTTGTCGGACGAGCAACGGCCAACTTTGCAATAACATGGGGAGGTTTATGAGCAGAGCGCAATAGTGCGTTGGATATTCATAGGCGGTTTGGCTGTAGTCCCAAGTCCCAACGGGTGAAGTCAAAGAAACCAACCGTTTAGGAGAGTGCCATGACGGCATGACCATGAACTGTCTCAATCAACAACGAAGCTGTGGTTCCTGGTTAATCAGTGCTATCTAGGTATATTATGTAACTGGTGCATGTAAATTATATAGATGATTGTCTCGTGTTCCTTTCATTCTAGTAAAAACACTTTGCTCCCGAACTCGTCTCCGTATGGTCGACGATTGCACAGACGAGACAATGGCAATGTTGAAAAGCGTTTTTGGATGAAAAAGGTCACAATTAGTGGAGTTGCATTTTTGACGAAGGCGGCACCATATTGACCTGGATCATACCGACACTGAGCAAGTAACTTGAAGAATTTTGGATGTTAGGCATTTCCTAAGTTTTTTTTAATGGGATTCTATTTTCAAATCCCAACCATGTGCACAATTGGATCGTAGAGGATTGTTGCATGATAAATTCACCTCATTTCTATAGCTTGGATTTATATAATCACCATTTACCAAGTTAGAGGAAACGTAACAACAACTGGAGTCACAAGATTATACCGAAAACGCAAAGGGTAAATACAAACTGTACAAATAATCCCGATGCCGGGGGCTCCTCGCCGGCCGGTCACCTCTTCCAGCTCCGGCTCCGCGCGAGGGGGTCCACGCCGCCGACGATCCACGTCTCCTTGGCGATGTCTATGGACAGCTTCAGGAAATCCGGCGCCGTCCGCATGAACACCAGCTCGTCTCTCTCCTCCTCTGAGCCGTCGTCCCCCGCGGCGGCGGCGGCCGCGCTTCCCTCGTCGTGCACCGCCTCGCCGGGCGGTGGCGGTGGCTCCTCTGTTCGTTTCCTTGTTAGTCCTTTCGCCGGCGCCGACCGGCACCGCATGAGCAGCAGCGCGTTCGCCGGTGGGGCGGACGGCGGCGCATTGGATTTGGAGCACGCGTCGTCGTCGTGGTCGTCTTCTTGCTCGGGCTCCTCGTCGTCGCCGGAGTCCTGCTCCGGTGTCTCCTCGCTCCCTTCCAGCACCATGAGCCACTTGGAGAACACGCTCGAGGCGGCGCTGCCGCCGCATCCGGCCGACACGGCTTCGTGCTCCTCCGCGCCGCCGTCGTCGTCGTCTTCGTCGTCGGTGGTGGACTCCACCGCGCCGTGGAGCGACCCGAAGCAGCGCACCTTGAGCCGGAGGCTCCGGAGCGCGCCGCCGAGGAACGGGAGCGCGTCCCTCCTGATCCCGACGGCCTCCAGCCAGCTCACCTTCTTCCTCTGCTCGTGCAGCCGCTCGATCTCCTCCACCACGGTGATCCAGCTCCTCCCACCTCCGCCGCCGCCGCCGCCGGCGGCGACACCGCCATTACCTGGCTTCCCGGCCACCTTCCTCTGCTTCTTGGGGCGCGCCACCTTGATCTGCCCGACGCACGTCACCTTGGGCGACTGCGGCTCGTCGTCGACCTCGACGGCGGCCTGCTTCGCCTTGGACCCGCGGAACAGCGGGCTGCTAGTGCTACCACGCCCACGCCCTCCTCCTCCTCCTCCCGACCTCGCCGCCGGGAGCGCTGCTGCTGCTGGCGCCGCCGCGCGCGGCCACCGCCTGTCCACGGTGGTCCTCGACGGGCTGCAGATCTGCTTGGGCATCAGCGCCAGGTGCTGCCTCGCCGGGAAGCAGACGAGCAGGTGGTCGGCGCCGTCGTCGTCGCCACACGCCCCTTCCTCCGCGCCGCACCTCCGCCGCGGCCGCCGCCTTCTTCCTCATGGCGCGCGGTTTCGCTTACAGGGAGATGGAGAGAGAGAGAGAGAGAGAGAGAGAGAGAGGAGGGGTGCAGGGGTAGGAGGCTGTCCGCTTTAAAAGAAAAGAAAGCGCGCGAGAGGCAGCTTTATTTCGCGCGCTTTGTTGGCTCCTGCTCAGCTCGTACCACTGCTGCTGCGGGGAACAGCCCTGTTTAATTCTCAAAGATAAATTTTTCAACCTGTCACATCGAATATTTGACATATACATAGAGTATTAAATATATAAAAAAACTAATTACATAGATTGCGTGTAAATTGTGAGACGAATTTTTTAAGCCTAATTACGCCATGAGTTAACAATATGGTGCTAGTAAATATTTACTAATGCAGATTAATCAGACTTATAAATTCGCTTCACAGTTTCCAAACGGAATCTGTAATTTATTTTATTATTAGTTCTACATTTAATACTTCAAATATATGTCAGTATATCTAATGTGACATGTCAAAGATTTTCGTTTGCAAACAAAAACAGGGCCTCAGTAGAGCACCACTCTGTCAGTGTCATCGCCGGCTAACTTTTTTGCGAATTTGCAGTGATATCTCGTTTTCGTTTTTCCTCCTTTCTTTTTCTCCTTTCTTTTTCTTTCTTGCTTGAGTCCATTTTTCGTAGTACCTTGGTTTGGGAACTGGGACTTGGATCGATGGTTGGCAGGCGAGAGACAGGTGAAGCAGAGAATAACTGAAGCCCGCAGCTTTGTCTCTCCTGCAGAGTTTCTTTCATGGGATCAACTCATCATCTTGGAAGGCAGTAATTCCTGTAGATCAACAATTATTCAATGTTACGTTTCTATGAGTATACTATGTTTTTTTTAGGTAATGGAAGTAACTTCTAGCATATGCATAATATATTAATTTTGTATAGGATAAGATTATGTCACGTACTTTCTTCGTTATAAAGAAACTTAATTTCTATCTATGCATATGGACAGGAGTATATGTTGGTAGGTGGTTTATACGTTCGTGAGTCAATTTTGGCACACAATGTTCCCTCCTCATTGAGAAGATCTTTTCCCTTTGGAAAAGATGGGATGTGAGCATGCGACAATAGTATTTAAGGGGATTTCAATGGGACAAAACAAGATTCGGAAGGATGAATGCTTGATTTTACAAAGTGAGAGGTTTGATGTCTTTATGTAGGGCTTCTCATTGTGTTTACCTTCTATTGCATTATTAGTGCTTTGAAATTTCAATGGACCATTTTACAAAGCTATAGCCTACTCTATCTTTTTCAACTCAAATGCTAGCTACCCATCAACCACAAAAATTGGAAATTTTCAGCTAAAAGAATCAAAACTAGTCAAGAAATTGGATTTGGATGTAGAAAGAGAGAAAAAAAAATTTAAAGCTCAGCAAACCGATAAAATTACAAAAACAAAACAAAAGGTTAAAGTGTTTTTTTTATCAAAACACAGTGAGAGAGGCCCCCACGGTAAATTATTAAGAGAGGAAAAAAGAGTATGTACAAAGGTCCAAGGGCCAAAAGAGGAGAGGAGAAAAGGGAGAAACCAAAACAGCAAAATTACAATTGATCAATCCATGATTGCACTAGAGGTTTATGAGCAATTGAATTCAATTTATGTTAATTTGCATAACAATGCAAAAGTGTGGGGGTTTTTTTTTTGTCACAGAAAGTCAACTCTATATATTGGTTACAACTATGGAATATATGATGCCGTTTGAAACTCTTGGCTGAGCTCAGTTGAAAAATGAACCAGTTTGGGCTAAGACTAGCTATCTCACAAACTACAACATGCATTCTGATATATCATCTCTATTAGTTCAAAACATAGAAAATAAGTTAAGTCATTTAGGTAGCTTATGTATTTGATCTCAGTTAGTTGAAAATTCTCACAATTGTGCAATAAGTTGACCTAATTTAATAGTCTCGCGTGGCCGGTGCTTTGCTATCTTTAAGAATTTCTTTAGCCGACCATCAAAATGTATGTACCTGTACCACTGGCATATTTGGTTAGTTCGTGCGTCACCTAATTCACTTGATTAGATGAAATCTTTTATAATTACTCGGTTGTGCATGTAGTCTATTCTTTTTTGTATATAGTCTTAAAGATTATGTGGCATGCCCCTAAACCTATGGCAGCTCCTTCTCTAGGAGCAATTTTTAATTCACGTACGGCTTGCACTACCCAATTAAACACCTAATCCCATATATGAAGATATATAAAAGAACATAGCTAATTGTGTTTTACTACGTCGTATTAGGCAAAAGTTTTGCTGGACTTTTACATGAATCAGTTCGATTCCAGTAGAAACTAGGTGAAAAAAGGATAATCAATCACCCCTGACACATGCGCGCAGGGGGGATCCAGAAATAAAAAGTTGGGGACTCAACATACCGAGTAAACCGATATAAACACATATCTCAGTATTAAATTATGCTAAATGCTACTATAAGACCTTTAGCACCTCTTTTCTATCACTATGATGAAAAATTAGGGGGGGGGGGGGGCTTGGGGGGTATCCATGGGTTTTGTGGGTGAGTCCCCCTGCACCCACGTTGGATCCGCCCTGCATGCGCGCCACGCACGCCACTCTCCCGCCGCCACCCACACACACACACAATCTTCATCCTCCTACTTCCTCTTTTTTTTTTCTCTCCCAGATCCAGTTTTAGTCTAGCTCACTAGTGAGGTTGGCCACTTGGCTTGTGGTGCCTGCTTTGTGCAAGGACGGGCCGACGAGGCCCCATGGTGAGGCTGGATTGCGACGCTTTGTGTAGTGCAAGCAGCGATGGTGGTGTGGCAGTGTAGGTAGCGGAGCAATGAGGGCGGTGGGCCTGGTCGGTTTGCAAGCTCTAATTAATGGCTTTGTTGTGGGGGTAATGGAGCTCGCCGCCATTTCGGCTCGACATCCTTAGAGCATGGCGTCACAACAGGTGTTGATGGTGGAGTGGTCAGCAGCGTGCGCTTGCAGCCATCCAAAATGGGGTTGGTGTGGCCATCCCTCGTCATTCGTTTGCTCTTTCTGCCCTGTCTCGTGCTCAACGTCCTATAAGTGTCTTGTGATGGTGACTGGATGGTTCGTCGAGAACGGTGAGATGGAGGTGGCTGTTGTGCCAGTTGGTCGACTTTAGCTCGATGACGACAACTTGAGGTGATGGCGAAGTCCGTGGGCAAGTGCCAATGGCATCCGGGTGGATGGATCCGGCCTAATGGCCCATATCCAATGCTCTCCAGTGATAAATAAGGTGCCTGCATGAGAATGAAAATAGTGGGATCCTAGTAGTGTCGGTGGCAACAGATTCACCCTAATGGACAAATCTGTTTCTACTTCTTTGTTTGCAAGACAACTACAACAAGGAGCAGCATTGGCAGGAAAGGCAAGCTGGTTGGCAATGCTAGTGATGGATGGGTGCGACGTTGATCTGGGCCTAAATGTTTGTTGTACTGTAAATCCGACGTATCCGTCGCGTGACCGGTATCGTGTTTGTGCAGTAGCAAGGTGAACTGGGGACTTCCTCTTTTTCTCTCTGAATTGACATTGGCAAGCGAAGGAAGTAGATGCTGGGAGTACTAAATTTGATCGATTGATCCGGCTGTCGATAGGGACATTGTGGGGAAGGAGCGAATCAAATCATGGATGTCAAACCGGATGAGGATAAGGAGTTGGATTCCATACAAGAT
>WNHE01000939.1:0-11217 GCA_009805545.1 Oryza longistaminata
GCGCGTCACGTTGGTTGTTGAGAAGAGATTAATTCGTATACAACATAATGTTACTTGCAATGTGTTCCATTTAGTTACTTCTCAAAACTAAACACTATGTCACAAACATTGACGGACGGTCAGCTGCTTATTTCATCTCGTATGATCCAAGGTACTGTAAAAAAGTTTTTCTTTACTTATTTCCTTGAATTTGTAATCAATTTCAACCGTTTTTTAGGTTCTTGATAATTGTTTTGTTCTCAGATGCTTTTAACACTAACTAATACAATTACATGTCATTTACAGATTTCATCAAAATATTACTCGTTAGCGAAGTGAGCATATGCTCAATTGGTTTAGGTTCCTCTGTGGTGTGGAACCAGCCCAGACCCGGGTTCAAATCCTAAGATTTGACACCGTATGGGTGCTCGCATTTACGGCATAATTATTATCTTTCAGTGGTGGCGACGTACCGTCGATCACGAGCGGGCGCCTGTGGTGACTTGCGTCAACTCAAAGACATTGCGGCTCGTCTTTCGCGGGTGCTCATATGGGCGTTAGGGTGTGCGTGGTGCGCTTCATAGGGGGTGAGTGTGCGCCGATCGTGAAATCGCTGAACGCCTGCGTTTGTACTGTGTTTCTCAAAAAAAAAATAACTTGTAGCGTTACACGGGCATGTTACTATGTACAGTAGGGGTCGACAGCTCTGCTGGGATTCACTATGCCTTGGCTTGTCTGATGGCCTTTATCAATATCCTTTTCTCGATAGTTTTTGTCCATTTATTTTTTTTTCAATACATTACCGGCAAGAAACCACTACATGCTACAATTCATACCACACTCCAGAATACGCCCATTGCCGCATACTAATTAAAGAGTGGAAACCAATGATACTATCACTGAAAGTCTTTTACCTAAATTCTTAGTTGAGAACCGTATTTATGTGTGTGCAATATTCATGGATCATCCAGGAATTTAGACATTTTTAAGTGGGGTCCTGCAACCACGACTCCACCACTACAATAATCCATAGTGCTTTTTTTTTTTCCCGACATTTATACAAAGGTTGTACGTCCAGACCACTTAAAAGGCATTTTTTGTCTGATTCACATATGTAATCAGCGAGCATCAAATTTCTTGTCCTGACATTGATATGTTTGACCTGAAACGTTAGATACTGTTTCCTTATGATGACGCCTTTTTATAAACGCGGTCTCAAATGCCAATGGTGGGACAGTTCTTTACTTCTTTTCCTCAATTTAGGCATGGTTGAATTCCACAATTCTTGCATTCATGTTCGGCGGGGGGAGGTAACAAAAGATCTCTCTAGTGTCAACTACAAAAATCTTATCCTTTCCTCACATATGTTGTTAATTAAGCAGCACAAGGTTGTTGGTTTGTTACCAACCGTTTATCTTTCTCAAGGTTCCAAGCTTTAAGTATTTTAGGGCATTCACCAGTATATGGCAAAGTGATCCATATAGATGGGTACCCACATAAATAGTATATCCCTAATCGGCAATGTCACAATGTATAAAATATAAGGTATCATTGGAGAAGGAGAAGGAGTAGAGATAGATAATAATAATTTATAAAAATGTCCATATGGGTAGTCTATATGCATATGGTCTTTGCTATTTTTTCTATATGGAACTAGTTGCACAATGGTAATAGAATGGTCTGAATGATATTCTATATTGCTTTATGGAGCTACTTTAAGTTGTTTTTTTATTTTTTTTTTTTTTTTTTTTTTTTAAGTTGCTGTAGCGGGTGTCTTTCTAGGATTTATTTTCCAATACTCCATGGTTTTCTTAGCTAGAAAAGAGGAGCCAGTTAGAAGATGAAGCCAAATGATGGATCCTGATGGTGTGAGCAAATTAATTAGTTATTTATTTCCTACCCTTACCATCATATGTAGAAGGGACTTTTAGGCAGACCAAAAATATATGGGTTCCTGATTTTATGCCATCTTCAAGTGGTTTCAAGCCCCAGCTGGCCACCCAGCTGATGACGCACGAATGATTTGCACTGATTGACTCTGCCAGCTCTGCCAGCGATAGCTGTGGAGGATTTCAGTTTTTGATTGTTTTCTGCACTGAGAACATGAGGGGATAGCATCGTCCAGCCACGAAAAATCTGGTGCAAAAGATGTGCCCCGTAATCTCGGGATTGCAAAATAGTAAATAGAAAATTCGGAGAAAATACAACACGGTGAATTACGGTTCATTCAATGCTTTTTAAAAAATTCAATTAAATACATAAAAATTAAATGACAATTATGTTTTTGTTCTTCCCTCCCTCTCTCAAGCGACCTATTTGTAGTTTCTAGTATTTACTAAGAAAAAACAAATAAAAAACAATGCGATGTGTTTTATCGTAGGACAACTTTCACGAATGAGTCAATTTAACGGTTAGATTTTTACTTTAGATCATTTCTTTTTATTATCGGTGGATTCGCCTTTGGATCACCTTTTAGGCTAAGGTTTTTATTTTGGATCAGATTTTTGCATTGTGATTAATTTGGACCACCGTTAACTCTTTTGCTCATGTACATTTAACTTGTCATATATCAAATAAATGATCTGACATACAACTACAGGAGTTCATTGACGAGTAGAAGCTGATATACTCGAAATTGTTTATATGCTTGAGAAAAGAGTTGGGATCATCAAAAGTGCAACAAAGGAAAAATTACCCGGTCCAGAGTGAAAACATTAGCTAAAGTGTGGTACAAAATGAAACTTCGGTAATTAAAATGTGTCCCAAAGTAAAATTTACTCTTTTTACGATGGCTTGTGTAAGTGGCTTTAAACTAAAAGGAAGTCAATTCCTCAATTGTTTGTGCTAATACAAAATAAAAGCAAAATTCATGTTTATTCTTTCATGAGATGATATTTTACAGATAGATCAATCTAAAATATCTAATCAAATAAATCATAGTACTTATTTATATTGCCATCTCAACTACTTGAAGTACTACAATTTGTTCGGTAGGTTATAGATACTCATAAATCATTAATTGAAATTATTTTTACTAGTGATAATATAGAACTACCAACAAACACCACAGTAAATATACTCTTTTTTGGATGAAAATTTATGTTTTTTTACCTTGTCTTCCACGCCGTTTTCACCTGATATAATTCTACTTTTTCTATACTTACACAATTTGTTCATACAAAAGAAAGAGAAGCTTAGCTAATGAGGAGAAAGACGATGCTACAACCTATGTAACCACCAGAGATCTTGGGTATACAATCTTATCTACATGAAGTGCCTTAGCTAACTTAGCTAGATGGAGCATAATTATATTACTGATGGATCAGGAGAAGGTGTAGTAAAGAAACTGGGAGATATTGCTGTTCCAACCACCATAAACATGTCGGCCTGCAACAGCAAATCCACCTTATAATTATTAATTCGATGGGCATGCTCTACCACTCTTACCACGTGGATGGTAGTTGTTCACATAAGAATGCCCCATAGCTTGGTACAGTAGCTTAATTCTATTCCACTATATATATAGATATATATATGCCTCAGCACTGTGCTAACTAATTACTACATTATTAGCTTAATCTGGTACTAACAACAAACATTTTAGGTGCACACATCACCAATATTTCATATCTATATATGCACATACCGAATCTTTGGTGAGAAGACATATCATACCTTTCTCACAACCGCTAGATGTACAAATTTGTACAAACATAAGTCCTGGAAATATAAAGAAAAAAAAATGCAGATCAAGCACATTGTTCAGTGTGTGAGAAAAACAAAACATATCATACCTTTCTCACAACTGCTAGCTGTACAAATCTGTACAAACATAAATCCTGGAAATATAAAGAAAAAAAATGCAGAGACAAGCACAGTGTTCAGTGACAGTGTGCGAGAGTGGCCATTATTTCCTGAAGAAACCAACCGATGCTTGGTGGCTACTGAAAGATGAAAGATCAGGAGTGGTTTTGTGCTCAAACAGCTGAAAACGGCATGATTAATTTTCACACATTATATGCAACATCAACATGCTACAGCAATTAATCCAAAAAGAAGCTCGATCCTGCTCTGCTTTAGAAATATGCTTGCAACAAAATAATGGTTTCAGTGTCAGTGTGCCAGTGTGGGGAGTAAATTATGTTCGATCTGGACATGTCGGTTTGAATTGATTTCTTGTGGTCCGAGATTTTCCTGGATTTAAGAGGGGTGGTGTTATGAGCACATGGTTGACCTGGATGCTGGGTTTAGCCCACCCTAATCTGGTCAGCAGTCATGACAAAATCAGCCAAATTTCATGACAGAGAAGAGAGATCAGAGATGCATGGCAATTAGCTTAAGCATTTGTCTAGTACAGTAGTACGGGCTGACATGGAAGAAGCAATGACAAATGCTATTCCTTCCCCCCATCATCTGAACATCATTAGTACTTAATTAATGTCGACATTATCAAAAGGATGATGGGTCAACAAATTTGATACGGAGTAGTATTAATTCGTACTTGGAGAAAGTTGCATATAACAATTTAATTATTGATATGCACCATGTTGAAAGTGGCATATCATTAGCGTTATAATGAGAAGCGTGATTAATTTATGCCTTGATTAGTTATGTCTTTGTTGAAAAAATCGTCTTGGCTGTTAACATGGCCTTTTTTTTTATGTAATGGATAGCGTGTGTAATTAAACAGGTTAGCGTCCGATGGCCTTTTAAGGATCCGATGGCTTGAAGCTCCTTGGTTTATGACTTTATTCTGCTGGCTTAATAGTTCATGAATATGTTGTACACCATACTCAAGGTCAATAGAGGCAGTTTTGCGAACTTGATCTTGCCAATACTATTCATCTCTAACCTCCTTTTGGATATCAACCAGGTTTTGAAAATGTAACTTAGACATTTAATTTCTATGGCAAGCCATTTGAAAAACTAGACAAAATTATAATATCACGAATAAATTTTTCAAGGAAAATATGCATATATATATATTTCTACAAAGGAAGTATAACTTTTGACCTCTATACCAACTAAAAATGTACACAACCATATACACCAGAATTTTAACCTTGGTGGTGCTTCTGTAAAAAAAAAAACCTTGTAGATCAGAACATATGTTGATATTAAATCGTCAGATTAGGGAAACAATAGGAAAGTTAGGAATGACATGATTGACCTACTGCCCAATATTTGTAGTATTCTAGTTGTACTGAAAAACTGAAACATAAAACAAGTGCAAACTTCTTCCTGTCCTAGCCTGAACAGAATCAAAAAAAAAAAATCCAAAACATGGATCTTCCAAGCTCAGATAATTCCTATGGAAATTTCGATCATTATCTGATGAGATAAAAGGTAGTGTTTGTGTAGCTGTTTGTTAATATTCAAGATCAGAATGTGTCACAAGATTTCCAAGAACAGTTAGTTGCCTTCAGTCAGTACAATCAACAGGTATAAAGTTTAGAAATTTTATTTGGATTGGGTGATGGCAAAGGTCAACCAGACAATTTACATGACCATAGGTGTAATTGAATCTGAAGTCTCAAGAAGTCCCAGATCAAAATGCCTGCTAAGATATTTCTGGGTGTTTGCTTAGAAACATTTTCATTTGTAATGTAGAAGTAAAATCTTCTTTTTGCATTTGGAAGGTCAACTAATCTTCTTTTCACAAGCAATTTAAGTCGGGCAATAGAAAAGAGGGGAAACCATGAGGTCTTATTCAGTATATCAGTATAGCCTATATGTCTGGTGCTACTATGAAACAACGATATTCTATAGACTTGGTCAAACTTAAAAAGCCTTGACTTAGGACAAACCCAAAGTGACATGATATGAAAGGGAGGGAATACAACAGAAAGACTGAAATTATTAATATTAAGTAATTTAGTAATTCAGAGAAGGTAGAAATTCAGTTAGCAAGGCCAGTTAGACAATGAATTGAACTTCCTCATTGGAGCATAACAAATTGCATAAATCTTTGAATGTCCACCGAAATGGTGGTATATTACCTGCAGTGTTTTGACAAACTTTCCCTGAGAAGTTTCCCAAACTTTGATTAAAAAATCTTCACTCTTCAGAACTGTACAGTACATGCACGTTAGTTTAGGATCTTGATAGTTCAGATTCACATGTGGCAACGGTAGCAGCATAAATAAACACATGAGTTTATACATCTTATATCTGCAGGCACAATGCTCATTTCACTACAAAAAATACTAGTGGTCTTACAAAACTGAGTTTCTAAATACTTTCATTCTGAAAGTAATTTACAGGTTTATTGTGAGATTGACCAACTTGATAAAGACAAGAACTGAGTTGGTAAACTAAGAGATATAGCATGCAGCATGTAGCTAATCATGTAACAGACTATTAAGAAAATACACAGGTAAAACTGGTGCAAAATGTTGGCAGATCGTGTGCTTTATAACGAAAAAAATGGAAATCATATTCATTCATTTGAAACGGTGACACCAGCATTCCATGCCAGTCCACAACTATGATAATGCATCTGAAAAAAATTTTGGAGCAACAATAGTAATGATGTATATAATCTAATCCTTCATGTAGTCAACAACATATACATCCATGGAACAAGATATACAAGTTGGAGGACAAAAAATGCGACAATGCAAGCCTCTCTCCACAAATGGTTGATTGTTTCGATCAACTTAGGGCATGTTGTAGTAGCGATTTAGTAAAGTTATCTCTCTAACTGGTATCTTCATATCTGCACTAACATTCGAAAGAATTTTCCGAATGAACTTGTTAGTCCAGCATAACTACCACAATCGATGTTCTTTTTTACCTATCAAGCAGAACATGAAATTCTTCAAATCATCAATTTGCCACCAATTTGATCCACATTACCGGACAAGAATTTCAAGCCACCAATTTCACATTACCAATTTGCCACCAATTTCAAGCCAACAAAATGTTACCGGGCAAAGAAGTATATGAATTTGCCGCCAATTTGATCCACATTAAACATTGAACACTCCAGATTAATCAAATCATCTCACTAGGAAGCAGTCCCTTAGTTTATTTTTTTTTTCACCATCGTCCATTCGATTGCACAAGAAGGGAGAAAGAACGCCAGTACCAACCTGTTGAGGCAGCGTGGCGCTCTGGAAGATGAGCGGATTTGCGTTAATCGTGATTCATTGTGTTCAGTTAGTAAGTTGGTCTGCTTTATTAGTTTTTTTGTGATAAAATTGAATATTATCTCGGTGAAGTGAATTTTGTGGTCTGCTTTATTAGTTCTTGCATGCCAAGTGCCAACAAAGTTGTTACACATGTTTGCGTGTAACACATGGCGTATTGTATTGTACAGTAGTAATAATTTAGTCCATTATCTAAAAAAAAGTAGTAAAATTTAGCATACTGTGTTGTCGGTTGTTTTGAGGATGCAAAATAATGCCAAACAAGTAATTTAAAATTTAGCCAAAATTTGTCTGAATGTTTGACTGGTATTGAGTTTCTTACAAATGGAGCGGTCTTCATGGCATTTGGATGGCATGGCTACAACATCACATTGTTCATAGTTTATTTAAAAATTGGATGACAAATTGCTATGGCTACATCTGGGTTTTCCTGTTTGAATACTTGTGTGCCAGAGGATTGTCTTTGGAGAGTTTGGCCTATCAATTTAATATTGTGTTATTATAAAATGAACTTTGTAATGTATTGTAGAGTCTATTTATCTTATATGATCATGTAATATTGATATGGTAAGTATGTCAATAAAAACCAAGATTGGCTGTTCATAAGCAGCAATATGATTATTGGAGAGCTGATGGGACCTACTATTAGAGCAGAGTAATGGGGTATTTTATTGAACTAAACTGTTTTAGTTTTCATAACTATTGTCAAATAGTAACCCTGTTTCCATAAGGAGGAAAAACAAAGGGGGACGACACCTGTCATACTATTGCTCTTACTGTTTTCCCATCGCGTTTTATTTTTTTTCTTACTTGACATTGTCATACCCCATCACTTGATAGCATAATTGCCCACCATTTTGATTTGTACATTCATCATTATTTTTAAACATATCTAACATTGCTTATTTCTCTTGGACAACATAACAAGTGGCGCACAGTGTTTTATTGTAGGTTGACAGGATCATGACATGCAACTGGAAAATGCTTGATTATGTTTGATAGTACGAGGAGTGTCCGCGTTTCTGAAATCATTGCCTTCAATGGAGGTTGAAGCTGCTTGTGGTGATGGAGTAGTCAGTTCAGGCAATGAGATGCAGGAATTGTGGCCCCTAGGTGAAGTAGACCAAAAGGGAACCAGGTTCCCTTGTTGCATTGTTTGGACACCTCTGCCAGTGGTTTCTTGGCTGGCTCCCTACATAGGTCATGTCGGGATTGCCCGGGAGGATGGAACTGTCATGGACTTTGCAGGTTCAAATTTTGTGAGTGTAGATGACCTTGCATATGGTTCTGCTGCGAGGTACCTCCAGCTCGACAGGAGAAAGGTATACTTATTCTCCCCTGGATTTATGCTGCACTCAATATCTGAATATTTTAGAAACCAGGGCACTTATATGAACCTGTAGTTTACTTTATGAAAACTTCTTTGCTTCCATTTCAGAAATGAGGTAGTGGTTTGACACCATCATAATTCATAGTGCATGATTACATGAATGATAAGGTTATTTCTTACATATATTTTCTTTTGGTACACCATCCTGCCACGTGACTGTGACCCTGTGATCTTAAACATTGTAAAGCAGTAAGCCTGCCGGGCATGCCATATTCTTGCCTGTTGGGCACTTAATTCAGATCCTGCATTCATACAGTTATTCAGATGGAAGCTTCCATATAAACTGTGGCCATGGGGCGTCGTGGGCTGTGAAACAGTCTATAACTTACAGTGTTTCTTCCCTAAGATCTGAAATCTTGCAAACATAACCACTTATTTACATGAGTTCATGTTCGTGCTTCTTGATTGTCTTTTAGTACTGAAACTTTTATGACTTTGCTGTGGTTTGCTGACATTGATCTTCTGCTGCCTTTGGGGATGAAATGATCAGTGCTGCTTCCCTGCCAACCTCGCGGCGCATGTGTGCGCGAGGTCGTACGAGCACTCGGAGGCCGGGACGGCGATCTCGTGGGACGACGCGCTGCAGTCCGGCGCGAGGCGGTTCGAGCACAAGTGCTACAACCTCTTCACCTGCAACAGCCACTCCTTCGTGGCGAGCTGCCTGAACCGCCTCGCCTACGGCGGCTCCGTCGGCTGGAACGTGCTCAACCTGGCCGCCCTCGTGTGGCTGCGCGGCCGGTGGCTGGGCAAGATGGCCGCCGTCCGGTCGCTCCTCCCCTTCGCCGCCGTGGCGTGCGTCGGCGTCCTCATGGCCGGCTGGTCCTTCCTCATCGGCATGGCGGCATTCTCCTCCCTCCTCCTCGGCTGGTTCGTCCTCGGCGTCTACTGCTTCAAGGGCTTGGTCTGCTGATCGATCTGAAGGCCATTTTGTTGAAATTCGACCAGAATATATGCATCTTTTTTCAGTTACGCAACACTTACTTTCAGTAAATTATAGACAGTTTTTACGGTGATCTCTTCTACGGTGAAATCAGAGAGTTGTACACTTGTAGTCATCTCTGAAGTTTCATGGAACTATAATCTCATGGATGATGAAGAAGAACCGATGCTCTAGTGACACTGTGATAGCCGAAAAGACCATTTCTACTGAACTGTTCACGGGTGATCGCATCACGTTTTCCGTCGGTGACTTGAGCCGTGGTATCAAAGAAAAGCATTCAAGCTTGCTCATTCTCAAATCGTGTTCATCGATGGCACTACTCTCCGTGTTGCTCGGCTTCGTGAGCATTCCTCTCTAGATGGATGATAGTACTCCAGATCGTGAATCACGAGTAGTCCTTTGTGTTCGTGCTACGAGACATTGATTGCATCATTGAAGGCACGTACCAGGCTCTGCGTGAGTAGGAGTATGGCAGAATGCAATGAGCTCATGAGCCAACGAGGCAAGGAGCGATTGGTTTCCATGCCAATTTTTTTTCCCTTTTTTTTTAAAAAAAAAAAGAAAATAAAATAGATAATTCTATAAGAATTTTAGTGGAAAATTAGCAAGAACTTCAACTTGTTGGGACATATCTTTGATTCTGTTTCTTTTTTCTGATTCCCTCGTCTTTCTGGTGGTCTATTATATTCAAAAGATTATTTATGTATTTTTTTATCTTGTACTTATATTTCTGTTTAAATCTTACTGTGTTTTGTGTTTGTATTCCTATCAAAATTTATCGAATTTTTTGTCTTTGTATATTTATTATCGGTTTTTTCAACCAAACGTTCTGACCCTTAATCGAATATTTGTGCACAGATGATTGGTGCCATGCGATCGTGCCATGTGATTCGGTGGCATGCCCGGAGTACTGCCAGAAGAGGGGCTACGTGTACCCGTATACCACGTACTGCAAGCCGGGACAATATTACCCCATCTGTTGCTGCCGCCAGCTGACCAAACCCCCGAACGGGGACGTGCGCCGCCTCCTGCTCTCCAACTGATTCAAATCGCGTTCGGTCGCGATGGCAACGGCGACGACTACGACAGTTATAAGTACGGAGTAGTATACTATTCTGTTTTAAAATTTTGCCACCTAATATATCATTGTACTTGAAAAATATCCAATTATATATTAGGTAGTAATATTGTGAGATGAAGGGAATAACTTGGTTTTGCTTTTGGTGAGAGGCCAAAAGGGTTGGTTTTCTTTTGAAACGATGGGGAATAACAAATTGTTGTATGACATTGCGTGTTGTATTGGATTAATACAATTATGTTACTTATATTTAAAAGTAAAAATAAAATTTACTACATGTATTGTTTCAACCAATCGCTTCAGAGATAAAAACAGATATGATATTATCTAATCCGCTTCACTTTGAATCCGTTCAAAGTAAGGACATTGGTATAGCTATTTAGTGGATATGGATACCGATGTGGATGATGATATGATATCGGTTAGATAGACAGTACTTCCTCCGTTTCATATTATAAGACTTTTTAGCATTGCTCATATTCATATATATGTTAATAAATCTAGACATATTTATATGCCTAGATTCACTAACATTTATATGAATATGGGTAATGCTAAAAAGTCTTATAACCTGAAACGAAAGGACTAATGATATTTTAAAAAAGAGCAAATTTATTTAGGGCCCCTTTGATTTGGAGGAAAAATATAGGAATTTTAGAGGATTTCAATCCTATAGGAA
>WNHE01000939.1:11251-21418 GCA_009805545.1 Oryza longistaminata
AATCATATCCAATCCTTTGAAATTCCTATGGAATGGACAATCCTATAGAGATTTTGGAGGAAATTTAGCAAGAGCTTCAACCTCTTGCTAACTTTCCTTTGAGTCTATCTCTCTCATCCAATTCCTGTGTTTTTCCTGTGGTTCAATCAAACGCGCATTCCTGTGTTTTTCCTGCGTTTTTGCAATCCTCTGTTTTTACACTTACATTCCTATTAAAATCCTACGTTTTCCTATTCCTACGTTTTCCAATCCTGCGATTCAAAGGGGCCCGTTATAATGGTATGGGTCCAATTAACTCTTCCATTTCACTTTCTTCACCTCCAAATCTTCTATGCGCCCAAAAGAAAAAATCTCCTGATATCCCCTTCTCGGGAAACAGACCCTAACTTGTGCAGTTACAGCTGTCGCACTGACATTGTGGTCATACCAACTGCATAAAAGTTAGAGCAGTCTCATCCCCCTTCTCCCTATATGGATTGAAGATGCTCTAAGCTTAAGTCACATGACTTTGAATCACTCGCATAGGGCCATCTTTATATACGCCCGCACCCGGCGGTCGGCGGTGGAGCTCCACCCCGACGAGCCCACCCCGCGGCATTGTTGTGCTGCAAAGACCGACTCTACAGGTGAGCCGGTGAGGCACGGCCGCACGAGCACCCACTTCCATGGACGGAGACCCACGTTGGAGGAAAGCCACCACCATCAGCGCTCGGGGCGCCGAGGAGCAGCCGTTCGGAGGAGCAACGAGTTGTTCACAAAGTGCCGCCGATCTGATCTTCTGATCTGATCTGATGCAGCTTCGGGTTGTCCCGAACGCCCGCGCCGCCCTCATCCGCGCGGTGGCGATGCCCCCGGCCGCCGCGAATGCAGGCCCTCCACTGCCTCGCCTGCAAGCTGGGCCTCGCCGGCGATGCGTGCTGGCCACCGCACTGCTCACCCCCTACGCCAGGCGCGGTCTCCTGGATCCCGCCCGGAGGCGTGTTCGACGAAATGCCGCGCAGGGAGCGGTCGCGTTCAACGCCATGCTGGCCGCGCTCGTCGCGTCCCGGAGGATGGCCGACGCACGGGAGCTGTTCGAGCGGATGCCGGACAGGACCCCCGCCTCGTGGAACACCATGGTACGTGTACTGCAAGGCCGGCGACCTCGGCTCCGCCAGGAGGTGTTCGAGGCGAGCCTCCGGGGCGACGGCGAGCAATGTCGTGTCGTGGAACACGATGATCGATGGGTACTGCAAGGCCGGGAGAATGCGACGCTGCGCAGGAGCTTTTCGATCGTATGGCTGCGCTTCTCCTTCTTCCCCGTCGCCGGACATCGTCACGTGGAACAACGATGATGGCCGGTATTTGCGCCGAGGTGACCCCCACTACCGCCATCGCCATGTTCCGCCGGTTGACGCGAGAGACAATGCAGCAACAGACGCTCGATGATGCCCACCACGGTCACCATGGCCACCGTGGTGACCGCGTGCACCGCAGGCAGGGGACTTCGCCTTTGCCGGCGAGTCCATTCACTACATCCGCAGCTCGGGAACAAGGATCGACGCCGTGCTAAGCAACCCCTCATCGACATGTACTTCAAGTGCGGGGAGCGTGGACCTCGCGCTCGACGTGTTCGCCACCATGCCCGACGGCCCCAAACCTCTTCTGCTGGAACACGGTGATCGCGGGGCTAGGCATCAACGGCCCGGCGGAGACGCCGTCAGGCGTTCCACGACATGGTCGGGAGAGTCGAACAACGCCGTGGATCATCCGGCCCGACGGATGTGACGTTCGTGGCGCTCCTGTCGGCGTGCAGCCACTCCGGGCTGGTGCGAGGGCCGGAGGTTCTTCGCCGAGATGGTGCCGGTACCATGGCCGTGAGCCACCAGGAGGAGCACTACGGCTGCATGGTCGACCTGCTCTGCCGCGCCGGACTCCTCGGCGACGCCGTGCGCGTCGTGCGGGCGATGCCCGTCAGGCCGAACGCCAAGATTCTCGGGTGTCTCCTGCTTCACGCCCGCCGCTCCTCCTCCTCGTCGTCGTCGGAGGAGGACGGCGTCAGGGTGGGCGAGTGGGCGGCGGGCCGGATAGCGGAGCTGGACCTCGACGACGGCGCTGCCTATGGCCTGTCCAACATGTACGCCTCGTTGCAGAGGTGGGATCATGTGGAGATGCACCGGAGCAAGGTGAGCGCGGCGGTGCGCCATAAGCAGCCTGGTCAGAGCAGCTGCATGATCTAGCAGGCTGCAAGAACTGAAGATTATTGCTAGCCTGGGATTGATGACAATTGTCGTCAATTGCTGTCAATGATGTACCTGGTAGCTATGTACAGGTATTCGATTTTCCTCTAAGTGCCCCTTTGAATTGGAGGATTTGCATAGGAATTTTGGAGGATTTAATTTTCTAAGGATTTTTTCCTATGAAACCCTTTGATTCATAGGAAAGTATATGAAATTTTCCTTAGGATTGCATTCATATAGCTCAATTTCATAGGAAAATAAGCAAGAGATTCAACCTCTTGGAAACTATCCTTTGCTTTATTTGTTTCCTATGGTGCTATCAAAGGGACCCTCTTCATCCTGTGTTTTCCATTCATGTAGGATTATGAAAACATGCCACTTCAATTCCTACGTTTTTTTTCTATTCCTGTGTTTTTCCTATGCGTTTCAAAGGGGCCCTAAAAGTTTTTTTTTCTAGAACGACTCACATAAGACGGTGCAAAGTTATATTGATAGAGCAGAAGAAAAATTATAAGATTACAAACCTAGAAGGTCGTAACCAGGAAAAAGAAAAAAAAGTATACCATCACACCCATACATCGACAGCGCCAACACACAGAACAAGGAGAAGGCTAGCATCGGACCGGTCGTCGCTAAGCGTGACCGGCTACCGCTAGGTCAACAAAGAAACACGGCCGAGATCACCCAAAACCCAACCCTTACAATCAACACAAAGCCCTTCTCTATCCAAGTCTTCAGGAGTAAGGGAGAGAGGGTGAGAGAGAAGAATGGAACACCTCTCCTCCCTAGGCCCTTCGACGTGGCCAACTTGTAGAGACTAGGATGCCGCCACAAGAGGATAAAATCTAGAGGGAGCTTGCACCAATTGGTTGGGGGTTTTGGCTAGGGGATACCTAAACGACATCTCTAAGGAGAGAAGCAACGGAAAACACTGCCGCCGCCGTCCGTCAAGGTCCCAAAGAGAACTAAGACTTTGCTTTTGCCCGGCATCCACACATGAGGGATGAGACGACACGGCAATGCCCTTAGGAGGGGAATGACGCTTTGAGCGTCATCATTGCCGGCCCAGCTGAGGTCGGGCTGGGTTTTCACCCGCCACTCGCCCCGATGCTCTACCACCGTCCAACCTCTGCCGACATGTGGGTCCACTGCACCATCGCCCCCTGCCGGCCAGCCTTCGTGCGTTTTAGACCGCACCGCATCCACCGGCAGCCTTCCTCTAAAAGTTATTACTTCCTCCGTTTCAAAGAAATAAAAATACTAGGGATATCTAGATTCATGCTTAGAATTTAAGTTTTTTTAATTATATTTTTAACCTTAGTATCAAGGTGTTTAGGCTGTGTTTAGTTCCACGCTAAAATTAGAAGTTTGAAGAAATTGGAACGATATAACGAAAAAATTGGACGTTTGTATGTGTAGGAAAGTTCGATGTGACGGAAAAGTTGAAAGTTTGAAGAAAAAAAGGTTGAAATTTAAATAGGGCCTAGTATCAAACGCGTAGCCACTGATTTCTAACGTGCTGTCGTTTGCAGTGACGTCGGCAGGACGTAAGCACGCGTGCGGCCCAACGTTCGCGTCGCTTTCTTTCGATGCAACAATCCTCTTTTGTTGACTTACCAGAATTCGCCTTATTCTGTTTATGTTTGGTCTGTTTGTAGTGTTTGAGAATCCTACGTATTTCGAACTGTATGTTTTTTTTGAGGGAAACTACGGCGGGTGTTAGACACCAGCCTGAACTTTTATTGAAATGAAGAAATCATATACATGAGAAGGGTTACAAGGGGGTGAGAGAGAGGATTAAATTAAGAGCTAATTACAAAGAGTTGCGAGGCCCAATTACGAAGCTGTTGTTTGCCCTCAACATTGTGACATCGGTGGGACCATAAGTCGATGTCGCTAGCACAACGCCGGAGAACTGACGGGGCGGAGTCGTCCAGGGAATTGAAGACCTTGTTGTTGCGTCGTTTCCAAATATTCCAGATTGCCGCGAGTAGGATGGTGCGCCAAATTCGAGGAGTGACGAAGTGTTCGGGTGGAGGGATGTCCCAGACGTCCACTTCACACGCGAAAGAATAGTATCCCTTACAACCCTCTAGAAAGGTGGCAATGGGGCTTATAAATGGTCAGCTCCGGTTATTTTGTAGGCCCTGTTCACTTTGATGCCATTTTCAATCATACTATTTTTTTTTGGCAAAGTTACTAAAAAAAATATCTATGTTTAGTTTGTTGTCAAGTTTGGTCAATACATAAGAAATCCTACCAAAATTTTAGCAAATTTGCCATCTTGCTAAAATTTTGGCATCGCTAAAACTTGGTAAGGTTTATTTTGGCTACAATCTGAACAGATCCTTAGCCTTTTAGGACGGTGGAAAGGAGGTTGTCAGGAAAATGGTTGGGCGTCAATAACCGTGCGCCACATCATAAAAAACACCATTTGAAAAGGGAGCACTCCAAAAAGCGTTAGGGGTGTAGATTTGTAAAACATTGAAACCAAAAATATTTTTTAAAAAATATTTAAAAAAACATTTTAATAAATATTTTTCTTAAAAAAAACCCGTAGCACGGTAACCCATTTTTGTTATGGCCAAGGCCCACATAGCAACGCCTACGCATCATTCATGGGCCTCCATTTCTAGTGGGTTTCATGGGCTTCTCTTTTTTATTTTTTTTTCCTTTCTTCCCCCATGGGCGAAGCCGAAGCGTTCTTTTCCTCTTTGGGACGCGGGATTCCCTCGCCGCCGCCGCCGCAGTGAACACCTCGCTCGCCGGCGGACTCGATGGGCTCGCCGGCGGCGATGGAGGAGGAGGAGGCATCTGCGGCGTTCGGCGCGACCCCGGAGATGGAGGGGTTCCTCTGCGACCGCCTGCTCGACGCGGCGCAGCCCATCGCGGAGCGCTTCCGCGCGCTCTTCTCCCTCCGCAACCTCCGCGGCGACGCCCCTCGCCGCGCCCTCCTCCAAGGTCTCCGCCTCGTCGGATCACCCGCTTACTTGTCTCCTTATATAGCAGTTTTGGTTTCCACTTTGATATGATTCAAGGTTTCGGTAGCTTTTGCCGACTTGGTGTCAGCGATAGACGACGTTGCATAGTTAGCTGCCATATTTCTTCTAATTTGCGTTCGCTGATCGAGCTAGTTTGATGCGATTCGAGGTTGTGAAGATGCAGTTAGCTGTCTGTGTGCTGGTAGACTGGTAGCATTTCTTGGGTATATGGTGGCAAGTATTACTGTCATGCCTTGTAGTTTGGTACCAAATTCCCAATTCAGTAATCCATC
The DNA here is from genome assembly GCA_009805545.1 of Oryza longistaminata. Classification (NCBI taxonomy): domain Eukaryota; kingdom Viridiplantae; phylum Streptophyta; class Magnoliopsida; order Poales; family Poaceae; genus Oryza; species Oryza longistaminata. Next base: position 16,745 of record WNHE01000939.1, read on the forward strand.
TCGCATTCTTGCTCAGGCGTTGATCTGACAAAGTTTCTTTCTATTTCCTTTCCTGTATTCAAGGCAAGCTACTAGTTGATACTGTACTAATTTATGCTTTCTGAAAACTGCATCCTTGAAGTCCGAAAACAGTGTATACTGTTCAACATTACAGCTTCCAAAAAACATTGAACTTCAAATGATTGTTTATGTTTTTACCGTCATATAGAGCTGTTAGATCCAATTCTCTGTCAATGTTTTGTTAGTCCTCTGTTACTGAAAACAGTACTATAATTAACGGGTTAAGAATAGCTGACGTGTTTGCTGCAATGCTCAGCTGCAAGGGACTCTTCAAACTTGCTGGCCCATGAGGCTGCATTTGCACTGGGACAAATGCAAGATGCTGAAGCTATCCCTGCGTTAGAGGCAGTTCTCAAAGATCTTTCACTTCATCCAATTGTCCGACACGAGGTAATTGCTACAGCAGACTAATGTCATCTTCTGCTTATAGTGATTTGCTTTCAATTTTGAGAAGCTATGTATGTTTTTATTCATTAGGCTGCGGAAGCGCTTGGAGCTATTGGCCTGGAAAAGAGCATTTCCCTGCTGGAGGAGAGTTTATCTGCTGATCCTGCCGTGGAGGTTAAAGAAACATGTGAGCTGGCCCTTAGGCGGATAGAAGAGCAAAAGAATACCAGTGGTGCTGAAAGTGAAACTGTTTCACCATTTCTCTCAGTTGATCCAGCACTGCCTGCAAAGCAAGGACTTTCAGTAGAACAACTAAGGTATGTCTTTCAAGACAGTCCTACATGTGTTCATTGTGTTCTGTATGTGCACTGTCCTCTATTAGTAACATGGTTGTTAATTTTCAGGGAGCTTCTTCTTAATGAGAAAGAGAGCATGTATGAACGTTATGCAGCTCTTTTTGCCCTAAGGAATGACAGTGGAGATGCTGCTGTTTCTGCTATTATTGCAGCTCTAGACGTCAAAAGTGCTCTTCTACGCCATGAGGTTCGTTTGAACTTTAACAACCGCTGTTTGCATCTTTGTCCACAAGTATAAGTTATGCAAGTCCATACCTCTCTTGTAATACCGAAGGAACATCTGCAAAGCAAAACTAACCAGTTGTACCTACTCAGTGTTGTAGTAATTAGGATACCCAACAAACTGTTTTCTATAAGATACTAGGGTTGTCTCTTCATCCAAATAAGGTAGAGAAGAAGGCAACATATCAGGACAGGTTTGAAGGTAGAGAAGAAGGCAACGTATCAGGACAGGTTTGGTGACATGATGTATTTCATGAGACTGCTGAAGTTTTCAGAGTGCATGTATCTTGATCAACTGATGATAGTATCGTCTGTAAAGATCAATCTATTATTTTTACTGAGATAATCAACCAACCATGTCATATTGTTCTTGTTATTTATGTTATCATTGTGTTCTTGACTATAATCATTTTTATCTTCTGTAACGTTTTCCAGGTTGCTTATGTGTTAGGTCAGCTACAAAACAAAGCTGCTGCAGAGGCACTTTCCACTGTACTGAAGAATGTTGATGAGCACCCAATGGTCAGGCATGAAGCTGCCGAAGCCCTCGGTTCAATTGCAGGTAACTAATATGACAAGATTTGATTTCATCAGACTCTCATCCACCATGGATAATTTCTCATAGTTTTGTGAGAATATGTTCGATGCTATCGTGCAGATCAGGAAAGCATTGCACTCCTGGAGGAATTTGCAAAGGACCCTGAGCCCATAGTCTCCCAAAGCTGCGAAGTAGCACTCAGCATGCTTGAATTTGAGAGATCAGGGAAGTCTTTTGAGGTACATACATGCCAGTTTAACAGAAAAAAAAACATTTGTACTATAAGTAGCTTTGTGGCATTCTTTAACACATTGCGCTGTGTTGTTCCATTCCATGCAGTTTTTGTTCCTGCAGACTCCTCAGGTGCAGCAGGAGTCCTAAGTGAGCTATGAATGTGTGAACTGAGATCGAGAGGTAGGCTGGATCCTGGATATGTCTAATCCTAACCTTCCTCAGTATACCTTATATATTTGATGGCTGTGTTTTTCCTTCTCTCCATGTGAGTCAAAGCATTTAGTAGATCAATCTCTGGGGTATGATTCTAGGGGAAAAAAAGAATGTATTTTCTTTCAGCTAAATAATTAAGGTTGCACAGTAAATGAGTACTAACTAGACTAGGTGCTGGATGAGCATATTAACGCATTGTTTTTTTCTTGCATATATGTTTCTCTATTAAAATGAGTAGTACTAGATATAATGATGGGATAATACAATTATTCGTAGTCAATAGTAAACCACAATGCACATATATGACCAAATATTGTCCTGAAATTTAAACGCTGCTGAAGTTGTTCAGCATCTCAGCTACTAATATACAATTGCTACTAAGTACAATTTAATTAGGCTTTCAATTAATGTGATGAGTTCAGAGGCCAAAGGCAGCAACCTGATCGGTGTTTCTACCTTCAACGAGGGAATGGATGACGGTCACAGCAAGCATGATCGCAGGGCCAGAGCCACCCAAGCCCATGAAACCTGCCAACAGATTCAGTAAACCAACACAAATTCCAACGAGATATGCTGCCATGGTCATGTAGTGCCTGCATCGCCTGGGACTAATCGACTCGTCCTCGTCATGCTCCTGCAGCAGCTGCTCAGGCGACACTCTTGTTCGCTGCGTCTTCTGCAATAAAATTGAATACATCTATATATAAACGTACGATTCATATATAACTTGTGAATTTGTAGTTAATTGATCAAACAATATTAACATACTCCCTCCGTCCTATTAAAACTAACATAATACCAGATGTAGCACATCTTAGTAATACGAATTTGTCTAGAGTCCTAGATTTATTTTTTTTCTTTGGAATTCATAAAAGGGACAATTTGAAAAATAGGGCGTGTCTAGTTCAATGGGTCTAAAAACTTTAAAGTATACGGACACATATTTGAAGTATTAAACGTAGACTAATAATAAAACAAATTACAGATTTCGCCTGTAAACTGTGAGACGAATTTATTAAGCCTAATTAATCCGTCATTAGCAAATGTTTACTGTAGCATTCGTCTCGCAATTACATGCAAACTGTGTAATTGGTTTTTTTTATTTTCCCACATTTAATGCTCCATGCATGTGTTTAAACATTTGATGTGATGTTTTTGGCTAAAATTTTTTAGGATCTAAACAAATCCATAAACATACGATTCATATATAACTTGTGAATTAATTTGTAGTTAATTGATCAAACTATATTAACAATAGACTGGTATCTTACCCTTAGAAGCCTGACGAGGTATCTTTTTGAACGTGAGCAAACTCTGAACCAAAATACCGAGAGAAGAGCATATCCCAAAACCACGAACGCAACATAAAGAAAAGAATGGACCGGGTCTATTACAATGTCATCCAGGCTTCAATTCATCATGCAGCAAAAAGAAAACAGGCCATAAGACAGGTTAGTTATACATATATGTAGCTCAAATAAAATTATATATGCTCCGTGTTTTCTTAAAAAAAAAATAGGAGAGGAGGTAGTGTATAGCTAGTTTCAAACTTTCAATGGAAATAGATGAAGAAGTAATTAAACTATAAGAAAGAACAAAAATGAGTGATTACAAATTTACAATGTTAAATACTCCAACCTATCCAGATTCATTGTATTATCAGATGACGAGGGATACATACGTTAGTGGCGTTGTTATGTAAGAGGTGATCCCACTGACAGGCCAGTAGTGCCCAGGATACTGCCTCATTTCCTTCCAAATGCCAAGCATGTTCACCACTTTATTCGTCTCGCCATACTTGATACTAAGCATCTGCATACATATATGAACAAAGTAAAGAAATTAAACCAACTAATTAATTAATTAAACAACGATTAACAAAGTAATCAATCTGCATATGTATGTAAATAGCCACCTGTGAGATTGAAGAGAAGGGAAAGGAGAGGAGTGCAGGTTGCAAGATGATGGGAGCGTAGGCCAGGTAGGAGACGCTGATGGTGTGTGTGATTCGCAGCGTTGGATCAGCCGGCGACCTCACCGGCGGCAAGGTCATGTGGTGGTCTCCCATGCAGTATTATCAACACTAACGAAAAGAAGGCCAAAGTAGCAAGCATCATCATCCAGGGGTATGCATGGTTCAAGGCCTTCCAGAAAATGCATGCACTGCAAACATTTAATCCAATAATACATATTATTAGCTATATATAGTGCTCCTTCCGTTTCAGTTTATAAGACGTTTTGACTTTGGTCAAAGTCAAACTGTTTCAAGTTTGACTAAGTTTATAGTCAAATATAGTAATATTTATAATACTAAATTAGTTTCATAAAGTCAATAATTAAATATATTTTCATAATAAATTTGTCTTGGGTTGAAAATGTTACTATTTATTTTATACAAACTTTGACCAAAGTCAAAACGTCTTATAACTTGAAACGGAGGGAGCAGTAGTGTACTAGTAATCAATCATTTGAGCTAGTAATTATTACTCCCTTAGTTTTAAAACGCAAGATATTTTAGTTTTTATAAGTTAAAAAGTTTGACTAAGTTTTTAAAAAATTGTAATATACGTTATACGAAATTAATTTTGTTAAATTCATCATTAAATGTATTTTTATAATATATGATTGATGTTAAAAGTAATGTTATTATTTTTTTTATATAAC
>WNHE01000939.1:24876-46402 GCA_009805545.1 Oryza longistaminata
GGCCACCCTTCCATCATGTGCGCCTGTAAGCTACTCACTCATCTTTTTTACAGTACTTACAAAAATAATGGAAGGTGTCATATTCTGTAGTGTAAAAATTTGATATCTTCGGTAGTATGAGTACCAAATTTGCACTAAAAATTTTGGTACCTCTCAAAGACTGTAAAATTTCTCAATTGTTTAATATAGATATTTGGGGGAAAGTGTTTTCGTTTGATGAAGATACGTTCCCTCTTTTTACACCCATCTAAAAAGTTATAGAAAAAAAATATAGAATGATATATCGCTCCACAAAGTTCGAATTCGTTTTTTATAAGTTGTATAATAAAAATAACAAATATAACCCTAAAAATCTGCATAGTAGTTTAGTATAATTTTGTTTAACTTATAGTAATCGAATTTGATTTGTATATTTGTAAAGTGATCGATGTATCTCAAAATTGATCTATCTTATCAATTTTTAAATTATTTTTAATCATTTAAGTGGCATGTAAAACCGAGAGGATCCTCTCAAGGATGAAATTCCATCTCCAATATTAGTAATTGTTTTTTTTGAACTAACATGCATACTAATTTTGTTTAATTAACTAACATGCCTGCATGGATGCGTCATGCTTGCTCTATATATACTTAATGAAAATTCTGAACAATGTTTGTTTGTGCAGGAACAGAGCAAGAAAGTTGTTGGCGATAGCCATGGCCATGGTGATGGCAGTTTCCGGTGTGCTATCTGCCGGCGTTGCAGCAGAGCTTGGCACGATGGCTTCACTTGTTGTCATGTTTCATCTTTTCCTGGGCGGTATGATTGCCATTTATCTGGATGAGCTCCTTCAGAAGGGATATGGATTGCTGTCCGGTGTCTCCTTGTTTGCAGCCGCCAATTGTTGGTAAGAAATACTAGTTACACTCTAAGCAATCATACTAGGAGTATTATCAATCGTAAAATTAGTTAGCCCAAAATACATTAACTAACTAATATATTCAATATTATCACTAATGAGATGTTGGTGGCCAGATTGTCCATACTTTTTTATCCAATATATTTTAATATATATTGGATAAAACTCATCCAACGTATGTAAAAATTAGATAAAAACTACTTACAAAACCATTATATATTGTAAAGTTCGGGGAATTGAATGTCTGGTTTTCAGAGTTCATAGTGCCGGGTAGATTTTCAGTTAATCAAAGTGTAGGGGAGTATTTGGACTTTTGGTAATGGCTGCCAGCTTGGCTGCAGGGAACTGTGGCTTGAGTTCGAACCCTTTCAAACGCATGTGATCTCACTATTTTCTTCTCTATCAATAATGGATGCTAAGTTTCTCCTTAGTATTCTAACAATTTTGTTTGGTCAAAAAAATATTTAGACATTTTCCTTTATACTATCCCTTTAACTACTGATAGTAGAAAAAAATTGTACTGGCCAATATAACTCACAGTATTTTACAGTTAGGATCAGTTCTATTGACAATAATTAATAGTGATAATAAAATATTACTAGTACATCAGATCACCATAAATATAATACTGATTGGATTATTCATATACATGCAATATATTATGCAGTGCGTGTATTTTCTGGAAGGCGTTCACAGCTGAAGACCCCTTGCTACACTGGGCTGCTATCATCGTCTTCTTCAAGCTTGTACTGCAACTACAGGGCTGCCACATCACTTTGCCAGTGGTGACGTCACCTGATGATCCTACTCTGCAAACCACATACACCGTCAGCCCATCCTACATGGCCTACGTGCCCATGCTCTTTCAACCTGCATTCTTCTCCTTTCCCCTCGTTTCCATCTCACAGGTACCTTGCCATTTAATTTAAGTTTAAATAAAAATGTGGTGGTATTTATAATTAACATAAAACAAATATGTTATAAAAATAGCTAGTGTTATTCAATTATAGATTTTATGAAACTAATTTGATATCGCAGATATTTCTACGTTCTTCTATAAATTTGGTTGAACTTAAAAACAAGTTTAATATATTTTAAGACAAAATTAAAACATCTTCCCGTATAAAACGAAGTACACGTTGATTAGCGATTGCTTCTTTCGTTCTAAAATAAATTTATTTCTGGCTTATGAAAATCAACTCATTTTAACATAGAGAGTGTGTTGTTGAAGTAATTTTGTTTTGACGCAAATATATCTATGTGCAGACGCTTAGCATCAAGTATGGGGAGACGAATAGAGTGGTGAATATGCTGGGTAAGTGGCCGCAAATGTGCAAGTATCCTGGCCACTACGTTCCTGTCGCTGGGATCGCCTCCTACGTCACAACGCCACCATCGTACGCCTTCTATTTCTATATATCTCTCTTCATTTCATTATATTTATTTATTTACTAGAAAAAATATCCGTGCGTTACAACGGATAAAGTTTACTTTAATCTTATCATTGTTATATGGTTTAGTACTTTAGTTAAGATAAAATTCACTCTGGGAGTTTACTTGGATATATATATTTTTAGAAAATCATGATATGTAGTTAGGAGTCCGATCATCTCAAGTTAGCATGCAAGTTTTTTTAAACAGATTTCTTATATGATTCCTTCTGTATTACCAAAAGTGAACGATCTTAAAAACCAACTTAAATACGGATATGTATTTCCAAAAACAAATGAACTTAAAAACCGACTCATACACGGATAACATACCAAAATTCCAGCAAAAACATTTTCAATTTTTATAATAGTAGAGTTTCATCCATTCATCATTCAAACTAAACATATATACATGCATATAGATATACATATACTCCCTCCGTCCCATAATATAAAGGATTTTGAGTTTTTGTTTGCAATGTTTGACCACTCGTTTTATTCAAAAAAATTATGCAAATATAAAAAATGAAAAGTTGTGCTTAAAGTACTTTGGATAATAAAGTAAGTCACAAAGAAAATAAATAATAATTCTAATTTTTTAATAGGACAAATAGTCAAACAGTGCAAACAAAAATTCAAAATCCTATTATGGGACGGAGGGAGTACATATACTAGTCTCCATGCATGTGGAGTTTCGAATTAAAGTGATTTTTACTCCTCTTAAGAGTTATCGAGATGTACCGAATTTTAATGTAAAATTTGATAACTCCGCAAGGACTGGCTAATATATTTCTTTTCGTGATGAATTTAGCTTCGGTGAGATAGTAACAGGAGACCCGGGTTCTCTTCTTTATGCCGTGTTCCTGCTTACTGGATGTGCTTTTCTCTCACTTTTTTGCTTCAAAGTTTGTGCAAAAAGTTCAAAAAGATATCTGGTCAGGCTGGTTGGGGTAAGTACACCATATATACAATTGAACAAATTCAATTCATAAATTAATTTCCGCACACAAATTCACAGTTATTAACTGTTTGATAATTAATTAACGCAATTCATTCATATATATGCATATTATTGCAGAAGCCGAAACAAACAAGACTGTCGCCTGATGATGAACAGATGCCTGACGAGGACGAGTCGATTAGCCCCAAGCAATGCAGGCGATACATGAGCATTGCAGCAATTTTTGTTGGATTTTGTGTTGGTTTCCTGAGCCTCTTGGCAGGTTTCTTGGGATTGGATGGCCCTGCAATCATGCTTGCCGTGACTGTCATCCATTCGGTCGTCCAAGGTAGAAACACTGATCAGATTGGTGCCTTTGGAGGCGGCGCCGCTCGTCGGCCTCCGCATCGCCGGCCGGCTTCTTCTTCACCATCCCTCCCTCCTTCTTTGCCCTTCTCGCCTTGCCTGCGCTACTTTACGCCTCCCTTCTGGTAAAGCGGGTTTTTCCACCTCTGTCGCTCTCCTCCATTTGAAATGTTCATTGGTTTTATCCTACATTAAATGAATTATTTGCTTCTTCGTATAATAGTCTTAGGTTGTGTTTAGTTCAGCGCAAAGTTTAGATTTTGATTAAAATTAGAGATGGTGTGACTGAAAAGTTGTGTGTGTATGACAGGTTGATGTGATGGAAAAGGACTGAAGTTTGGATCCGAACTTTGGATCTAAACACAGCCTTAGGTGGTGTTTGGATCCAGGAACTTAACTTTAGTCCCTATATTTAGACACTAATTTAGACTATTAAATATAGACTACTTACAAAACTAATTACATAAATGAAAGGACAATTTTTTTAAGCCTAATAATTAGAGAATGTTTACTGTAGCATCACATAGGTTAATCATGGATTAATTAGGCTCAATATATAGATTTGTCTCGCGAATTAGTCTAAGATTATGAATGGATTTTATTAATAGTCTACGTTTAATATTTATAATTAGTGTCCAAACATATGATGTGATAGGGACTAAAAAGTTTGATTCCCATCTAATCTAAACAGCGCCTAACTATAACACTTTTGGAAGGAGGGAGTACTATAGTACAGATGTGATATAGTATCTTATCTTAGAATTATGAGACAAATATACAAATCTAGATAAACAGATTATGAATCTGTAATCTGTACAGTTGTCTATTCGGTCGAAATTCATAGTTATAAAAATATGTCACATCTGTACTATGTGCATAAATATGTCACATCTGTACTATGTGCATTTGTATTGGGACGGAGGACGTAATACGGAGTAATATAGATTTGCTTTTACTAGTAATAAATACTATGTTCGCTAACAGTTTGAACGTTTTAAATGAAGTTTAAAAATTTCCACTTTAATAATAATGATTCTACTGGCTTTCGATTCAGAAAATCATTAAGAATTCACTTACAATTGGCTCAGGACACTATGCAATCAGTATTCAGAAAACATAGAGACTGTAATTTAGATAGCCTGCTTTTCATGAAAATTAAGCTCTATGTACTTTTTTCATGAAATTAATTGGCTTTGGATAGCTGCTGCTGCTAGTAGTTATTATTCGTCATTCTTGTTATTTGTAAGAATTTTCTTTGGTTGCAGTGAAAATTGGTGGCACAAACTGAAGTCATTGGAAAAGAGACGTTAGGGAGGGAGGGAAGCATATCGATAATTCTGACTCCCCTGATCCTGATAAGATGCAGATGATCATGATAGAAGTAAAAAACCAACATCAGGAATCCTAATTTGCACACACATACTAGCGAGAGAAGTTGCGGGCGTTTTCCGACCGCGTCACGACAACTAGGGTTAGAGTTGGGGTTTTAGGGTGGGTCGGGGAAAGGTGGCGTTGAGGAGGGGGAAGTGGGGGGATCGGGTTTAGAGGGCGGTGGAGAAAAGAGCTAACCTGTTACCGGAGGGAGGAGGAGAGGACTCGTCATAAAAAGGAGGAGCGGGCTCGCCGGAGCCAACGCCGGAGGGGAGCCGCCCATCGTCGCCGCTCCGCTCCGTCAGCGATGGGAAGAGATAAGGGAGAGAGAGAAAAAACCCTAAGGAAAGACAAGAGAGAGCACTAGAGGCGACTTGAGATAAAAACATTTCATGGCCCTATTTGGATCCATGGGTTATTTTTTAGCCCTCACGTAAATAGCCCAAAAGTTTCAAACATGTGAGCTATTTCATGGCTATTTGGAAATAACCCACCCTAAAAAACTATCCTCCTCAAGGGGTGCTAATTGGGGCTATTTTAGGTGGGGCCCACTAAAAAGTGTCTTTTCTCTCCCTCTCTCTCCATGAGAAAGTGCATTAAGGGTTAAATAGCTCTCAAAATAACCCTTAGATCCAAACAGCTTAGTACTATTTGATTGGAGAGCTCTCAGAATAATTCTTGGCCACTTCTCCAAACATGGTCATAGAGTAGCTTTTTTACTATGTACTTCCTCTGTTTCACAATGTAAGTCATTCTAGCATTTCTCACATTCATATTTATGTTAATGAATCTATATACATTTGTATGTCTAGATTCGTTAACATCGATATGAATATGGGAAATGCTAGAATGACTTATATTGTGAAACGGAGGGAATAGTTAGCAAAAGAGTGGCATTGTAGTACGTGTTGCTCAAAAAGTGACAGTCGATTAGTAAGAGCAGGTACAATAGCAGGTTATTAGCCAGCTGTAAACATATTTTAATGAGATAAAAGATGAGAGAGAAGAGCAGCGGACTACAGATCTGTAGCTAGCTGCAGCGCGGACTCCAAGACGCAATGTGTGTATGACAAGTGGGACCATATATTAACAGTATAGTAAGCAACTATTGTATGAATTGGCTATTAGATTGGCTATTAAACTTGCTCTAAGTTAAAACAAACAAAAATATACTCATTCCCCTCCACTCCTGCAGGAGTACACACAGGACCGATCAATTGGAGTAGCAGTAGTAGAAGAAGAGGCAATGAACTAGTAGTAGATGTTGGGAAAGGCAGGCAGCCTCCCTCAATTAATCTGAAGACTGACGGCGGCGGCCGGAGATGGTGGTGGTGCTGCTGCTGCTCAACAAGGAAAAGGAGGAGGAGGAGACATGGTCGTTGGTGTCGTCGTCTTCTTCCTCGGCGATGGGGTGGAGGCAGAGGTCGGCCGCGCGGCGGAGTAGCTGTCGCTGCCTGCGGACGACGTCAAGCGTCTCCGGCGGCGGCACCTCTTGGGCGAACAACGCGGCGCCTCCTCCTCCTCTCGCGGTGGCGGCCATGTAATTGTAATCGATCGATCAGGACTGACTGTAGCTTAATTAATTTGTCAATCTAATTAATCTTGAATGAATTGAATGTGGTTGGGTGGATCGGCGGGCGGGGGTCTAGCTTATATATACAAGACGATTCATCCATCAACAGCAACAACAAGGCAACAGGGCCAGGAAGGAAGGATCCAGGAAAGCACTAGTGTGTACTGTAGTACGTGTGGGCAGGGCTCTGCCGCGTAGGAGTTGCCTCGTCCTTGTCATTTTGTTTTGTTTCGTGTCCACGCAACGCACGCACGCAAAATCGCAATCGCAATCGCAGCTGCCGCGCAACACAAACAAAACGTGTTCCTTTTCTTTTGCAAAACCAACAAACGTGTATTGCGTGCGTACGCCCCTGCCTGCTACCACACCACACCTTTATTTTCTCCTTCCTGTACCAGTACCAGTAGGACTACATCCATCTTCACTTTAATTCCACTCACTATATCACAAATTATTTTCAAATCATGCTACGTATGTCCATTTTCATTCACCAGTTTTTAACACTTTATGTATACTATTAACAACGTCTCCAACAGCTTCTTCATCTAACTTGAAAGGGTCTATTCTTAAAAGTAAAAAAACAATTCAAACAAAAAAAAAACCTCCTTAATAGGCCAAATTTGGCCACCCTATTTGGCTAGCCAACGATGGATCGAGCCTCACAGCAAATACCCTCCCCACCTCCCCCATCGGTCTCTCTCTCAACGCCATCTCGGCATTGGTGCACTGTTACGTAGGGCGACGAGACATGCCGAGGTGGAACGCGGCCAACCACAGTGACAACAACACAGAGGAAGCCTGTAGCAAGCCCCAGGTCGGCGCGAGGGCGAAGGTTGAAGAGCATTGTTCCTAGGGCCTCAAACTCCCTCCTCCCTCCCTCTACTCCGAGCACTGCCGACGTCCATATCGGCATATGCCCTCCAGATCCGATCACCGTCATTATCGTCCACCACAGGATAGTGGACGCATATGAGGCTACGATGACAAGGATGGAGTGCTTGTGCCAGGATTCCTTCCATCCACCACAAGGGGAGAGAGAGATAGGGGGTTGAAGAAGAAGGCTGGGGAGGTTAGAGAGACAGTTCGAGTGAAAGAAAAACTTGACTATCTAAATTTTTGTCAAGTTAACTAAATGGATATTTGAAGAGTCTGATTTAGAGAGAATATTAGAGATATTCTAGGGTAGTGATTCCCAGTTTACCCTTAGAGCAACTCCACGGGAATTGCCATATGCATCTCCAAGCCAAACTTTTGGTAATTTTGGGCAAAATTGTTGCTCCAAGAGATTAGCCAACCGGATGGCTCTACTAGCCAAATTTGACCACCCATAGCCGCAGCCCCAAGTGTGGGTCCCACACCCTTTGGCCCTCTCTCCCATCGCCCATCTGCTCACTTTGCTTGCTTGGTCGCCCAACCTGCCACATCAATCGACCGAAACACAACGGCAACAATGGTGGCAGCTTCAGCAGCCTCCCATCACCGAGACCCTCCTCTATGCGATGCGGAGGTGACGGCCTCCCCATCCACCCAGCACGGAGGCAACGAAGAGGTAGTGGTGGCGGCACCTCTCGGCGGCGACAGATCGGTCAACATCCCGCTGTACTGCATCTGCCCCCTAGCCGTCGCAATTGTGTGTGAGTTCAAGATTGTGTGTTGGAGGTCATCTCCCATCATCATGCCCCCCTCAACTCCCCTCGCTTCCCACCTTCCTATATGGTCGGTTGCGGTGGCAGTAGGACAATCGGCTACGGTGACGAGGGTAGGGAGAGGATGACAATGCAGGGGTAGTGGGCAGCCGATGGTGGGGAGAGAAAAGATAAGGAGGGATGAAGAAGCATATAGAGATTGACATGTGAACCACTGGTTGTTTAGCATGTGTAAATTCCTCCCTTTTTGGCCTAGCGGATGGCTGATTGTAAGAGTATACTTATATTGTCAACATTCAAACCCCCCCTAAATCTTTTTAATCTCTAATGGGACTTAAATGATAAAACTATATACTCAGCTCCGAAAGATATCTAAAACTTTTAGAAAAATAGGCCACGTTATAAACTTGAAAATGGAATGGCCACATTAAAAAAGAAAACTTCCAAACAAAATTGGTCTTCTTCTCCCATACCCTGTGGGTCTTGTTTCCCAGTACGTAGCTTGCGCGAACTCGCTCAGTGATGAAGATTAGGAGCGAGACTCAAGACGTGTGGATAGCGAGATTTCTAGAGATGGGGATCGGATGAGATCTTTTCAAAAAAATTTGCTGGAGGTTTATTTTGCCTTAAAAACTGGAAAGCTTGAATTAGTAGTATAGGCAATCTTTTTTGCTACAATTTCCTTTCTTTTATTTGTTTAGTTACGCGCAAATTAAGGTTTGTCGTGTTTGAAAATTAAAAAAAAAATCAATTGGTAGATAAAAATTCTTCTACCATGCATCTTTGTTGCAAAATAGAATAACTTTAAGCTATAAATACATTCATTCATATTGATAGCATGTAGCAGGTAGGTTGATAGCCGAAAATAAATAAATGTGAAGCTTAGAGGGCAGGCATATTAGATATATGCCCTAACAAAATCCTAAAAATAAATAAGAAGACGCACAGGTGGTAATTAAGGTGGAGTGGGGGAGAGGATGGGGTTGGCGGGCATGTCGTCGCCGGCGAGGAAGTGGGCGAAGAGCTGTCTGGCCTGCACAGGCGTGATCATGGGAACCATGTGGCCGGCGCCGCGGATGGTGACGAAGGTGAGGCCGTCGTAGAGCACGGTGTAGCCGCCCACCTGATCGCTCGTGAACCACTGCTTCCACGCCCTCACCGTCTTGAGCTTGAGCTTCCGCAGCGCGTACCTCGTCGACGTCACCGGCACGCGGTCGTCCGTGTCGCCGCTGAACACCCAGACGCGGAGGCCGGCGCGGACGAGGGCGGCGATGTCCGGCAGCGTGGAGGGCGGCGCGTCCGTCCAGTTGGTGAGCGCGTCGCTGCAGGGCGCCCAGCTGTAGGGGATGCCGCCCGACACGTTGGCGTGGAGCGCCGCCTGGACGTCGCCGCGGTTCAGGTACTCGATCACGCGGTAGTCCACGCACGGGTTGTACGTGTTGTAAGGCAAGCCGCGGCGGAGGCGGAGAACCTTGGCGAGCGGCGTATCGGCGAAGAAGCGGCTGCGGCTGGTGGTGCCATTAATGGCGGTTGTGCCGTTGAGCGCGGCTGTGCAGGACGGAGTGTAGAGGCTGTAGATGTCGATGTCGCCCATGGCGGTGAAGAAGCCGTTCCATGCGGTGTTGCACTTGTCCGTCTCGTTGCCGTCGTCGGGGAAGGTGCAGCTGCCCTTGATGGCGGCGTAGATTTCGTCGGAGATGACGGCGTGGTCCCAGGCGTACTCCACGAGACCGCGGTCGTCGGAGCTGGAGTCGATGGCGGCGTTGCCGATCATGATGCCCTTGAGGTTGATGATGCGATCATCATGTTCCTTCTTGTTATGATGGAGGATCTTGGTGGCGAGCTGGGGGACGTAGTGGCCGGCGTAGCTCTCGCCGGCGATGTACAGGTCGTGCCCCTTGAACTGCGGGAACCTCTCCAGCCAATTCACCAAGAAGGCGTGCGCGTCATGGGCTACATATTTATAGTATAACTTAAATTAATATATATGACATGCAACATAGTGGAGTATATCATAGCAGATAGAGAGAGAGGCCTAGCTACCGGTGAGATTGTCGCCGAAATGGGCGAGATCGGTGGTGGTGTTGGTGTAGGAGAAGCCGACGCCGGCGGGGGACTCCACGAACAGCAGGTTAGCCTCTGCATTTTAAATATTTTCATTACTAGGAAGGAGTCTAGGATCGATTGATCGATCTAAATATATATGAAGAAATGGAAATGCAACTAGTTAAGTACCTTTGTTCCATGATTCCGGGTTGATGGTGAGGGTGTCGTTCTTGTTGACGAGAAGGGGGCCAAGCTCCTCGAGGGCGCCATAGCCGAGGGAGGAGCAACCAGGGCCTCCGTTGAGCCAGAGGACGAGGGGCTTGGTGGCCACGTCGGAGGCGGCCTCGAAGAACCAGTAGAAGAGGGCGCGGCCGTGCGTCTCGTTCACCGTCACGTACCCGGCGAACTGCCGGAACCCAAGCTCCGCCGGCTGCCCCGGCAGACGCTGCACCCGGTCAGCCTCCTGCCGATCGAACACCTCCTCGTACGACTTGGACTTCTTATGATGATGCCTCGCCGCCGCACCCCCCGTCCACTGCATCATCACCATCACCACCACCACCACCAGCTGCTGCCGCCCTGCCATGCCTACTGATCACTGATCGATCGAACGACCTTAATTTGGTTTGGTTACTATCTTGCTAGTGCTAGCTATATAGATCGATCCATATGCAAGCTGAGTACTGCAATATATATATAAGCTGATGAGGCTGAGGTAACTCGATCGATCGATCACCCGCGGGACATCGGGGTTCTGTTGAACATTTTTAGGAACTGATTAACAAACAACCAATTAAGCTGTACGTTATCCATCTATCTAAAACTAACCAGCTAGCACGTACAACTCATCGCCGATATATGCGTACGTGCTCCACCTACGATTCATTAGTTTGAATTCAGATCGCTTGGCTGCCTGCTCCGCCCTCATCCTGCAACTGATGATATATCAAATCAGGATTTGATTTCATCATATATATGACGAGAATGCAATTAACATCAGCTCACGTGATTAATTGTCTCTCCTAATTTGCTGCCCCATCAATCCATTTACCTATAGCTGCCTACTAGCGATCGAGATCCACGATTAATTAATTTACTTCTCATTCATTGGATAGGATATGGACTCTCTTATCATTTCATTTACTCCTCTCGTAATTTGTTGCCCGATCAATCGATTAACCTAGCTGTTCCTGTCTCTATACAAGCGAAATCGACGGACGATTTGTTATTTACTCGATTGGATTTGGATTCCATCGTTTCATTTTTTTTAGGAGTAGTTTGTTGCTCCAATGCATTTAAACATACAGATAGAGATGTACACTTTAAAACCTAAACAAAAAAGAGAAGAACTGACTGTCTCCCTCCAGCTAACAGTACGCTCAACTGCCGTCAAACACGCCCAAAATTAGTCCCTGGTTACCTGTGTTGGCCATGCCTTTTTTTTAAACACACATAGCTCACAACCCGTGCACACTCACCCGAAAGAATAATTAGCCGTAAATGTAAGGACTAAGAATAATTAACCGTAAATATAAATACCCGTGTCAAGGATTTGGGTGGGTTGGTTCCACCGCAAGGAAGTTAACTAGTTGAGCTACGTTTACTTCGCAGCAATGCAATATAGTATTATTCTGTATTGCATACTTGAAGTCTGAATTAACAAAGTTGTAATACACTTTTGAGTTGAATAACAAAGTTATACGCCTGACATGTGAGCTAAGCTTTTAATTATGGAGTATATATGGAACAAAGTAACAACATTAACGCTGACAGAAAGGGATATCAAATTAGAGTAGCACTTGCTGTGACATCACACAACTGCATGCCTCAATTAGAATGTATGGGATATACTCCGTATATAGGTCCTCTGTCTGTAAACTCTGTGCTCTCTTTCTCAAAACTCTATACTAAAGTATATACCAGCACATCATCTACATAACAGAGTAAAGAATACATGTATGTATATTGATACAATTATATATGAGTTTCTATGCCAGAACCACCGCTTGCTTCCATGGCACTGACAAGAATTGAGCTCTACATTTTGCCACAGGTGAGATGAAGAATGCAGAGCTGGCGTCAAGGGTGCAACTGCCGTCAAAATAAAAACTCTGAAAACAAGCCAAGCCACAACTTCCATTTTCCACCGGCTTCTTCTTGGCAAATGCAAGTTGGATCTTCGCAGACAAACCTACTACAGCCACAGGCAGCTCAATCCAAAGCAGCTTTGGTCCTCCTAGGTGCTGTGGGTTTCGGAAGGCCATCAAGCAATGGTCGCGTGAACGACTCATGGTTGAAAGTCCATGCCGAGCTTGACCACATAGAGATCCCATTCTCTGCATCTGCAAAGTCTGGTGTGCTAGGCGACTTCCGCACTGATCTAAATCCGCTCAGAAATGAACCATTGCTCTTCAGGCTGGACTCTGGGTTGCTTGTGTCCATGTTTTGTCGGATACTAGAAATTGGCCTTGGCAACAAACTCTTGGTCATCTTAATTGGGTCTGTAAAAACATCGTCCTGGGTATCTGTGGTGTTAGACACTTGATCAGCTTCAACTTTTTGCCGCCGACGAATGGAACCATCTTGCTTTGCTTTGGCTGTCCCATTGATCTTGGCCCCACTGGCACCGTTTGTTGCTGAAAAGCCATTCGACGTGTCTTCAGAGTTCCTACTTCTGTTGGTATTATGTGTGTCTGGTAATCTAGATGAAGTGACCAATGTTTCACTGTTGATACGCTCCAAACTGCCCTTACTGTACAAGGACATCTCAGTGCCAGCATCTGTTATAGCCCCATTTTGAGGAGTTAGACCATAATAGGACTGCAAGGTGCTCATGGCGACTGACATTTGCTGCTTAGAAGAATTGTACTTGGATGAGTCTAGCGAATCCGAAACATCTCTGTTTTGCTGATTGTTTGGAGCCCACGCTCTGCAACATAGACAGTAAGCTAAGAATGAACCTATCAACAATTACTTACAACAGTGGGGGAAAAAAGAAGTGTTGACAGACGACAAATTATTAAGGTAAATATTTATACGGTAAGGGTTTCATCTTTAGAATATCAGCATTGAGATTGAGGTGAAGTCCCGTTTTGATTTCTTGCATCACAGGATGGATTAAAGAGAGGAAAAATAAAGGAAATGTGTACCTCTTCATTTTCTGACCAGAACCATTGAGCCTTACAGAGGATGGCATGGGTCTTCCTGGTAGAGGTATGAGCAATATTTTGTGTGCGAACATCTGGCTGTCAGTCATCAAACTGTTTGCCCTCTTGATGTCAGATATCTGAAAAAAGAGAGGACATTGTTTAACTCACTGATAAAATTGACAAATTTGGTGAACATGTACAACTCAAATCAAGCAAGAAAAGCTAAGTTTGGCTAATATGAGGCACTGAAATATGCAAATCAATGATATAGTTTAGTAAGTACATCAACCCTTGTGTTGCTTTCGTAATCCGAGGCTGATCTTACTTTTATGCATGATGACTTATGAGTGAATAAGATTTGCAGAGTTGTTGTGAACCACAGTTAGTGATGCTAAATGCTAGTGGTACTTGACCCTGTGATTTATAAATTGGCCAAGTCCTAAAATACTTCTATTTCTTGTGAGTTTGTGGAAAGCACAACATTTTTGTAAGACATTACTTCATTAAATCATCTACTGTATGTGTAAATAGTTTAGGACGGTGATATGATATAAGAAAGAGCATCAGACAGCCGGTAAAACCGAATAGAAAAGATAAAAAAAAAATAGTTGAAGCTTTGATTTTGTCACAGGCAAGTTTTATTTCCTATCTACTCCATCAAAGAAGTAGTGGCAAGATGGCAAGTTTTTTAGCCGGCGGCAGTAGGTAAATAATTGCTAGGTAGGGAGAAATAAAAAGGAAAGAGGAGGGAGGATCGGAGAAAAAAAAAAGAAATCTTGCCTCGACGCGGTACTTGATGGCGAGGCCGGCGAGCGTGTCCATCCTGGAAACCTGATGCTCAAGGTAGTGGTCGTCGTGGGCGGGGGGGCAGCATGAGGACGGCGGCGGCGGCGAGAGCACGGGAGAAGCGTCGAAGTCGTCGGACAGCGGGTGGGAGATCCCCATGGGGGTATGGGGGTTGGAGGCAGAGGGGATGATGAGATCTCGGCGGTGAATTGGGTGAGGCGTCGCGTTCGATTTAGCAGCTGCCTGAAGGCTGGAGGTAGGAGGAGGAGGAGGCTTAGCTTGGAATGAGAATGAGAAAGAGAAAGATGGCTTGCTTCCTTTGGCTTAAGCCGTTGGCCCTCCCCAAAATCACAACACAATTGGAAGCAAAGCCAGCCAGCCTCTCCCTCTCTCTACCTTTGACACCACGACCACTTGAGTTGAAAACCCAAAAAAAAATGAATCGTGTTTTGCATTTTTCTTTTTTTTCTTTTTTATATATAAAAAAATAAACATAAGAGTAGTACGCGGTTGATGGGGTTGGAGCCACGTGGTTGCTGTGCTCCCATACTTCATACACCATCGCTGGATTGGATGTACAGAAGGCAGGCAGGTGGCCAGCCATCCTGAACGAGTCAACTCACCTACTTTAGCACCAACCTGGACTATCCTTTTACAATCATAAACACATTAACATGTGTGACATTTCATAATCTTAACCGATTATGATATACAGTTATTACTCCTTATTATTTAAGTATAACTTATCTAATTACAATGTAATTATTACTGATTATTCTTGTTTATTTGTTTAAAAAAATGTTTTTTTGCCTGTTTTTATCTACAATTTCATAGTGGATCCAGAATTGTTGAGCTAAATAAGTGTATAGAAAAAAGAACTTACAACTTTTTAAATTTGTTGATTGACCTTTGTACACCTGTTGATTTTACCGTAGCCAAATCTATGCCTAACCACACACACTACTCGTCCTTTATTTGACCAAGTTTAATTACTCCTACATACAGAGAACAACACTACGGATGCGTTCGTTTGTGTGAGATAGGGTGAGAAAACACCTCGTTTTTCACGCGCACGCTTCTCAAACTACTAAACGGTGTGTTTTTTGCAAAAAAAATCTATAGTAAAATTGCTTTAAAAAATCATATTAATCTATTTTTAAAATTTAAAATAGTTTATACTCAATTAATCATACGCTAATGGCTCACCTCGTTTTACGTATCTTCCCTCGTCTTCTTATTCCCCTATCCCTCAAACTCACCGTACGACGTGTGATGTGGGTGAGTCCTGCATGCGCTTTCTTTCGTTGACACTTTCTCCTGACTAATACTGGTCAATCAAACTTGGCTTACTACTATACCTTTGGAGTACGTATCATAAGGATGGCTACCTACCAAGCATCACCAGATCAACCCCCTCTACCTCCCAAAACAAAATTAAAAGGAAAAGATGAAGACCTAGCAAAAGCTTCGGCATTAACATTAATCCTTAATCATGACTTGTGAGCATCTGCAGGCTGCAGCTCCTTCCTTCTAGCAGCACTGAAATGATGTACTACTACTCATATGTAGGCATAAAACAAAACGAATGCTGCTCCTTGGAGTGCCTATATTCTTCAAAAAGTATTGACAAGCACTAGTACTTACCTTGCTGTTTGACAAAGAATCTTCACGCTTTTGAAGCTATAATAAGAGCTGGTGCTTTACATCAAGGTGGGCACACACATGACACCCACTGCTTTTGCACTGTCTTTTCTGCATTTTCCTTCTCTCCTGCCTTTTTCATGGAGAGCAAATTATGTAGAGTGCATCCCTCCAAAATGTTTGGTGGGTATCAACCATAAGATTTGGAACAGTATTTTTTGGGTTGTCCTGCAACTTTCTCTGCTACAGCCGAAAATGACATGTTTCTTTTTCCTTAGTTAGGTGCAGACGCGGTTACAACCGCACCATCATATATATGATGATGATCTCCTTAGTTGTGCTACAGATCATTGGCAACGTTGGATCCCTGACTAATGATCGATCAGCAAGAAAATAAAACGTAGTGCACCAGTTGTTATATTCAGAGCTTGTGACCGTCCAAAGAGCTGACCAGAAAGCTAGTCCAGAGCACGTGCAATCATTCAACCTTGTATATATTCTGGTCCTTCAATTGCAGTTGTGCTAACTACTTAATCCTTAATCTGACTTCCAATTGAATTCATTGACCTTGCACTACAACATATTTCATGTCAGTTTGGGTAATTAGAGGAACTCCTTCTGGCACAATATGTCGTTGTATACTCAGATCAGATGTCAACGGTTGCCTTACACAAGGGGATAGCATTATATGTACTCTGCTGCCACTTGTGCGTTGGTTGCTTCAGAGTACCATATGCATGATGCTTCAGAGTATCAGACATGGCTGGTAACCCAACAAGTCATCTTTCAATCTCCCGCCCGTTTTCTTCTTTTTCTTCCTTTTGTTATGTTTTGTTTTTGTCTCTTATCCATTGCAGATTGCAGATAGTGTTTGATTGGGGGAAAGCAGGAAGATAATGCGACCGCAGACAGCAACACATTTTGGTTTTGCACATCTTCTTCAGTAATGGGTACAATGCTTTGACCAATACAGCACTAAGCACTACGGGAGACTTCAGATACAAGAATATTAGTATTAACCACATTGCCGGGCTGCAGCTCAAGTACAAGGCTGACAAACAGCGTCCACAACCGAGCAAGAGTGATACAGGTAACACGGCAAGTGAAGTGAAGTCTCCCATCTGTTTACTACTCTGAATCTCACAAAATTTAGTAGTAGGAAAGATTGTGATGCTTCCAACTTCAGCTTGAGACCATGCAAACTCCATGCTCACATTCAGAGGCAAAACACCCTCTAAGCTGTAATGTCATATATCTTCTTTTCATAGAGTAAATACATACAGAAATATGCTGAAGAAACACTAGTGAATTTTCATTGAATTCCAAAGTTGAAAACACTTTTGGTATAACATTTGCAAAACAAGTATCTGTATTTTTCTGACCAAGAAAAGGCTGAAATTTCCTATTGTAACATCTCCAAACACAGCAGCAGGATAGTTTCCTGGCGGGAAAAGAGGGGGGAAAAAGAATAACAAGAGAGAGCTCACTTCCTCTGTGTCCTTGTGATCCAATCCAAAACGTGGCAACAATCATCATCCCCACAGAACACCCTGTTCTCTGAACGGTAGGTCTTGAGATCACGGCTCTCGTGCCTGCAACTTTCCCTCTTCATTTCCAGTGAATCAGGAACCAGCCTTGCAGCACGGTCATGGTAAGCATCACAGATGAACTGCACAATCGCGTCGAAAGGCTGCGAGGCATCAACCCACTGGTAAATCTTCTCGTTGCGGAACCATGTCATCTGCCTCTTTGAGAAGTTCCTGGAGGCAGTCTGAAACTTGGTCAGGAACTCCAAGAACTCTTGTGGTGAGCTGCTGCCTCCGTTGTGCCTACACTGAAGCAAGTACTCCATGGCTTGCCTGTATCCGATTGCGCAGGTAGCCGAGTTCATGCCAGGACTCAAGCCGATGTCGAGGAGCCAGGAGGCTTCAGAGAGTAGGCCACCTGTGTCGGCCAGCATCTCTTCGCACCTCAGATCGATTGATCTGTAGAGCTCAACGCGTGGGCACGCGAGGAAGATGCAGAGGAAGTCGTAGTCCAGCTCCAGCTCCAGCTCCAGCTCCGTGGGTTGACATGTTTGATCGGTGAGACGACGGTGGTGATTGAGATTGTAAGCATTGTAGGGCAAGGAGAAGGCAGAGGGAGGTGAGCCTGAAGACCTGATGATCTCAAGGCTTCTCCTTAACCTTGACCAGTTGTTGACTGACAGGTCCCGAGCTTTGGGGTCGCCGGCGTTGGCAACCAGGTCGACGGCTTCTTCCCAGCGGCCGGCGTCCCGGAAGCGGGAGAGCTCGGACCAGACGGCGGAGGTGACGTCCATGGAAGACTGCGGGACACTGGGCTTGCCATAGATGTACCAGCGGAGGTAGAGGCCAGTCCCTCCGGCGACAATGGGGACGCGGGCTCGGGCGAGGATATATTTCAATTGATTTAGTGATTCTGAATGAAAAATAATAGATACTAAGTGGTACCCTCTCTGGAGTCTCAAGAATAGTATTCCTTCACTACAGGGGGTAGCTTGTAGCCCAAGAGCAGCGAATATCCACTCGCACTCACCCCTAGTTATCATACCTTTAGTTCATTTTTACCACTTTATGAAAGTAAAGCTGCATCACTCTCGATTAGGGGTGAAAACAGTATTGAAACGGACGAAAACCACCATTATCGTTTTCGTTTTCATTTTTTTTCGCAATCGGAATCGGAACCGGAAACTCCGGATATGAAAACGGAATCGAATATTATCGAAACCGAAAACGGAGCGAAAACGAACCAACACGAATACGGTAACGAAAAATTATCAGAATACAAAACCCCTCAAACCAATAAATCCAATTCTCAAGTCTCAACGGTCAACGATTCATCATAAAACACAATCATATAAGTCCAATTTTTAAGTCTCAACAGTACATCACAAAACACAATCTATGGAATAAATTATCTATATTTAAGAGAGTAATGATGTTGATTAATCCCAATGCAGGAAAAAAATATTCTTATATAACTTCAGATTTGCATAACAAATATAATTTAAAGAATAACAGCCAAACACCATGGTATTCACTATTCAGTGCTTAAAAATGAATCCAGGGTATTTTAGTTAGAAAATTTCTGGAAAGTTTCCGACTGATTCCGAGTTCCGACGGAAACTGGCCTTATCATTTTCGATTCCGTTTCCGAGAAAATATTTTCGAATTCGTTTCCGTTTCCGAAAAATTCCAAAAAAACTCTGACCGACAGATTCCGTTTTTTAAAATAGGTCCAGAATCCAGAAAGTTTCCGTACCGTTTTCACCCCTCTAGATAATGTTTAGTCGGTGTTTTTCATTTTTAATGGAAGATGATGCATAGTCATGTCAATTGGGAGTTTTAAATGCAGAACAACTGAAGGCAGAGGGGATCTCAGATATACTTACAAGTACTTGAGGGCAGTAAACAATGTGAAAGAATTGGATATCGACCCATGCAATTCGCTGTTGGAGAGATCGCTGCATAATAATTTCAAGTAATCCAACAAAATTTAGCCTGATGTATACAATTAATAATGCTAGTACATGCAGACCTTTCAAATATACTCACAGAGATATTATCCTCATGATTTTATCACCTGCATCGCTGCATTTCACACCATCCCAAACATATTCATGTGGAAAACAAGGATCACCCATCCAGTTCTTCTTTATTCCATACTCATATTTAATAGCCATGATCGCATCAACTAGCATACGAGGAAAAAAAATAGGAGTTCAAGAGGAAGAGTTGATAATGTTTGTTTAGTGTACCTCAACCGAGACCGACAGATATAGTGAGCTTACAATCTTGGGAGAACGTTGTTGGATTGTCATGGACAATACGACCGTAGACCTCGTAAGCGTTGAGGATGGGGGGCAGAGCTGATGTGGCAGCTGCAGCAGTGGTGAAGTTATACTTGCCTTCAGAATCGCTGGACCAGCTGCCGGTGACTGACAAACCATTTAGGTACGGTGTACTGTATGGGCTGCTCTGCACGCCGTTGTTGATGGAAACTGTAAATTCCCGGGACTTGTTGTTCTGGAAGTCAGCGAAATGCAGGATCACGAAGTGGTCACGAAGAAGGACGTCTACTTGGTCGGAAAAGAAAACTAGTTTCATGGAGTTGCCACTCGGCACAATGGCTTTCTGGAGAACAGGCGAGGGCACCGCAAATTCGGTGCTAGGTTGGATGGTAGTTTGGGTGGAAATGTTTGTTGACAAGGGATGGGCTTCATCTATGGACCAGAACCGATCGGCGACGACGGCGGGCGGCGGGGGCAACAGATCCAGGGCTGGTGACGACGGTGGGCGGCGGGAGCGATGGATCTGGCACCGGCAACGACGTGCGCCTGGCTCGGGCGGCGGGGATACGGCGCTCTGGTGGCAGCTAGGGTTGGGGGAGGGTGTTTTGGTTTTTTTTTATTGCTGAATTTATTTTCGCATGTAGCCAGTATAAGCGACCACATGCGAAAATGTGGTTGCGCCGGCCGCATGCGAAAAGCGTGATTTTTGCAGACCTTCTCACCCATACGATGGGCACAACCGTATGCAAATATGCTTCTCGCCTGCATGCAAAAAGAGTTTTCGTAGTAGTAAGCGAGCAAAACCAGGAGCGCCATGGAGACCTGATAAGTGATCAACTGGGAAGATGCTGGAGCGAAGCTATCGAGTTTACACCGTATATATATACACACACATAAACTCTCCATTTCTAAATGTAAGAGTAGTATTAAATTACGTATTACAAGAGTAACCCTGTGGAGCATCGAATGACTGAATTATTTGTTTTTTTTCTCAGCTGCGTACATCATATGTAAACGTAGGTTATTAATGACCTTCCGTACGGGTTTTAACTGACTCTAGCAAATTGACAAATTGTGCTCCTTCGGAAAGGACTGTGTGCGTAACGTGGAAGGTACTCCTCTGACTTTTAAGTTAGAGAGACGTAGGTCCCTAATAGGTAGAGTCTATTTTCATAGGGTTCACATGTCAACTACATATATCTCACTAACTGAAGTGAGGAAGCTATAATATAAGTTAGAGGAGCCTCCTCCCCGTAACGACGACGTGCACGTACACACACAGTCGTGTGCTTTTGCTGATAAGAAAATACGAAAGATAAAAATATATGGCTGGCTTTTCTCTTCCTTCTTTTTGTTGCTCGGGTAAAATCAATTTTTACGCTTGACGATCACGGTGCTATTAATTTGCGCTGCGTGGATTGCTGAAGTTTTGTTTTGCGTGGGTGCAGCGTCAATTAACGATGGCGCGTGCTCACCTTCTTGGGCCTCGAGGCCCTTGAGAATCTGCGGCTTTAAGTTTTGGTTGGTTTCCTGCTTCTTGATGAATCGGAAAGCAGTGCTAAATTGACTGATTCGGCAGCGATGATTGATTGTAGAATTGTATTGTAAATTTCTGAATTGAAGCCTATATATGGTAGGATCTAGTTTTTTATTTATTTTATTTTGGCATGCGCGTCAAAAATGATTTTCACATGCATGCATGTGTTTAACCGCCTAAAAAAATGTCGAATTTTTATGATCGTTCAGTTACAGGTAGGCCACGGATCCACTTGTGAAAATACATTTTTGACTATTTGGAAAAATGCTCTTTGCAGTAGTGAAAGGTTGTTCAAAATTAAAACATATCAACGTTTATGTACGTAGAAAAA
>WNHE01000760.1:0-13981 GCA_009805545.1 Oryza longistaminata
AGGTGAAACATAAGCAACCACTACTATTGTGAGGAATTTCTTGTATTTTTCATATGTAGTATTGTTTCACTTAAATCGTGATCTATTATAGTTAACGAATGACAGCATCGATCTAAAATACTAGCTCCGTCCCTGGTTAATGCCACATTTGTTCGCATTCACCACTAAACTAAATATTGTAGTGCAACATGTTTGTCAGCCTGATCAACTGTCTTCTATCTTTTAGCTTCGACTCTCAGTGTACCATAAAGAAAATGATGGCATGTACTCCCTCCGTCCCATAATATAACACATCCCTCCAAAATCCCTTATATTTTGGGAAGAAAGGAGTACATGTCTTAAAGTAATATTTTAAAACAAATTTCATTGTGCACAAGGAGGAAAAAAAGAATAATGAATGATGTCAGTCTACGAACATGTGTGCACTAATATTTTTTATGAAACATTGCATATCAGTACATATATATCTTTGCACTTAATTATGAAATTTTAAGTATTTTAGAGAAATTTGGGTGCACATTTTTTCTCCCAGGGTGCTCCCGTATCCCCCGAAATATGCCTGCCGGGCCTTTGGGGCACAGAATGGACAAGTAAAAACTTAGCAATGCTCAAGCAAGATTATCAAGAGTGGTGTCAGCAATCTCTCTAGCCCTATAGTGTTTACTGGGTCCCTTTGGAATGTTTATAGGAATTCCAAACCCTATGTTTCATCGGAGTGGCCGTTACTTGTTGGTCCCCTTGTTTATGCCGGAATGATATAGTTTTTGATAGAAAAGTTATTTTTTTCTTTTTTTAGGTTATTTTCTCAATTTCGATTGGTTGTGCACCTAGGTTACACTATAGAAACTTGGTACATAAGATTTGGTTGTTGCGGCGTGTCTATGCTTGAAGGATGTGGGAGTGTTTTATCTAGGGACATGAGTGACAATCTAGTCTTAGTATCGATGGCCCGTAATACTTGTACTGTTTTTTTATATATAAACTTGAGGGTGTGTGAGTTATTGGTTGTGTGCATCTTAGTTATTCAGAAACCAAGAGGTGTCTCGGTACGATTATACACTACTAAAAAGGATTTTTTTTTGGGCGGCCAAAACAATTATTTTGCATGCGGTTGGTTGGCCCGTCTACATCCAGGTCCCTGTGAAAATCACATATTTCTATTGGGGTAGCTTAACCACATGCGCATGCGGTCAACTATGCCGATTGCACGTGAAAATAGTTCCGGTGAAAAGAATAAAAATCCCAAAAAATAAAATTGCCTGAAACTGTTAATGGTGAAATTTGTTATATTCCGTTAGATAAGGAATGTGTGGAGCAAGTTCGATGGAGGGACTTTAGGATCTAAGATTGCATTGGCTACGGTTAGAGGGGCTGTATCAGATGGGTGTATTGGCTGCATGGTTTTGCAGATAGCTGATGGAGGATGGACGATGGCTAGAGGTCGATTCCTTGTCGGACTCGGTTGTAGAGAAGATAATGATAAATGTTGAAAAGAGACTGATTTCGAAGGAAATACGGCAAGACAATTTATCTATTAGGATAAATTGGTTATTTTCCTTTTATGATTTAGGAAAGTTTGTCTCATAGTATATATGGCCTTGTAATTTATTTTTATCTTTAGGGAAGTTTGAGTCGTGTCCAATGTAATAAGAACTAGTTTTGCCGGCATCAGCTAAATTGTTTTGTTGATTTAGATTAACTAAGGTATCTACCACTCTAAAAATCAGTCAAAGGTTTGATTATTTAGATTTTATGCTTCTTTTTCATACCTAGTATTGCATCAGTTGAGTTTGATCTACTAAGAGTGAGACGGTAATCAATATAACAAGGTAGGTAATGCAACAAATAGGTCATTTGTATCAATACCCCATTTTTATTAAACAACTCATGCAATTTGTAAATAGTAAACCATTTGCAAAAATATAGAATTAACATGATCGAAGAAGGATTTGAATAGAACTTGCCTTGCTCAGTTTGTTCCTCAAATAACTCTTGGTCCTACATACTCTCGTCAATGGCAACAGTCTATTTGCCCTCTACTTAAATTTTAAACGTACATTCAAAAGAACATCCAATAAAATTCCAAGATGAAATATGATGCATGAACATGTTCAGTGATTAAAGGGTGATTTATTATAAATTTCAGAGCAAGAAACATCTAAATCTGATGTTGTATGTGCAAGTTATCGCGTTTCTAAGATTTAAAGTATGGCATTCAAATTTAAATTAGTCCAATTTTATACAATAGTGGTGCGAAATTTGAGTGCACAGTATTAAAGAGGAAATTATTATGAATCTAACAAAATTTGGTTCACCTCGAACGGAGCTAAAATGAAATTTTCTATGATTTTCCAAATTTTCAGTATTTTATTTTATAGTGCATAAATAATTAACGGAACACATCACTTTGGATTTATTAATTTCTTTTACAAAAGAGGCCAAAGCATACTGTCCAGAGCACCATGGCCGGGGTGGCGGCGGCCGGCGTGCTACAGTCGACGGCGGCTCAATTAAACGATAGGGGAGGGCCTAGGGATACAAATTTTATAGTCCCATGGGTAAATCTCCTATTAAAGTTAGATCATGATAACAGTTAGATCGTTTTCGTGGAATAAGATAATATGAAAGTTCTGGAGATATTTGAAACCATATAGCAATTTGTCAACTAGTAGAGGAAATTAATACTCTATTTCTCTTAAATGATATTTTATCTGTTTCACATTGTAAAACATTTTGGGTTTTGAGTACATTCATGAATGAATCTACATATTTGCTTCATATATATATGTGTCCAAATTTATATGAATGGTAGTGAATCTTCACGAGAGACGGACGAGAGACGAAGAGACCAAAACAACTTATAATATGAAATAGAAAGGGGAAATGGGAAGGTCGAATGTTCGGAGAGTAGTTAATGCCAGGGACTACAATACACTGTGTGGTACCCTTCTAATTTTCCAATGAGTGACACCAGTAAATCTTGCTTTGTGACACCAGCGTGTGAATAATTTCGCACTTTCGTTAGACGAGTTAGCTTATGTGAACATGGACAACTAGACAACAGCAACAAATTAACTACTAGCAAACTATAATTTATAGTTATTTGACCATGCACAACGTCTAATCCAACTAGACCATGCACAACGGCAAAATAAAGTTCATGCATCATAAGTTTTCTTGAGTGATTAGGTGAAACATAAGCAACCACTACTATTGTGAGGAATTTCTTGTATTTTTCATATGTAGTATTGTTTCACTTAAATCGTGATCTATTATAGTTAACGAATGACAGCATCGATCTAAAATACTAGCTCCGTCCCTGGTTAATGCCACATTTGTTCGCATTCACCACTAAACTAAATATTGTAGTGCTAACATGTTGGTCAGCCTGATCAACTGTCTTCTATCTTTTAGCTTCGACTCTCAGTGTACCATAAAGAAAATGATGGCATGTACTCCCTCCATCCCATAATATAACACATCCCTCCAAAATCCCTTATATTTTGGGACGAAAGGAGTACATGTCTTAAAGTAATATTTTAAAACAAATTTCATTGTGCACAAGGAGGAAAAAAAGAATAATGAATGATGCAAGTCTACGAACATGTGTGCACTAGTATTTTTTATGAAACATTGCATATCAGTACATATCATTTTATTGTTTGCACTTAATTATGAAATTTTAAGTATTTTAGAGAAATTTGGGTGCACATTTTTTCTCCCAGGGTGCTCCCGTATCCCGCGAAACTTAGCAATGCTCAAGCAAGATTATCAAGAGTGGTGTCAGCAATCTCTCTAGCCCTATAGTGTTTACTGGGTCCCTTTGGAATGTTTACAGGAATTCCAAACCCTATGTTTCGTCGGAGTGGCCGTTACTTGTTGGTCCCCTTGTTTATGCCGGAATGATATAGTTTTTGATAGAAAAGTTATTTTTTTCTTTTTTTAGGTTATTTTCTCAATTTCGATTGGTTGTGCACCTAGGTTACACTATAGAAACTTGGTACATAAGATTTGGTTGTTGCGGCGTGTCTATGCTTGAAGGATGTGGGAGTGTTTTATCAAGGGACATGAGTGACAATCTAGTCTTAGTATCGATGGCCCGTAATACTTGTACTGTTTTTTTATATATAAACTTGAGAGTGTGTGAGTGATTGGTTGTGTGCATCTTAGTTATTCAGAAACCAAGAGGTGTCTCGGTACGATTATACACTACTAAAAAGGATTATTTTTGGGCGGCCAAAACAATTATTTTGCATGCGGTTGGTTGGCCCGTCTACATCCAGGTCCCTGTGAAAATCACATATTTCTATTGGAGTAGCTTAACCACATGCGCATGCGGTCAACTATGCCGATTGCACGTGAAAATAGTTCCAGTGAAAAGAATAAAAATCCCAAAAAATAAAATTGCCTGAAACTGTTAATGGTGAAATTTGTTATATTCCGTTAGATAAGGAATGTGTGGAGCAAGTTCGATGGAGGGACTTTAGGATCTAAGATTGCATTGGCTACGGTTAGAGGGGCTGTATCAGATGGGTGTATTGGCTGCATGGTTTTGCAGATAGCTGATGGAGGATGGACGATGGCTAGAGGTCGATTCCTTGTCGGACTAGGTTGTAGACAAGATAATGATAAATGTTGAAGAGAGACTGATTTCGAAGGAAATACGGCAAGACAATTTATCTATTAGGATAAATTGGTTATTTTCCTTTTATGATTTAGGAAAGTTTGTCTCATAGTATATATGGCCTTGTAATTTATTTTTATCTTTAGGGAAGTTTGAGTCGTGTCCAATGTAATAAGAACTAGTTTTGCCGGCATCAACTAAATTGTTTTGTTGATTTAGATTAACTAAGGTATCTACCACTCTAAAAATCAGTCAAAGGTTTGATTATTTAGATTTTATGCTTCTTTTTCATACCTAGTATTGCATCAGTTGAGTTTGATCTACTAAGAGTGAGACGGTAATCAATATAACAAGGTAGGTAATGCAACAAATAGGTCATTTGTATCAATACCCCATTTTTATTAAACAACTCATGCAATTTGTAAATAGTAAACCATTTGCAAAAATATAGAATTAACATGATCGAAGGAGGATTTGAATAGAACTTGCCTTGCTCAGTTTGTGTCTTACTTACGATAATTTGCACAATACAGCAATTAAATTTTAAGAGAGAAAATGAGTGAAACATATTAGTCGCCCAGAACTTATACCTGACCAAGTTGGAGAAGTTGGTCCCTTGTGTAACTGATTCGTTGGTGAAAACTTGGAATCCCTGGCTGCAGCAGATTAATGCAAAAGTAAGCATAGCAAAGATACTAACAATATTTGTTTGAGGGAAAATATCTCTTGCCGCACACATTATCATTACTGTCTACCTTATACAATCCGATTCATGTTTACGCTTGTTGCACACTTAAAATGCTTGCTAGGCATTGACTAATGTTTACCACTCAACATTTCTCAATTAATCCAAGAAAATTCTCATATCAAACTTCAAGACTGCTCAATTTGCATGGATTGCCAATCTGAAAAAAATAGGGCAATTTTGGTGTAGTGCCCTATCAAATCAACACAGGCAAGTATTGGCAACAGCAATGTTTTAGTATGTTGGTGTTATATCAAATGTGTAGAACTGGAAAATATTGGCATCAAATCCGAACAATTAGCGAGTATTACCTTAGATCCATATTATAAGTCATTTTGACATTTTTTTAGCTCAAACTTATTTAATTTTTACCTAATTTATAGATAAGAAAAAGTAATATTTTTAACACACAACAAAGAAACTACCAAAATATGTTCAATGTTAGATATAATGGAACTAATATGTTCAATGTTAGATATAATGAAACTAAGTGGTACTATAAGTGTGACTATATTTTTCTACAAAGACAGCCATCAATATTTCAACTGGATAATACCTGATGGACTTCTTCGGAGGTAAAAGTATGCTCATTCGATTCTCCATGGTCAAGCACCGAGTAAATGTTCACCTGAGAGGAAACTTGATTGGCATTACTTGAAACGACCCACTTCTCATGATCTGAGCCTGGATCTGGGTGGTCAAACTTGCAGTTAGTGCCAAATTTGCAGATTCCCCGGTTCATGTAGTATGAGCACAACCCTGTCCCCTGAAGGATTACATGCATGTATCATGTTTTCACCAACAAAATAGTAATTTTTGAATTAAACAGTAGTATGCAATGCCCTAATATATTGTGATCAATGGAAAAGGCAAAAAGAAAGCTTTGTTACAAATGATTGGCCTAGCTAACATAATTGCGTGCAGAAGAAATAAACCCAACAAGAAAAGAATTAGAAAGACTTACAGGACGAAGTGGAAGCCCAAGAACGTTCAGCTTTACTTGCTCAACTTTACTTTTGCCTTCAATATGGTGGCAGTGGCATGCATTCCCAGAGAAATACTAAAAAACACTTTCTGTGAGATAAAGAATACTCCTAACAAACAATGTATTAATGTGATGCATGCATAAATTGATTTGCGGAAGTAATTAATTAATGAATGGGTTATGTGTAAAATCTTGAAAATTAGGATTTTATACAAAAAATTCTTTTGGGGTCACTATTTGTGATTCAAGTCCAAGCCACTCTCATATCTTCTCTTCTTCCCCTTTCTAGTTTTTTCTTCTCCTCTCTTCCTGGACCATAAGCTTTACTAGTCCATTGTTCGTCATGGCCCAAGCCCAACTTGTCCAATGCCCGGTCGACATCTAGAGATAACGAAATAAAACAAGAGTCTACCTAGCTAGCTATAGCACATTCCACATACGAGTAGTTATTAGGGGGAAAAACGTTCACTGTAACTACGTTTGTTTGTTGCTGAGAAAAAATACTAGGGTCTTGGCTGCTCACTGACGCCAGAAAATAATCTTGATTTTTTTAGGAGAGAAGTAATCTTGATTTTGCTTCAGAATAATTTTGTACGACGGAAAGAAACAAGTACTATTTTTCTTCCAAAGGTTTTTACCAATATAATACGCATGTGTTTGACATTATTACCTCTTGTTGTGGTGGCACTGGCATGCGGGGAGGGTGGTTGAACCTGCAATTCATCCCAAACTTGCAGCTCCCGAACTTGACGTAGTAGCTGCAGTCCGGCTCCCCCGGTCGCCGTGGGTGCTGCCCCTCCACCTTCTTCGTCTTCCCCGCCACCGGCGGCTGCGGCTTCGACGTCGTCTCGCCGTCGCCGACGACGACGGGAGTAGAGCGCCCCCAGAACCAGTCATCGTCCTGAGGCATGGAGCTGGCGGCGAGCCGCTCCAGCACACGCGACGGCGAAGCAGCGGCGGATTCGTCGGAGGTGCTGCAGGTGCTCCACCGAGAAACAGAGAATTGATGATAATCTCAAACTAATCAACCATGAACGGGGTCATTAGAAGAGAAGGGAAATGCAGCTAGTCCCATGGAGTTTTTTGGGGGGTATTTGGAGCGGTATTTAACCGTAGGAAAACGAGGGATTTTAACGCTACCGCGCACTTGGGAATCGCCACGCGAGAAAGCAGCGAAGTGATTTATGGCGCTGGTGTTTTGCTTCGGGAGGAGACGAGGGGTGGAGATGGGGTGTTGTGGGGAAAACGAAGCGCGCGGGTTCAACGGTGACGCTTCGTTAGTTGTGGCGCAAGTATTACGGTGCTTAATTACGTGTTGGCCAGGGGCTCGTTAGGCCATTCCCAACCAAGACACTATAAATCTTTTTAAGTCTAGTATCATCACAAGTCAAATTTTAAAGTGGGGTATGAACATGGTGTGAGGACTATCAACAGAAAGAACATAAAAGAGACTATACAGCCAGACCTCAAAGCAACAGAACAATAGAAACATAGGTCCAATATTAGATGAGATGAGCTCTAACGAAGGCAATGATAAATCAAAGATGAAAAGAACGAAACTACAAAAATATTTGCTGGTTCCACAGTCCGTACTATACCATGGACAAACCTGTGAAAAACAAAATGAAAACAATGCTAATATCCCACTATTATTGGAACAAAAAATGCTGATGGAAAGTGAAGAACGTAAGGGGCTATGCAAAGATGAAAATGAGGCAACAATCTAGCAGATAGAATGTTACAAAACACCATCAGAGATATACTTCAAAGTTAATGATGGTAAACTATCAAAAATTGACAAATCAGCTATTATCAGATAAACTATCTCACCACTTGGGCTGGGTGTTGGTACAAAATTGATGGGTAGTCTAGTACTGTCAAACGGAACTATCCACCATAGTCAATGAATCTTAATTAATGGACAATACAAACTAACAAATAAAAAGAAGACCTCAATCAAAAACTTTGCACTGCAGACGCAATTAGGTAGAAGCAAGGGATCAACATCCTGAATCATGATAGAACAGCCATGACTGAAACTCTACAGACTCAATACAACCAGAAGTATTAGGCTGTAAATGCAATGAGCCAATGAATACTAATGCATTAACAAGCAATGCTAGTATGCACAACCGGAGAGGATCAGCAGTATGTGGTTTACTCCAAACACGTAGGAGCATCATTTCCCAAGAGGTTTAACTTAAAAAATTAAATTATTGAAAGAGGCAGTCCACCGAGAGAAACCTAGAAGCTCAAGAAATCAGTAGAAATTATACAAGTTGCAAGACAGTATTTTCAGTTGAGGAAACAACAACCTTCTTTAGGCTGCTTCATCGATGTATTTTCTTCGGAGTGTCAGGTTCGGAGCATTAACCTTTGGTTTGGAAGGAGCATTGCCACCTGCTGTATTCTGATAAGCATGCATATTCCGAAAGAGGTGTGGTGGAGCAATGCCAGAAGCCTGCAAAAATTAAATTAATTAAAATAGAAAATTTTGATAGCGCAACCATAGATCACCTGTCTTTACACTGTATTGTGATGTTGTTTAAAGTGTGCCTATATGCTTCTGTCACTCTTTCACTGCTCATCATCATATCCATGGTGTTAGAAGAACCAAAAGACACAAGCTTTGCTGTGAGTATATTTGTGTTTTTCACTTTCCTTTTCCTTGTGATTTAACATTTGGCAGATTATTACATTTTTGTTACTCATAACATGTAATTAGTTTGATTTTGAATTTTTACACCTAGTTAGAGTAAATGAGAAGTATATCAAGAAAGTGCACAACTGCACTAGACAAAGGTTATGTTGCACTTCAAGAGCTGCTGTCTAACACCAAGTTGTTTACTCTTCATGTGCAAAAAGGTCAACTGAAAGCATGTGATACAGAGAAACAATAATGATAACAATATGCCAAAGCTTTCTTGCAAACAAAGGCAAGAAGAGGATCTAGATAACCAAATGTGCAGATTCTGGAGAATTCCTCGAAGTACGAATTGATTGTATCTGGTTAATCCTACTGGGTGAAGAACCAAAACAAGTTTTGCTGACCTGTGTTGAAGTTGGCGATGGAGTGTCAAACTGTGATAAATTAGATGGTGCACCGTTCTGCATATGCAATGCAGTTGGCTTAACATGAGGATAACCAGATACTTCTGCAGTGGTGTTAGCATGCAGCTGTTTTAATTTGCTTAGGACTATCACCAAAACTTGCTGACACATTGGAAGATAGAAACCGATTTTCATTAACAAAGTTTGACTTTTCCACATTTGATGTGGATGTGAGTTCCTGCTGAAGACGTAGAGCTGTTGCTTCACTGAAACATTCATTTGCATCTTCAGCAACACCTACAAGATGTTAATTAGTGACACACATGGTATATGCTTACTTTTATATTTAGCAAGTATGAGGCCCTTCAATGTAAGACTACTGGCCATAGTGTAACTGCAACAGTATGCAAAAATAATAATGTATCAACATTAGGCATATCAATGGGCATGTATGGCAATGAACTAATCCCTGTTTTTTTTATAAGTTCTCTAATGTGAAAATCATGATAACAGAAAGTACTTTCAAAAGTGAATCTAATGACACCAATTCTGTATCGCAGCCTCTGCATATTGTTGGACTATTTGTAGGTCAAAAAATCGACAGAGGGAGTAATGAACATAATGGCTAAAAATATTATGCCTGTTATTGATCTATCAAGCTAATAACGAATGACAGAATAAAAACTACCTATGATGCAACACATAACAGGCCTATTCAAGGCCACTGCAAGTCACATATTTTGGATGACATGTTCTTCTTCAGCAGCACTGTACTTTTCATTTCCTACTACTAGACATTTAGGAAATAAAACTTTGTGGTGAAGCAACACTTGACACATGTACTTCTAATGTATAAAACTAGAAATGGAGGTGCTAAAAAACATCACTCATAGTGTATTAACGCACCAACCTAGTATACACAATTCTCTCGTATGCTGCCCATAGAAGAGGATCAAGACTCAGAGCTTGTACAAATTGCTCAGCTGCAGCTTCCACTCTACCAGTGTACCTACGTGCAGATGTGGTTACAATGAACTATCTGACAAAACTAATGGATCAAGATATGCTGCAATTATAGATTTAGTTACGAGTTATGAAATGAATAATAAACCTGTAAATTACTCCAAGAAGGTAGTGCCCTGTTGCACCACACTTGAACCTGCACAAAGGATCGGAAACAACATAAGAAATAAGTTACCAAAATAATAATCCCTCGGTTTCTATTTATGTTCATATTAGGAGTTGTCAAGTTGGCACAAGATTAAGAAGTCTAAAACCATGATAAAGAGAGGTTAAGATGATCATTCTACCCGTACTTAAATAGATTCGAAATATATAGAGCTGATGGTTAATGAGTTGATTCGCATTAATTCAAGAGGTATTATGTCATAAATGAGGGTAAACAAGGAATAAAAGCGATAAACTCACATGCATTCCTTATATTTTGGGAAAAAAATATCGAAGAAATTACATGCCTTGCAAAAAAAAAGGAGGAAGTATAATAGTAAGAAAAGATGCAAACTGATTTTTTTCCACATCATTACTTCACCCGTGTGGAATCAAACAGTTAGTGGACAACAGAACGCTGTCATGCACCAAAAAAAATAGATGTTCTGCAGGCGTTTCCATGCAAGCAAAACATCAACTTGTAGTGACAATGTTTCTGTGTACATCACTTAATCATACATGCAGATTTTTTTTTAAGACATGATACATTTCTTGTTTTCCACTTTGATAACATTGTTGATACAATTTCATTCACAGGCAACCAATCTTAATGTTTTCAAATGGTATATCACCAGTTTTGCTTAATTCATGAATAATCAAATATGCTGCATATCCCATTTTATACTTCTGATTTGGAATCCAGAAGACACCAAGGAACAATGATACATCACGCAACCCTTGTCCAGAACAAACTTGAGTTCAAGCACTTATGAAAAATTAAGAGCATTGGATGAAATATATTTCAGGAACGCAATAAACAAATAATGTTTAAAAGATGCTATATACCTCAATATTTGGTTCATTGACAGGACACAAGGCTTCTTCAGCTTCCCGTAAGAGGTTCATTCGGAAGCATGACATAGCAAACAAGTACCGGGACTCTGGAAGCTTCTTCCCTTTATGGTATATCAGAAATAAAAATCAAAAATCACTCCAAAGTCCAAAGCACTTTGCGACCACAGAGAAACAAAATACCGAAATCAATAAACAGGATAGAAATATGCCCAAAAAGATGGACAAATACTATATTCACATTCTTTTGATTTTAAAATAATGTGATTTCACTTCTACACAATAATAACTGGTCATGTGGTGAGCATATGTTATTTACCTTTCAAGATGTGGTATGCAGCATATGGCTGGTTTGTTGTGAATGTAGCAAGTCGCTAGCAACTGGACATTTGTCTGCGCACATGAGTTGTATACATTTAGTACAACATGTGATCCTGGTCATATACGAACTAAGAGAACAAAACTACACGCTATCGATAATGAGAAAACTGAAAAGACTCTTATTACAGCAAAGATTCAGTTTACTCAACTATCTAGCTTCAACTCAATAGTTGCCAAACAATTAAAGCCATACACAAAAGAAAATTGATCGCATGAAAAAAGTAATATTTGATCTGCCCAAACATAGTGCTACTCGAATTGCTAAAAGCTAAAGCAGCTAAATCCACACTCCAGTAGTCCAATGTTGCAAAATAGCATGGTAGTATGGGTAGCTAGTATTAACCGTACAATTAAGCTAACCTTAGTACCTTACAATGGCTAGTGTTCTAAACACCCAGTAAAATAAGATGTAACACTCACCAATAGCTATTTCCCCACTAAATCACTAAAACAGGCTGCAAGTGTGAGATTGCATCCTATCTTAAGCCATAAAAGTCTTTCGGCACCCAGATTATCCATAAACCCTATGGCAACCAATTACAGTACTCTAGTTCTGTACAGACTGAATTACTGAAACCACTTCCCCAAATGGCTAATAGCAAGAGAAAGGCCTTCTCATTCAACCTCCCCATGAACTTGGCCCAAATCTCACCACTGAAGCTCCAGGCGCACGCCTAAACACTAAAACCTAAACAATGCCACTAAATCGACACCCCACCCCCAATCCCAACCCCCCCCCCCCCCCCCGGCGCAGGCGAGCGCCCGCACCCCGAATCGCCGCCCCCACCCCCGACCAAGCACCCGATCTGAACCGCGCTTACTTCCAGGGAAACACACGCATACCTCGGCGGGGAACTGCGCGCAGAGGCGCTCGCAGAGGAAGACGGCGTTGCGGTGCATGAAGAGGCGGAGGCTGCCGTGGACGCGGTCCACCATTAGGGTTTCCATCGCCGTTTCCGCCGCCAACGCTCTCCAGCGGGCGCGGCGGCGATGCGTGTCGGGCTACTGCGGCGGCCGGCGGCGAGGTGAGCGCCGTTTGAATCGAGAGGAGGGGAGGGGTTAGATTCGAGGGGATTTTTTTTTTTTTTTGGGGTTTGTGTTGGGATTTTTGGATTTTTTTGGATTGGGATTCGGACGAACGGATCGGAGTTTGGGCTTGCGCCTGTGCGCGTTGGTGTGAGTGAGTGTGTGGCGTTTGAAATGGTGCGGTGGTGCTCCGATCTGGCGTGGCCGATTAGAGCGGCGCGGGGGAACCGTGGCTACGCGGACACGGGGGATTTGTCTGGTGCGTCTGTGACATGTGGGACCCAGGGTTGGTTTGTTTTGAATTGCGCCACTGTGATATGTGATGTGGGGCAGGTTGTGTGAGATTTGAATTCGGTTCAAACTTTAGCCTTAAGAGCATCCCAGCAGAAGAGCTATCCGGTCCTCCATGTGAGAAATAGCGTATGAAAGTAGAAAAATGGATCTCCAGCAAATACGCTATTGCATCATCCAAAAATGGAGCATCCCGCAGAATAGGAGTGAGGAATGTCAAATTTGGCGTTCCTCTCTCCTCATGCCAAATTGCGATGACCGTGTTTGGGTCGAACTCCTGCCCCCATCCAGAGTTCCGGAACGACCTCCGCCCATCGTCATCATCGTTGGTTGCCGGCGAAAATGAGTCCCCAACAATGGCGGAGAGGGAGGGGCGTACCAGATTTGGAAGCTCTCGCATCCCCCTGCATGCCGTCAGTCGCGCCGAGATGTGGTGCCGCTCCAGCAGTCGTCTACGCCCTCCACCCGCAAGCTACCGTCGTCGCCCCTCCGCACTCGCCGGTGCCGCGACAGGCTACGCGATGCGGCACCCACTCCGACCGTTGACGGCACCGAGATGCAGCCTCCTCCACCCACGAGCTACTTCCGGCGCCCCTGCTCGGGGAAGAGAGTGGATGATTGGTAGAGTAGAGAGAGAGGAGGTAGTGAGGAAGAAAGGAAGAAGGGGAAGGATGAGAAAAAAAATAGAAATATGTATGGGTAGTTGAAAGAAAATAATAAAATATAGAAGTGTGTGATATGGATGATGAAATATAGATTACCTGATGAAGTGAGAAGGGATATGGAGGAGGAATCTTTTTGGATGGCCAGGGAAGGATCATTGGGGATGCTCTAAGCTCCCAACACAAACCTCCTATAC
>WNHE01000760.1:14006-24555 GCA_009805545.1 Oryza longistaminata
TATATTTTTGTTAGCATGCTTCCTAAACTGCTAAATGGTATGCTTTGTGGTAATTAATACTCAATTAATGATTTATCTCATTTCACAGTGTCGCCGAAAATCCCCACGCAATTGCTAAAACAAACGCACCCTTAGGCTGCATCATGTAGTTTGGCTAGATCGTGTTCTTTACAGATGGGCATGGACCGACTGTGTACTCCTCAGCCCACACAGTTTATTTAGTTAAACTATTTTCCCTCTATTTAGTTAAACTATAATATACCTTACCTTACGATTAAGCTGTAACTCAGTGGTCGGTTAAACCATAATGGTGACAACTGGCCGACACATGTTCAATTTTACAACAAACATGTGGTGCGCGTTCAGTATAACTAAGTGAGAAACGCATTGGAGGTGTTATTAGTCCTTCGATCTCATCTCTAACGTGTGTAAAAGAACATTGCTTGCATGTGTCTTGAGTAAGGGCAGTGGTGTTGTGTTTTGTGTGTCTTTAAAAGGTTGTTTGCATCGATCTTGTGTATTGGAGGCATCAGTCCTTTGATGTCTCCTTTAGCATGTGTAAAACATGTGGAGTGTAGTGGTCTTCTAATGGGTTGTTTGCTTGTAGCCTAAGTTTACACAACTAATGTTCGGTAAGTATGACATAATATAGAAGTGCACCCATGAATTTATTGGTCACGAGTACTGCATGGTTGGTCTAGAATTTAAGTGGATGACATGTGAGTCCAAAGTTATAAGAAAGTATAGTAAAGGTTATGACACTGAAGCATACAAATGTATAATAAACTATAGCATGACTAAAAAATGATACGGTAAGATGAGACAATGAGCCGAACATTCCCTAAACGCACCTTAAAAATAGTCTTAATGGTACTTATTTATAAACTCGTGGCATCATGTTGTTCGTCTTGATTGATTTTTAGTATTGCTTATCAAATCATTTTTCTATGTTCGTCTTGTTATAAAACCGGCCCCGAAATCACATTGGAAACCAAACCGCGGAAGAAAACATCATAGGAGACCGAAACACGATGACGACACTGAGGCACGATATTTGGTAACGGAGTTCAGCCGAGGCCTACATCTCCGGGCACTGATTACGAGCGCTCTGCTCCTCCCGGTCCAGCATATTACAGCGTATCAGAGTTACAATGACTCACGGCCGGTCACCGCCGGCAACCGCTCCGTCTCGCTATACTATATCGACATGCGGTTACAACAGGCACGCCTCTCTATTTATGAGAGATCCGAGGATAAAGTCCAACTCTTACTCTAGTTCTAATACCTATTACAACTCCAAATCCTAAACTGTAACCGACTATGTACACATATTCAATACAAACTCTAACACGTCTTGGTTTCTACCTCTTGTATCT
This sequence comes from Oryza longistaminata, assembly GCA_009805545.1. Classification (NCBI taxonomy): domain Eukaryota; kingdom Viridiplantae; phylum Streptophyta; class Magnoliopsida; order Poales; family Poaceae; genus Oryza; species Oryza longistaminata. The sequence continues at coordinate 15,383 of WNHE01000760.1, forward strand.
TTTTAGCCTACGGGCTATGAATTATCGTAGGTACACGTTTGAAGCTTTAAATTGTAATATTTCTTTGAACTCTCTTCACCAACACTTATAAAAATTCCTCTTTAAATCATCCTTTCAATTTTATAATGTTTAGTTCGTTCGTTCGTGTCCTCGTAACTGTTATAAAGTCAACTTTATCCACCATCAATTAGCACTTTAGAATGGGATCGTAAAATTAATTTGAGAAAATCCACTCGAACATCGATTCCTTGAGTGACAATTTTACAAGTATAAGGTTCGGAGAAGAGTATGCGGGTTGCTATAATTCCTTCAAATCATAAATCCTTAAGTCATTTGGTTGGAGAGATAGATTAGTTTTCATGAATAAGCCAAAATTTAGCTCACTTGCTAGCCTGGTACTATAAAATTAGAAGAGTAAATTTCACGTGACTACAAATTTCTTATCAAAACTATTACTTTGCTACAACTTTAGTTAGACATTTTCAAAGCTGCAACAACAAAGTATTTTATTAGAAAAAACTATAACTTCAATCCCCTATGCTTTTATTACGTGGGCCCAATATTTAACAGCGAAAGTATTACAAAGCGTGCGTAATAGGTGGAGCAGGCTAAACAAAGCTTGTAATTCTCTGGTAAAAATCATTGGCCCTATTTAGATCCAAGAGATATTTTTTTAGCCCTATCTCAAATAGCTCAAATAACCCAAAAAGATCTAAAAGGGTGAGCTATTTGAGGGCTATTTGGAAATAACCCATCCAAAAAAACTATCCCATCCAAGGAATGCTAATTGGGGCTATTTTAGGTGGGGCCCACTGAAATTGTGTCTTTTCTCTCCATTTCTCTCTATGGGAAGATACATTAAAGGCCCAAATAGCTCTCAAAAATATAACCTTTGGATCCAAACAACTTAAGGCTATTTATTGGAGGGTTATTCCTTGCTAAAAAACAGTTATCAAAATAACTCTTGGCTACTTCTCCAAACATGGCCATTGTTACACTTTTATGAAACTCTCAGCTGAATTTGAGTAATTTATACATTGTTGCTATATTTTAAAACGGAGGAAATGATAATCTATATATCATTTTAGAGATTATGCGTAAGAGAGGTTCACTTTAATAACAACAGTAGATGGCAACTTAGGATCTGGCGTGACCGAGTGAAGAAGCTGGAGGTGGAAAATGATACTCCTCCCGTATTTTAATGTATGACACCGTTGACTTTTTAACCAACGTTTGACCATTCATCTTATTCAATTTTTTCATACAAATACAAAAATACTTATGTCATGCTTAAAAAACATTTGATGATAAATCAAGTCACAATAAAATAAATGATAATTACATAATTTTTTTGAATAAGACGAAATGTCAAACGTTTATTAAAAGTTAACGGTGTCATACATTAAATACGGAGGGAGTATAATCCTATGTAGTACATAATTGGCAAAATTACTCAATGCATCGAAAGTTCCCGGGTTTTGATTTACACTTCGAGAGTTTCCGATGCACTTAAATACTACCCAAAGTTTCAATTACCTTTTTATGCCGCAACCATTTCCCTTTTATGGCTTTGGAACCCATTTGATTGGTTTTGCAAGATCAGGAACACATGATATTACGGTTCAAAACATTCTTGAACTCGGTGTCAAAATAGAGAGCTAAAGCGAACTTATTCCTACCAGGAGTCTTCAGGACAATATTAATTAGGCCAGGCCCGTTAAGTCCTTACATGGCTTTTAGCAGTGCTAATTTGCCGGGCAGCTCGGCCCAATTCCCAAGCCAGCATGAAATATCTGGACTTACGTAGGTCTTTCTGGCCCAAAAGGCCCATATAAACCAAACGAAACCAGCCCCCCCCCCCCCCCCCAACGCGAGATGAATGGCACATTCAAGCCCTCCCATTGGCCATGCCACGGCACCACCCCGCGTGGCCCCACCTCTTCCCTTCAAGAACTTTCCCCTCCTCCTCCTTCCTCCCGAAGCAAAATCCGAACGAGTCCGCCATATATATAAACGGCAACCCGCGACAAAAATATCTCCATCGCGAGCTCCATGGATGTCGATGCCGCCGTAGTCGGGGACGCTGGGTTCTTCGCCGACCTCGACCTCGACGCGCTCCTCGCCTCCTTCTCCTCCGCCGCCGACTCCGGCGTCTCGGGCCTCTTCGCCCCGTCACCGCCGCACGATGCGGAGGCGGAGGCGGGGTCGCCGGAGTCGGTGAGCTCCCGGCGGCCCAGCCCTGCCCGGGAGGCGGCGCTGTCGGAGATCGAGGTTCCTGATGGAGGAGGGGCCGGCGGCGGAGGAGGGGTCGGCGCGGAGGATTTCTTCGACGCGCTGCTCGTCGACGGCGGGAGGAGGGGGAGGAGGAGGAGGAAGAGGGGAAGGGGAGTGAGGCGGGCGAAGCACGGATGGGGATTCCGGAAGGAGAATGAGGTGGCTACCCCGGACGCGGAGAAGGGGATGTGGAGGTGGATGGCGATGATCCCATGAGCAAGAAGAAGAGGAGGTATGTATGAACTGCCTAATAATTAGGAGTTTCTCAAAATTAGGGTTTTCTATAATTTCGTGGTATAAATTGTGATTCGTGAATTACATACGTAGCACGTAGCTAAGAATAATGGTCAGGTTTTTAGCTCAACACAATTGATCTTATTCAGTGAGTGCCAGAAGTCCAGAACCGCACTACACCCATACATTTTTTTATTAATAAAACATTATATATGTACATGAGTATATGATCTAATTTGTCGTAATAAGATGCATGGCCTTTTTAGTACTAATCGTTTGTGAAATTGTAAGAAATTGCTAGGCTTTCAATTGTAAGAGTGTATGGTCTTTTCAAACTATAAGATGTTTTCGTAATCAAAGATGTTTTAGTTAACAATAATCTAATAGTATGTGTTATGAATTTATCAGGCAGATGAGAAATAGGGATTCTGCCATGAAATCGAGGGAGAGGAAGAAGATGTATGTTAAGGATTAGAAGACTAAGAGCAAGTATCTTGAGGCCGAGTGCCGTCGCCTCAGCTACGCGCTTCAGTGCTGCGCAGCTGAGAACATGCGCTGCGCCAGAGCTTTGTTGAAGGATAGGCCTGTCGGTGCTGCCAAGGCATGCAGGAGTTCTGCGTACTCACGGGTAAGACATATCGACAAAATTTTCTGTTTTCATACTTCTATTTGACATGGATGAACAATCTTTTTCTTGCCGATCATTTTTGAATTGCTCAGTATGCGACAAACTTGTGCTTGGCATCAATATATTCGGTGTGGTCTCATGGATGATCCGCCTAAGCTAATTTTTGTTGATTCCCATGAAATCAAACAGCTAGCTATTGTAGTTATAGCCAATTGTTGACTACATTTTTCTGTGTACAAGATGCGTGGTTTATGCACAAGTCTGCATTGTTTATACAATAACACTTGCTTAGCCTTTTGTTTACCAATTTTGGACCTAATCAATCACGACTGAAGTTGACATTAACTGGAACATGGTTTCTTTGCTATCCTACAGTATGCTTGAGTCATAATCCTGATGCTCCTACAGTATATTCGAGTCATAAATCCTATGCTAAAGTAACATTTTCTCTGTTTGCAGAAACCCTGCCGCTGGTTTCCTGCTTTGGCTCGTGAGCATCGTGTGCCTACTCCTGGTGCCTCTACCCAACCGAAACCCGGTGGCTCGAAGCAGGCCGGAAGAGATCTCTGCGATGGTAACCGAAAGAAGACAAGCAGTGAACAACAGCTAGGAAGAAACATTTACTACTCCATGGGAGCGTTGCAAGGGCTCGAGGGCGAGGATCAAGCTAGATACCGACCGTTCCGTTTAGCAGCAGCTGCTTGCTAGGCTGCGCTTCCTTGCAAAGTTGTTTTCCAGTCTTGTATTGTAGTTAGCAATCAAATGGCGTGTCTATCGCCTGTCGTGTGCTGCCGCAGCCGCTTATCCATGGACTATTTTTTTTTTGGTTCATTTCCCCTTGTTTTATAATATCCTCCTATCCATTATCCAGGTAGTTTGAATCTGGTTTTGTTGAGTGTTTACTGGCTTCTCATCTTGCCGGAAGATTTACAGTTACTCCTGGCTTGCCGGTTCTCTGGAAGTGTATGGTAGTATCATCATGCACATACAAAAAAAAAAGAGGTATTGCTCGCCCAGTAATATTTACCTTGATGTGAGTAAATTGAACAAATAACACAAGTGCAAACATTGTTGATCATTGCTTTCCATTATCGTGAATATATCAATCTACCATAATTTTTGACAGTAAACGCAACTTCTGTTCCGGAAGATTTGCATTCAGGAAGACGTTCAATTTGTTTCAGTTCGTTAACTAGTTCTGGTCGAAAAGCTTAATTGTAAAACCACCCAAATCATCACTGAGTAAGAAACACAGTTTTCTGTACCTACGCACTAAGTACTAACCCGAACTGTGATTAAGCAACACAAACAAAGTTGGCCATGGTGTTACACTTAACAGTTCAACTATCAAGGCTAAGTCCTGTTAGAAACAACTATTTCCTTAGATAATTGATGGAGTACGTATTTATTGACATGATTAGTATGATAAAATAATATATAAAAATACAATAAAATTCACAAATAGCTTAGAATAGACAGTCTAATGCAGCAGAAGAAAGCTTCCTAAAAAATCATTTACTAAAAAAAATCATCTTTTTAAAACGTGAAGCAAATAATCTGCAGCTACCATCTAAAAAAAAAAATCCGAGAAGAATGGGGCTATGAGCTATACAAGTAACGAGAAATGCTTAGGGATCTTCGAAGCTGGCTGGTGTCTCATCCTTCTATCTATTTAATATTTAGGTCATTTTCTAATAAAGACAAACTAATTTCTATACGCATAAAGTGGTAATTAAGCAAAAGGTACAGTATCCTACTTATGATCTGAACGAGAATCAGATGTTGGCTGCTGCTGGTTCAGCTCACCGCCTCACCCGCCGGTGGTGGTGGGGACTTTCTAGAAGAAGACGGCAAGTGTCAAGACTTGTAGTTTACTCCGTTGATCTGTTCCAACCAAGGGCCTCGTCGTTTTGGCTTTCTGGTAATAAGCCAAAACGGTTTATTAGAGAATAAAAATGATTTGTAGGTAAAATTTTTATATATGTGTTCCTGGTGACTTAAAAGTCAATACTAAGAGAAAGTACGTTGAAAATATCTTAAAATCAATGTCAAAATTAAATTTAAAAAATTTAAATGTTAGCTTTTTCTTTGACTGAATAGGCCATCCGATGGGAGCCCAAACCTCCCATCTCCTCCCCCCTCCTACCCCTGGCCACCTCCACCCACGCTCCCCTTCCAACCACAACCCCCCATCACCGCGAGCTCCACCCCTCCCCCAGATCTCTCCCCACCTCCACCGCCGATGACCTCCTCTCCGCCGCCGCGTAGCTTCCCATCCCCGCAATGTCCGTCGCCGGCTGCGGGGGCGAGGCCGACGCCGCCGCCCGCGTGCTCGCCCGCGCCCTCGACAAGGTCATCAAGCACTCCTCCTGGCGCAAGCACTCCGCGCTCGTCGCCGCCTCCAAGTCCGCCCTCGACCTCCTCTCCGCCTCCCCGGATGTCGACGAGGCCTCATCTGCTTCCCCCGTCCTCCAGGGGGTCGCCGCGGCGCCCGCCGACGAGGCAATCCGCGCGCTCCTGATCGCGCTCGACCCGGCCTCCCCCAAGGTCGCCGAGCCCGCGCTGGAGTGCGTCTCCACCCTCCTCTCCCTCCGCCTCCTCCACGGCGAGGTCGTAGCCGTCGCCGCCGCTGGTGCTGGCGCTGCTGACGACGCCGCCTCGCCGGTATCCAAGCTCTTCGCGGCCGTGGTCTCCTGCGGGGGGCTCGGGGACGAGGGCCTCGAGCTCGCCGCGCTCCGCGTGCTGGTCGCCTTCGCGCGGTGCCCCTCGGTCTCCGTCTCCGGGGACTGCCTGGGCCACGTCGTGAGGGCGTGCTACAACCTCTACCTCGGCAGCGCGAGCGGCGGGAACCAGCTCTGCGCGAAGCTGGCGCTCGCGCAGGTGCTCGCCATCGTGTTCGCGCGCGTCGAGGCGGACGCCATGGACGTGCGCGTGCGTACCGTCTCCGCCGCCGACATGATGGACCTCTCCGATCGCAGCCTGAATGACTCCAGCGTAGTGCAGGCGGCGCAGGCGTTCATAAACGAGGCAATGGAGGGGAGCGATGTGCCAGAGGAGGTTCCCCCATCGGATTTGCCAGCTGAGGCAGATGAAAATGGAGATGATGTGGGGATGAGCAGGATCAGGGAGGATGGGCTGGCATTGTTCAAAAACCTTTGCAAGCTGTCGATGAAGTTTGCCACGCCGGATAACCCCGATGATCCGGTGCTGCTGCGGGGGAAGGTTTTGTCACTTGAGCTGCTTAGAACGGTTGTTGACAATGCAGGGCCATTCTGGAAGTCGAATGAGATGTATGTATGTTTTGGATTGATATATGCTTGTGCTAATTATATCCATTAGAACTCAGCATTGCCTATTTTCTTCATTAGTTTTGCCATGAGTCTTGATATGTGCTAAAAGACGATAATTAAGGTGGATTTGCCAAATGTAGAAAAATTTCGGCTAACAATAGTGGGAGTTTTTTTGGTAAGGTTTACGATTTGGGGTATGGGAGAGTAGTATTTACCATTTCTCTAGCCAGATGGCATATGCCCGTGTTGTTTCTGCATGATAGGTTGCCCAGGTGAAGATATACCAAATATTGAGCAACTGATTCTGGGTTCTATTGGAAATTTTCAATTTCTAGTCAATTTGTGGCATCCCCTCAATAAATATTCCAAATGCTGGCAGACCATGTAGAGACAGTGCACACACCCTGTGACTTGCAGACCCGCACTGATCATTTGTTAGGAAAGAAGAGCAAATGCCACTTGACACTTATGAAGTCGTGGTTACCAATCTAAAGTTGTGGGGTTTTAGTTTATAGATGATGTCCCCACTTGTCTTCTTGAATTCAAAGATTACACTTCATGTTGTGTATTAAATCATTTTTCATCAATAGTTTAAAGTTTAATATTCAATTCATACATATAGGAATGCATCAAATAATGACATCCAAACAAATTCATGCATGAGGAATTTGGGTCATTCCATGTCTAAATGTTGAACTGAATATTGGGTTCAACAGAAGGTATAGCTCTGGAATACTGACCTTCTCCCCTACCGATGCAGGTATCTTGAAGCAATTAAGAAGCACCTATTTTTATCCTTGCTGAAGAACAGTGCCTTGTCAGCAATGAGTGTTTTCCAGCTTCTGTGCTCCATTTTTGTTGGTCTGCTGTCAAGGTTTAGATCTGGCTTGAAAGAGGAAATTGGATTATTTTTTCCTATGCTTATCCTTAGAGTTCTTGAAAATGTTCTTCAGCCTAGCTTTCTGCAGAAAATGACAGTTCTAAACTTTTTGGAGAAAATATGTAAAGAGCCTCAGGTTATCATTGATATTTTTGTGAACTATGATTGTGATGTTGATGCGCCAAACATTTTTGAAAGGTACTCTACTTCTCTTCTTGATGGACACACACCCTTATTTTTGTTTTGTAGTCAATAGGAACCATTAGCATTACTTCTACTGACAATATTTGTCACTCTCTTTATAATTTTCCTATCAATAAGAGCCTTTAGCATCACTTCTACTAAAAGTATATGTCACTCTATGATTTCTTAGTAAAGCAATTTTAATTCCATCAGATCTTCACAGGATTGTCAATGGACTAGTAAAGACTGCTTTAGGTGTCCCTGCTGGATCAACAACAACATTAACTGTCGCACAAGACCAAACATTTCGAATTGAATCTGTCAAGTGCCTTGCGGTTATTGTTAAGTCAATGTGTTCCTGGATGGACCGACAACTGAGAATTGGTGAATTTTCCCCAATTAGTTCTGAAACTCCAGGCTCAATGGACAATCATACTACCAATGGAGATGGAAGTGGAATGGATTATGACATGCAACCTGACACAAGCAGCTCTGACATATCTGATTCTTCCTCACTTGAGCAACGGCGTGCTTATAAAATAGAACTTCAGGTGTAACTTTTTTCCAACTTGAATTAGGTTTCCTAATTTTTACGTTGTTTCTCTCTTTCTTTAGGCTGAAGTGTTTTTTTCTTCTTCTGTTCAATAGTTTGTACTTTGGATGACTGATGGGTCTACAATTTCTTTTGGCAGAAAGGAATTGCCTTGTTTAACAGGAAGCCTTCCAAAGGTATCGATTTTCTTGTCCGCAGCAAGAAAATAGGCCATTCTCCGGAAGATGTGGCTCTTTTCTTGAAAAACACTGCTGGCTTAAATGCAACAATGATAGGAGACTATTTGGGTGAAAGGGATGACTTCCCCCTCAAAGTCATGCATGCTTATGTGGATGCACTGAACTTTAAAGGCATGGACTTCGGTGAAGCAATCAGGTTTTTCTTGCAAGGTTTCAGATTACCAGGGGAAGCACAGAAAATTGACCGGATCATGGAAAAATTTGCTGAACGCTACTGTAAATGCAATCCTAATGCTTTTACTAGTGCAGATACTGCCTATATTCTTGCTTACTCTGTTATCTTGCTAAACACTGATGCTCACAGTGTCATGGTGAAAGATAAGGTTAGTCTATGATGATCTTCCTACTTTGTCATCTGGGAATAGCTCGCTTATATTGCAAGATTTCTTGTGCAGATGTCTAAGGCTGATTTCATGCGCAATAACCGAGGAATTGATGATGGGAAGGACTTACCTGAAGATTATCTTAGTGCATTATATGACCAAATTGTCAATAAGGAAATTAAAATGAGTGCTGATTCTTCAACGACACAAATCAAACAACCCAATAGCATAAGCAAGCTTCTTGGCTTAGACAATATCATTAATTTTGTCAACTGGGGACAGGCAGAAGACAAAGCATTAGGTGCAAATGACTTGCTCATTAAGCACATACAGGAGAAATTTAAAGCAAAATGCAGGAAATCGGAGTAAGATCAACATGATTTTTCTTTGTTAAGTACTCATATGCTCTGATGTTTGATGAGGTTGAGCTTGTGCATGATGCAGGTCTGTGTTCTATATTGTTTCTGATGCAACCATTTTAAGATTCATGATGGAGGCCTGTTGGGCTCCTATGATGGCAGCATTCAGTGTGACACTAGACCAAAGCGATGATAAGGCTTCTGCAGCGC
>WNHE01000474.1:0-20420 GCA_009805545.1 Oryza longistaminata
CGTATATATAAATGAAGTCTCACTGGCGTCGACGCATTGTAATTTTAGGAGGGGTAGTGCTTTCGATGAGTCTTTCTTATGTAGGGCAAACATACCACGATATTTTCAAATTTTCATAAGAGACAATCAATGTGCAGTTGGAGCTATATATAATTTTGCTTACAACGAAACATACTCTCTTCTTGTCAATAAAAACAACAAACTCAATATAAATATGACACTATATAATACTGGTTCTGTTTCTTTATATTGACAAAGAAGCAGACGTACAAGCAATTTCACACCATACGCACACACTCAGAACATGAAAGAGACTGTGGGCCACTGTACTTTTCTTCAACAAAGTATTGAATAAAATTTCGGATATTCGTCGGCACCGCTTTTCGAACTGCTAAACAGCTGTATTTCGTGCGGAAACTCTTACTATATGACAACAGTTGCCTAGTACTTTCTTCAAGTTATGCTAATAATAAAAACTCCAATTCATTTATATGTTAAACCACTCCATTTAACGGTAAATCCAATTATTTTTATCTAAGCAAAAAAATCTTTATTCTTTTATCTTCATCTTCAGGAGAAAAGAACACCACCCGTTGTCTCCGGATGCTCCTTTAACCGTGTGTGGCATTATTTTGACCCAAAATCAAACTGCTAATCCAAACTGTGGATTAGCTAAATTACAAGGACGCCCTTTAAGGCCCATAAGACGCTATGGGCTTTCTGCAGGCAAACTACTTCTAATGGCAATCACGTTAGTCGTTACATATGGAAACAAGGAAGCATATTACTACAAGAAAACTATAGAAGAGCAGCTTGTTTCTTTTTTTTTTCTTGCTCCTCTTTTTTTGGACCGTATGGGTCATTAGATCATTAGCTCTTGCATGACCCTGCAGCCGCAGGCATCGTGTATTTTTACCCAAGAGAAGGAAGAACCATATGGCATTTTGATAATTTGATATCCTTCTGCTGCCATGAATCAGCGCTGAGAATGGCAGAACATACTCGCCGTCACATTGCAATCTCGAACGTCTGAACCAAGCAGCAGGCATAACCCACGATGCACATTGCCAAAAAAAAGAGTTAACATCTGATAAAAGAAAACAGTTCAGTCCCCACTAATTCCTTGTTCCAATTATGATCAGGACAAGCGGAGATCACACTCACACTGCATGCTCGGATATTATACCTTTTCTCTTCCCAACCGTAATAACTGCAGGAATCTCACACCTCCACTGCCCGCAACCACCGTCATCTGACCTGCCAATCACGGCCAGATAACAAATTTCATACTAGTAATTATAGCTACATGAACACGTATCGTCTGGTCCAAGATTAATCCATGCCGTCTCTCTTAAACTGAATGGATCTTTCCATCTTCTACTTAAAAAAGTACAGATTAAGATATCGGGCACCTCTCATACAGCTACAACACGACAGCTATCTACAATCAAAAATAAACATAAAAGCAGGAAAAGCCAAAACCAAAAGCGATAGAAAACCGGTAAAGCGGTCAGGCTAACGTAGTGCTCTTCAGGCATGGGATAGTTCCACTCTCATCTGATGGTCGTCCATGGCCTCCTTCCTCTGATCCTCTTCTTGATCTCCTTCTCCCAGTCTCTCCGTCCCACCCACCCTCCTCAGCTCTAATCCAAAATCATCCACGAATTTCCAGCCAAAAACAATCAAATTTCCTAACAAATTTTGCCGCCACGAGCAAATCGAAAATATCAAACCCTTTATACATTACACTGCATTTTAAAGATGCTCTATTCCACCAGCCATAGCGTGCCACAACTGCTGCGCGTACAACAGTTTGACGTAGTTGCAAGCTGTAGCAGATTTTAAAACTGTCGTAGCTGCTATGAATGCTACACTAAACAAACTTCCAAACACACGGAATGAGAATCGACTGACTTGGGTCCGAAGGAACGAGCCGTAGGGCACGCATTCGAACATTGTCCGTGCTGATGTATCTAATCAAGAAAGAAACCGCAGACATGTAGGCATCAAACAAACAGAGTTCTTCGGAGACGACGCACACGGCACCTGCCCAAGTGCCAGGCTTTGACGAGGACGTCGTTGTTACGTGGGGTGGCTTGGCGAAGTTTGTTTTTTTTTACCTGGTGGGCCGGTCAGCAACTTCGCGAGTAGGCACGTACCTCTCTAGATGGGCCCCACGGGGAAAGCGCCGGTGGAACCAGGCCGCGTCGTGGCGACGAACATGACGCCATCCCGAACAGCACGTAATCCCAAGCCCCTGTTGCGCGCGGCCACGTCAGCTGCCACCCACGTGACACCGTCACCCATCGAGAACGATAAAGAGAGCCTTCAAAACGGATACGCCCCGACAGGACGTGAACAAGGCCCGGAGAAAGGCTTTTTTTTATTCTTTTTTACTCCCCTGCTCACTCTTCCACGTAAGTAACTAGTTACTACTACTCACGTTCAAAAATAAGTTAGTTCCTTTATATTCTAATACTCCAACGGTTTAACCGTTTGTTTTATTTCAAAAAATTACTGAAAAAAATTAAAAAATTATTGCACATTACAATACATTCATATGCATTATCAGCTAAATAACAATAAAACCTATAATCATCAGGAAAATTTTTAAATAATACTTACAACGATAATCATTTCGAATATGAGTAGGTGTAAAACTAACTCTTTAGTTTAGTTGAACGCAGGAAGTAGCAGTATGTTACTCTGAGGAGGATAGTTTTTTACGCGCCCCGAAGCCAAGGCCGGGGAGGAGGCCGCGGTGAAGGAGGCCGTAGGCCGAGGAGGGAGATGGCCGGGGGCGGGCGTTGGGATGGCGAAGACGTCGTTGGAAGCTGAACGGGCCGTCGCGCGGGCGGTGCGTGCGACTCGTTGCATGTTGCCACACGCGGACGCGTGCCACAGCGCCACGGGTCGCGGCCACCGCGCCCAGAACTCCATCCCCACCCATTCGCGCCGCCACCCGACAGCGCGCACGTGCCGACCATCTCGCGTCGCCGGAAACGTCGCCGCCGCCGGCCTGGCCCAAGAAACACATGCGCGTCGACAAGCCGAGTGGAGGTCGACCGGAATTAATGGGGCTGGAATATATGGGAAGCAAACGGCCTCATTTGCCAGCGAAGCGGTAGTAGACGGCGGCGGCAGGCCATGGACGTGAAACCCGGGTGACATCACTCCGCCACCAGGGTACGTCTGCCGCTCCGACCGCTTCCTCGCCGCGCGCCGGGCGACCCGCGTCCCCTCCACCACCCACACCACACCACATCCTCTCCGGCCGCCGACATTCGCCCCGTCTCCCAGACGGCTGGCGCGCGGGCCCGCCCGGCGCGGCGGCGCGGCGACGATGGCGCCAGCCGCGGACCACGCGCCGACGGCGCGGACGCGGGCGGTGTCGGCCGAGGGGACCGGCGGGGGTGATGACCACCAGCCTCGCGACGGCAGTGTACGCAATGCGACGCGCGCGCGCGCGCGGCCCCGGTGCGGAATCGCAGAGCTTGATTGACCAGTGGACAGCGCGACCGGGGGACGAAGCTGGCGGCGAGTGAGCCTTGGCTCCGTCGTCATGGTCCCCGTTAATTAGCGGGCGTAACGAACGCGTGGCCCGCTGCGCCTGGGCCGCGCGTATCTGCGCGCTGCCACCTTCACGGCGCGGAATGCGCATGAAGCCCAGGTGGTCTTGCCCATCGTCGAACGGTAAAAAATGTCGGTTCTGCTACACGGCCCGAAACTTCACCGACTAGGTACCCTGGCGCGGTGCAAAATTTCGACAGCACACATGTCCACGACACACCGCTTATTTCACCCATAAAGTTTATAGAATATGCTCCAGATCCTGTCTACTTTTTGTTTCTTGGCACGGAGAAGTTACAAATCCTAGTTTTTCGACCTTGTAAGTTCATGGCTCACGTGTCACACTTGTGTTAATACTCCCTTCAGTACTCGTTAAAGGTTTAAAAGTCGTTTAGCGACAGCGACACGTGGTGCTTTAAAATACCACTTCTGAACTTATTAATTCTCTATAAAAAAATTTATATGACAAGTGATATATGTTATGACTTTTGATGAAAGTATTTTCAAGATTAAATCGATATACATATAATTTTTATATTTTTAAATCAACAACTTCAAAAGTTATCATGATTATATTTCCAAGGTTTACATTTAAACATTGTTCTAGAAACGAACTTTCTCTATGTGTATTAGAGGGAGTATATTAGCTTTTCCGGTTAAGCGTCTCCACTCCTCCCGACCCGTCCGTGCAAAGATGACGTCTCGGAACATTGGACTGCGAGCGAATGGCGTGTAGTGAGAAAGTGCTAGTAGATCAATCGCTCGACATGGCTCGGTCGACCCTTCCTGCCGTGCAACGTTCCAAGCGCGAGCAGGTCCTCGTGCTGTGCCGCCGGCGGGGCACTGCCGTCGCCGTTCCCACGATCTCCCATATGCGCCCCACGCCTCATAGTTCCTCGTTGCCCCCCACTCCGGCGCGCGCCGGCCGTGTGCGGCGCATCAGCGCATGCTAACCAAACTGCAAGCGTTCACACACAGCGATCACAAATATTCTCTGTCCCCTGAACCTTTCTGTCATCTGTCGTGAAAAATCTTCGTAGTGAGCACTCGACTTGAACAGTCGCGATGGATTCGGCTGTCTGCCCGTGATGCCTCCACCGCATCGCCGCCGCGGACCTCCACTCTGTCCAACAAGAAACCAATCTTGTAAAAGCATGTGATAACAGATCTGGATTTATCTCCAGATTCGTTTGTACTATCACTCCGTCTCAATATAAAAACAACTGTGAGTTTCTATGCTATAATACTTCCCCCGTTTACACAATGTAAGTCATTCTCAGCATTTTTGCAGTATCCATTATTGATGTTAAGAATCTAGACATATACATCAGTATGAATGTAGAAAATGCTATAATGACTTACATTGCCTGGAAACAGAGCGGAGTATTTGATAGTTCGCCTTACTTTGAAAAAAAATTATGATTAGTATCTTTATTGTTATTTAGATGATAGAACTATGAATTAACTACTTTATGTGTAACTATTTTTTTTAAATTTTTTTTCAAATAAGATCGGAAGTGAGAATTATAACACATTGGACATGGAAAATTCCACAACTAAGAATGTGGCCACATCTAAGAGCAAAGTCAATCCAGATATAGCACTAAGCAATAAAACACATATCGAGAAGCAATACAAGAGGATGATGAAGAGAAGCAACAAAGCGAGGCGTACAGGATTTGTTACGTGACAACATACAGCGGACAGGACCCAAAATGGCCAAAACACACAATAAGAAGTTTGTCCGTTATCCTGCAAAGTGTGAAACCGCGAATCACAGATCGAATGTGAGAATGCCAGTGTATTAATAGCTGACGAACAACCTTGTAGATATATGGTGTAAATGTAGACTAAGAACTATGTGAATAGAAGTGCGTATAAGTCGAATAAAGTATTAGATTATTTATGGAGCTAATAAGCAAGGATAACACGTTGGCGGCAAACACGGAACAGGACGATCCGAATCGCTGAGTAAACGGAAGATGATTTTGTCCCGTCCGAATATGAGCTCCATGGCAAGAATACATGCTCGCATGGGCGATGGCAAATTGCGAAAAAGTGCCGGCGCCCATCCTAATGCATGATAGTGGACTATATGCGCTGTATTTATTTTGTGGGATAACGACAATGAAAGGTCGCGATTGAAGAACAGAATCCATAGCAGTTCGTCAACCAATAGTATAACATCATCGCATCGACAAGTTATTCCAAGCTCGCGGACAGACAGTACATGGTCAGTGTCAAATACGGAACCTGCAGAACGCAAACACTCATTAGCTATCCATCAAGCACTCGCAAACAGAAACAATACGGTGGCAAGTTCCTCATGAAAACCCATTCGGTGAGACTTGCGTTTAGAACATATCGAAATAACACAATGTGACAGATCATACAGAGAGGAAGACGTATAGAAACCAACAAGCGAAACAATGTGAAGTTCAAGAACATGAACATTTAGTGTGAGGAATCATATCACAAATATATGAAGACAATAAGTGAAAATATATATCTCAAAAGAGTGATAAAGATTGCTCGCGGAGAGGCGCCCTTGATATAGACCACATTTGGATGAGATATGACCGACCTGAAAAGTATTGATGACAGTACAGTAAACAAAAAAAACGTATACCGATGAGTTTCCAAAGGAATCCACAGATTCGGATGGACATGGTGCAACATTTAATGTAAGGTGAAATAGAGCAGAAAAAAGGACATGAACAATATGAACTGAAAGAATAACATAATTAGAGTGGAACATTTAAAGACATAAGCTGACATGATGATGAGAAGACGGAATCGATACATTGCTGGTGGAGCATAATGTGAGACATCGATGAAGTGATGTGATAGAAAGAAGAAGTAAAGATGACATATTAGTTCATTATGGTGAGTCATATTAATAATCGATTGGGAGACTGAAAGGAAGATCGCTCGGGTGTTGGTGGACATTTAAAAACATTTGGACTTGAATAAGTGAAATGTCATCTGGTGGCCCCGATATATAGAACACGTCAATAATAAAGTGCAAAGTGTCTGAAAAAGACAAATTGTTAGCGGTGAGCATGCTCTGCGATTCGGATCCCAGGCTCCTACACAACAGCCACAACGTAAAGAATTCTCACCGAGCGAGGAACTACGAGGCCGAGACCTAATTTAGCTGCGGTACTAAGTTGGAGGATAACTACACAAATAAAACTGGTATAACCAAAGCAACAGCTTGCTTTCTGACGAGAGAGTGATGCGTCAATGGTGCCTGCTAGACGCGTAAAAGCTGGAAAAAACCGAGATACAGTATCAAGAATGAGAGTATGTGTGTGAACAATGTGAAGAGTGGCAAAGGACTGGTATGAAATCGCTAATCCTACAACTAGTGGCAATTCAAGGTTGTGACGTCGGTCGGGAACCGGTAAGAGCTAAATATACAACAAACAAATAATAGATTTCAGATATCAAACAAATGAATAGAACAAGAATACAAAGTAGTCTCGTATATGTTACATGAGAGACAGAAGCGAATTATAAGATTGGCAGAAAGACGCTGCCAGATCTGAATTTGAATACGTCTGAAACCCAGTCATGGACATGTCCAGCAAAGTTCAGAAGTCAGAAAACCATGGAGTTCTGGTTTGGAACCAGGACTTTGTTGGTAATCTAATAATAACATCCAGTAAGAGAACAGGATTACGGATGGATAAACTACTCGATGTCATATGGTACAAACGCGAACAGATCGAAATATCATATTACCACGCTGTGCGCGCAGAGAACCAATACTGATCCACAGACTGAGACATACAAAGAACAGAACGCGAATTGCAAGACGACAAACAACAATGATTATAAATTGTATAGATACAAGAAATGGCGAACAGAGTAAACATGCTATGAGAATGAATGCAAGAAAGTCATTCCTCATCAAATAATCGATTATGATTGACGCTACATACACCTGTCGTGAAAACTAAACACATCAGTATGCTGTGCAGATTCGATCAATACGGATAGTTCTGTCGTGGGATTATGTGCAATGACTAAGGTGGCTACGGTAAGCGAAGGACTAAGCTGCGCGCTGCAAAAAAGAAGAATACGTGAACGCACCAGTCCGTAGCCACGGACGGACTGTGACACGGTTGATCTCGTCGTCGTGCCGGGCGGGCGCCGCATAAATGGCCGCTCGTCGCCGGCGAGAGGCATCTCGGCAAGAAAGACAGACATCCCGGCCATCAAACACATCCTAACCGTAGAGCACGCACGGATCGAGGAAGCCGAAGACAACCCAACCGAGCATCTGCGAGCCCTTGCGAACGGTAGTGGCATCGCGCGGCCTCGAAGTCAGGCCAACAAAAAGAAGAAAATGACAGCACACGTACCCGCACGCGAAAGCGCCAATCCGCTGTCGCACAACTCCCTATCATGCGAGACAGATGAAACGAGCCCACGAGCCACGTCGCGCCCGGGCTTCAGCAGCTCCCCGCGCACGATCGGCTCCTTGCGACCCCCGTCGCGCAGCTCACGACGTCCGCCCGGACACCGCCTCCGTCCATGCTGTCCGCCTCCTCGACGGCGACCCCCCCGGGTGCGCGTCACGGAGCCTGCGGCGATGCGCGGTGGATTTGGCCCTTGTTGCCGGTTCCAGATGAGGATTCGGGAGATGGACGGGAGGGCGGAGAGGTGGGGCTTCGGCGAGGTAGGGCGCGAGGGCCGCCGGCGCCGGCGAGCCCGAGGGTGGAGGGCGGGCGGGGTGGGATTGCCAGGAGGACGCGGGGCGAGCGCGGACACGGCGGCGGTTGGCGGAGGAGGGTGAGCGCGGAGCCGTCGAGGGAGGCGAGCAGGGACGCGGCAGGCGGAGTCGAAGAGGGAGACGGTGGCGTGGACGGAGGGAGGCGCGGGGAGTTTCGCCGGGAAGAGGTGACGCGCCTTGAAGCGCGAGGTAGGGGAGCGAGGGTGGCGCGCTCCAGATGCATGAGGAGGAGGGAGGCGGATGGCGCGGTGGGGAGCGAAAGAGACGCGGTTGCGGGCAGTGATTTGCCGGCGGCAAGGCGGGGAGGCCGGCGCCGAGGTGGGAGATCAGGGACGGGAAGGGGAGGACGGAGTGGGAGCGCCGCCGCGTCCGATTGTAGACGAACGGGTTCGCCGGCGGCGCGGCGGGCGGCGGCGCGCCATGCTCATGCTGCTCCGTGGCGTACGGGAATCTTGACGCGGCGGTAGAGGAGCGGAACGGAAGGCTAGTCAAGAAGGGGGATAGGGTTGACCGGAGTTGACTTGTGCTGAATTTACAGGAACTCGCATGATTCAAGTCGTCGATTCAAACTTGCATAATTTTGTTCATGCTGAAACCTACATAGAAACTTCACACTTGCACGATTTTGTTCTTCTTGTAGTTTGCAGCTTAGACCGGTGAATTGATAATCAAAACCTGTTTGAGCCCGTAATTCCGCAACGATGAATATCGGACTGGGCAGACAGATAGAGCGTTTCAGGTTAGCAGTGGGGTGTGTTTAGTTCACGCCAAAATGTTTCATTCCATTATGTAAAAAAAGTTCACGTCAAAATTAAAAGTTTTAGTTAAAATTAAAATGATATAACGGAAAAGTTGAAAGTTCGCGTGTAGAAAAGTATTGACGTGATAAAAAAATTAAAAGTTTAAAGAAAAAGTTTGGAACTAAACTCGGCCTTAACGGAGCTTGTAGATTTCTCCAGCTATGCATTTCTCGTTCTTCAGAATTCAGATCCACTCATCTTCAGGGTTCAGAAAAATGGAGCCTCTAGCCTCTGCATTTATCATACTGCAGTACGGGACTAACACACTCGTAATCATCTCGTGCAACCAAAAGCTAATCCGGTGTCCCGTCTCGCATCAGTGTTTGAACTAGCGTGTAATGGCCAGATTAAACAGAAAGTGCAGCCTCTGCGTTATTAGCGTGATCACCTCGTGCAACCAAATGCTAAGCTGGGTGTCCTGTCTCGTATCAGTGTTTTGAATTAGTGTGTGATGGCCAGATTAAACAGTAAGGACACTGTTATCTTACAACCTCTACATAAAGCCTTAATAATATAGTACGTCGGTTGCTTTTTGATCGTCAAAAAGGCCCCATTAAATTCTCAACATTGGATTTATGTCACTTTGGTCGGACCTAACTATGCAATCAATTTAAAGGAAAACAATAAAATCGAGCCCTTTTTTGGTGATCGTTTCTCTGCAGCTCTGTCCTCTGTTCTGTACCAGACGATGGGCAACAGCAACAGCAGATGGAGTAGCACGGGCTGCACGGCTCGCAATCGTCGCAAATGGAAAGTGAAGGTCAACCAAAACAAAACAAGATGAGCCGTAGCGAGTGTAGCTCAACTGGTTAGGTTATTTGTGATGAAATCAATCTATTCGAGTTCAACTTCTAGATTTAACATGGATGCTTGTACTTCTGGCTAATTGTTTTTTTAATAGTAGGTGACGTACCTCTCGATATCAAATTGTTCGTGGTGTTTTCATGAATAATTTCTATATAATCCTTTCGAACACAATATTGATCCTATGAATAATTTCTATAGAATCCTTTGTAACACAATATTGATCCCTGCAAATTCCTCTGAAAGGGGTATTCTGGAGAAATCTTGAAAGAAATAAGCATAATTCTCACCTCACGTTTTCATCTTATGTCAAGAGTTTCTGTGCTTTTAGGATGCTCAACTATGCAGGATTCCTTAAGCACAGTGCATGACATTTTTTATTTCTATGTTTTATCTACCAATATTATGTTTAAAAAATTTGGCGTAACAAAGGCATGCTTTTGGAAGCAATTATGGATCGTTAACACATCATTAACACCGCGCCGAAAAGCTTCCCAGGAGGTTGGTGCCAAGAGATTTACTTCAACGTCATCTGTTTTAGCTTTTCTTTCTTTAGTTTTCTTTCTGTACTTAACGACACAACTTAAGCGTGGGATGAAATGCTAGGGATACCGGGTTGTTTACCCCAGGTATTGTAAGATGTCTAAGATGGACTCTTACATTTCCTTTTATATTTTAGCCCAACATAAGCTTTTGGCCTCTTGTAAATGCCTTAAGAACCTCGACTCTGTTTTACACATTAAACTACCACGCATCTCACATCGCACCTTAGGCAGTGACGAATGCACGACTAAATTTTCAGGGGTGTTGATTGAATGAAACGACTAATATGATCTGACCTAAATACAAGACAAACAAAAAAAAAAAACATACATAAATACTCCCGTCTAGATTCGTAGTCCATAAAATGTCACATTCCTCTAAAATCACTATAATTAGGGACGGAGAGAGTATATCGCATGTATATGAAAGAAAATAGATAAACTAATTATCTCTTAACCATTGGACTTTTACTTCTATCTAGCAAACATGAACATTCTATCCCTCCATCCCATAAAACAACTTAGTACTGGATGTGACATATGTCCAAATTCGTAGTATTAGTATATAACCACA
This sequence comes from Oryza longistaminata, assembly GCA_009805545.1. Classification (NCBI taxonomy): domain Eukaryota; kingdom Viridiplantae; phylum Streptophyta; class Magnoliopsida; order Poales; family Poaceae; genus Oryza; species Oryza longistaminata. The sequence continues at coordinate 11,032 of WNHE01000474.1, forward strand.
TCCGGTCTAGATTCATTTTATATGGGACGGAGGGAGTAGATTGAACTACCGTAGGGGTGCTTCAGCTCTCCTTGCCCCTGAGGGTTGGGATCACCACCGCACCGTAGTAATAATGTGCCTATTATTTGTGGTAATGTTTGAGGGTATAAACAAAGAGAGATCCATTATATGCCACTGACTTTGTCACACGTCTACAATTTACCATCGACTTTGTCACATTCTACAATATACCATCGACTTTTGCTTAACTTCTATGATTTACCATCGCCGTCCGGTTAGCCTCCGTTAGTACTGTACAATTTTGTCCAAATGACCGAAATACCTAAAACAAAAAACTTCCAAAATTTGGATAAAAAATTCAAAATATTCATTATAAACATAATATTGTAAATATCCAAAATTTGGCCAACAACTTAAATCTTATATTTCAGAATTTTTATCCAAATTTTGAATGTTTTTGTCCCAGGGGTATTTTGGTCATTTTGGCAAATTTGTACAGTACTAACGGAGACTAACCGGACGGCGATGGTAAAGTAGAAGTTAAGTAAAAGTCGATGGCATATTGTAGAACGTGATAAAGTCAGTGGCAAATCATAGACATGTGACAAAGTCAGTGGCATATAATGGATTCTCTCATAACAAAGGACTATAATCTTCAATATTTCCATTTAGGCATAGTTTTTTTTATCTGAATAGATGATGTGTTATATGATTATGTGATAATGTTTAGAGATACACACAAATGGATTGACTATTAGAAAGTTGAAAAGCCAATTTTAAAACATACTACAGAAACTTACATATATAATGATTTCCAAAAAATGACTCTGTTTGGGAGCTTGGAAGCATGCCGCACATTATCTTCATCCGTTAATGCATTATGTTATTTTATAAAAAAAAAGGACTACCTCGAAACAAAGTTATGGAATGCTATTCTTCATATGTGAGTTTTGTGAGACGAGTGGGAATTGAGGCGAGAACCCCTGAACAAGGGAATTGAAATAATTCCACTCTACATTACCTCAACTCAAAATTTAATTTAGTCTCTATATGAACCCCCTAAGCAATTCCCAACACTTTTTTTTAAAAAAAAAAACGTTTAAATCTCATGGTAATATCTTACCGTTAATTCTCACCCTAAGCCCTAGCCAAACAAACCGTAGGAGACACCCCGAAGAAGCAACCAAACCAGCACACTATCACCATCTCAAACCACTCTAATTAATCCCACTTTCCTCTGTTTCCTCTGCATGCGATGCATGCGTAGATCATCAGATGAGCCAACCAAACCGACCACGAGAAGCTTCCACGGCTCCGCCTCCGCGCGCGGCCATGGCGACCCGGGTGAAGCCGCCGCCGCCGTCGCGCCCCGTCGTCGCCAAGAGCCCCCCGCGCCGCCAGCCACACCCGCCGCCGCCGCCGCCGCCACCGTTGCCGCGCCACGCGCTCCTCGGCAGCACGAGCGGGAGGGGGAGGCGACGAAGTCCGCGTGGAGCGTGGGGTTCATCAACGCCAGGCTGTCGCAGCGCACCCCCGTGCTCGGCCTCCGCCTCTGGGTCCTCGTCGCGCCGGCGCCGCGCGGCCGTCGTCCTCGCGCTCCTCGTCGTCGTCTGCCTCTGCCGACGCTGCCGCCGCCGGAGATGCTCCCGCCCGCCGGCTCCGCCGCACCACGGGAGGAGCAACCGGTCTCTCAAGCAGCAGCAGTCGATGGCGTCGGACAAGGACATCGAGGAGGCCGCCCGCGGCCCCCGCCGCCGTCGTTCCAGCCGCCGATAGAGGTCATCCAAGCGGAGAGCAGACGGCGCCCCTGATCATGGTGGAGGCCGCGAGGACGAGCGGCGAGACGGCGACGAGCAGCGGCGGAGGCAACGCGCGGGGTGGAGCACCGAGAGGCGCCGGCAGCGACGCGGCGGAGCCCGAGGCGTCGCGGCGAGGTTGGGGACGGCGGTACACGCGCCGGGAGCTGGAGGAGGCCACGAACAGGTTCGCCGCCGAGAACGTGCTCGGCGAGGGCGGCTACGGCGTGGTCTACAAGGGCATCCTCCGCGACAACACCGCCGTCGCCATTAAGAATCTCCACAACAACAGGTAAAAACTCGACTAGTACTGCCGTTTGGCCGATTCAAATTTCAAAATGTCGATGGGTTTGAAACGCAAACCAATATTTCATCCGAGATCGTTCCGATTTGTGTTTTGAATCAGAAGTTTTGGATTGATTTTGATATGCAAAGCTTCCCATGATCTCCCGATCAACCTTGTCTGTTCCTAGTTCCGCTATTGGTTCGCCAGAAAAATCTCTCAATCCTAACGTCCCTGTTGATCAGGAAAAGCATTATTTCCGTTAGTTGAGCGCAACAAACATAGGCAGTTGTTAGATTTGAGATTTGAATTTCGGATGGCGAAAGCAGTAACTGCTTCTCATGGCATCCTGGACCAATGTTTCAAACAGAGTCCCGCTCAATCTTTAGTGGCAGATGGTACTTTTACCAAATTAGGTTGCTCATGTATAAAATTTCACCTTATTACTTAGTAGTAGTAGAATTGAACCAAAAAATCAATTGAATTCCATTTGTTCTGTGCTTAATTAGGGGACAGGCAGAGAAGGATTTCAAGGTGGAGGTCGCGACGATCGGGCGTGTTCGGCACAAGAATCTGGTCAGCCTACTGGGGTATTGCAGCGAGGGAGCTTGCAGGTGCGCATGGTGCAGTTTTAATCCGACACATTTCTTCTCTCTGTCCACTGTGAACTGAAAGCAATGTTGTTGTTGGACAGGTTGCTTGTTTATGAGTATATGGAGAACAGCAATCTTGATAAGTGGTTGCACCATGGTGACGATGAAATCAGTCCACTCACCTGGGATATGAGAATGCATATACTTCTTGGAACAGCCAGAGGGTAAATTTTTGCCTTTTTGTTATCCATACTAACTAGCATATGTGGTTTATCTGCAAAGGGCAGACTTTAGTCACGAGGAAAAACTTGATTTGCAGCCATTAAAACTTCTAAGATTTATCAATGCTAGTTGACACATTTTCAGTATAAAGACCACTGCTGGTTGGTATGATTAGGCAAGCCATTTAATTTGCCAGTGTTTTTCTTGAACAATGCATCTGCCAAGTACTGAAATGGTCATGTGAAAAACTTCTTCCTGGTCAGGTTGGCTTACCTTCACGAAGGCCTGGAGCCCAAGATTGTTCACCGAGACGTCAAATCGAGCAACATTCTTCTCGACCGGCACTGGAACGCCAGAGTATCAGATTTCGGGCTGGCCAAGCTCCTGTGCTCGGAGAGGTCCTACGTCACAACTCGTGTCATGGGAACATTCGGGTCAGTTCCATTTTCCATGTCTTCTCTAAGAGAGAGTACTATACTATTCATTGATCAGCATTCACTTACAAACTCTCCCCTGTTGAATGCAGGTACGTTGCGCCTGAGTACGCAAGAACTGGGATGCTAAACGAGAGGAGCGACGTCTACAGCTTCGGGGTGCTCATCATGGAGATCATATCAGGCAGAACTCCTGTGGATTACACTAGGCCAGCACCAGAGGTTAGCCGATAGCCACCACTTAACTGACAATGTACTGAACTGAACCCTTTCAAGGCAATGGGGACAGAATTATTCAGGCTTGTGCTCTCTCCACAGGTGAACTTGGTTGAGTGGCTGAAGCGCATGGTCGCCGAGAGGAGGGTGGAGGAGGTGGTGGACCCCAGGCTGCCGGAGACGCCGCTGCCCAAGGTGCTGAAGCGCGCCGTCCTCGCCGCGCTCCGGTGCGTCGACCCCGACGGCGGCCAGAGACCAACCATGGGGCACGTCGTCCATATGCTCGAAGACGACCTCAAATTCAGAGATGTACGTCGTCGTTGTCGCCGACAGCATTAACCTGCAGCTGGTACTCAGTACTCCTACTCTTTAGGTTGCTGCATGCTGACGTTTTTGGTCTCAATCATCTGCAGGAACTGCAGCTTGCGCGGGATCTGTCGCCTCACGCATCCGACAGTTACGAGTACGAGCTGTGAGCTTGGCGGAGGAATGTGTCGTTGCGAGGCAGAGTTTGTATGGGGCTTAGAATCTCACTGGTGTTGGAGATTACTAGATTTTCGCATTCAGGCTCACAACCAGATGTTCTTGTACAAGTCGATCTCTTATCTTTTACGTTTGTATTAAACGGCGACGGAAATGGTTAATCGCACACAGAAGGTATACGGCGGTGATGGTTGCCAGCTTCAGCTTCGTTTATGTGATTAACCTAACGGTAAGTACATCGCTGTTTTGCTGCTTTCCGTGCTTCCTAGCTTGTTGGATCTAAACCAGCTGCTGCTGCTAGCCTGCTACAGCACACGAACGATCGCATGGTGCTGTGTCGTACATGTCCATTGCTCTAACCTCTAAGCATCAAGCCTCTTCTGTTAAAATGGCACTTCATTGGGGAGTGGATTCTAATACAAACTGCTGTAAAAAATTTTGAAAAAAATTAACAACGTAGAATATAGTGACATGTACTTCACTAAAAATCAAATCCAAATTTGACCTACACATTGAGAAACAAAAAAAAAGATAAATTCATATATGAATATACTTTTTATATCTCAATGTGTAATTGAGTTTGGGTCTAAAATTTTGTGGATTGGTATATCTATATATATGTTGTAGGATTGTCATGGCCACACCAAAGCAATTTCTTCCTCTGGCATTCTGGGTGATACCAAGCGAGAGATCAGAAGTGCCAGCTAGGAGTGCTTCTACACCACTGACATGAGGGTTCACCCTTGCTGACAGAGTGGAAAGTGTATTCTCGCTACTGTACAGTGGGCCCGGTGACCATCCGGTTGGGAAAGATATTTCTCGTGGCCGGTCCATATCCAAAAGCATATCTAAAGCGCATTCACGCGCCACCACTCGCTCAAGGCGACAAGGCTCTGAAAATCACACTGAAACTCTCAAACATCAAAGTAGAGTGCGCTCGTCTCGTCTCCGATCGACCAAACCAGCGAAACCACCATCCGCCGGCAATGGCAGCCTTGCTCCACCAGACAGCACTCCAGCCACCTAAACCACCACGAGACCGCACCCATGGACGCACACCTCGCCTCACGTCACACTCCCCCAGCGACGACGAGCCCCACTCCGGGGCTACAAGCCGCCGGCATCGGCTCCTCCCCGTCACGGACACCGAGAGCACCACCCGCCCACCGCCACCACAGCCAAATCGCCTTCCAAGAAGAAGAGCCGCAAGGAGAAGCAGCGGATGCGGCGGCAGGAGAAGGAGCAGGAGCAGCGCAGATGGTGCTGGAGGCGCTGGCCGTAAGAGCGGCGGCGAGGGGACGAGGACGACGACGAGACTGCCGCAGCGGTTTCGACCCGATCCTCCGCCGGATCATGTTCATGGCGGTCCCGATGGCGTCCGGCGTCGGGCTGCTCAACCTGTACGGCGCGCTGGAGCGCGGCCGGGGCGTCGCCGTGCCGTCGTGGCTGCCGCTGCTGACCATCCTCGTCGCCTTCGGCACGTCGGCGCTGGGGATCGCCGTCGGGACGCTGTCGGCGAGCTGGGACCCGGAGAAGGAAGGGTCGCTGCTCGGGCTGGAAGGGCCCGGGCCAACTGGCCCGTGCTGTGGGAGGAAGAAATCGAGAAGGCCAAGAAGAAGAAATGACTGCACATTGATGCTAATTGCTACTAGTAGACAGTACATAGAGCACTGAAAAATGTGTACCTTGCCATTCAGTGTGGTATATACTACATTTCGTAATGAGGGGATTGATTAGTTTTGGTTAATCCGCAATTGCATGTAGATATGCTAATAATTTTCACAGCAAGTAACACTAGTTGTCTTTGAGATGCTGAATAATGTTTATTAAGCAATGAGATACTAAATACTATACAATAGAGTAGATAGCTAGACAATATTGAATACCAGTGGTCTGCGAGGTGCCCCGCGTAAGAAAAGCTAAAATTGAAAATTGAGAGGAAATCAAACAGAAGACAATACAAGTCAGTTGTTTTGATTTGCCTAGGCTCCTGGGGTAGATGGATCAATCTAGCCATCTAGTGAACCATCTTCTTCACTCACAGCTGCGAGATCTCAATATAGACCTCCAATACAGCTACAAAAAAAAACCGTTAGGAAGCTAATATTATTAACAGCTCAGTACAGTGCAAGTGGATGATCTCCAGCTAGTCCAAGTAACAACTAACAATGGAAGTATGGAACTTTAATAATATATGAGTGGAGCCTCTTCTTTCCTGATATCGCTGGATATTAGTATCATTGATCGGGTGCACCTTAATTCTCAAACCTTGATGTTAAGTACTATAAATGATGATAACAGGGCATACCAAGGATTTTGCGGTTGACCAACTTGCAACAATCCAGTAAGACCCTCCAGCGTCCAGCTCTCCCAAACATCAAAAGAATAGCTTGCAAATACAAGCTCCATAGTCTTATTAACCTGGTGACATATAAAAGAAAGTTGAACATACAAACTAGCAATCTAGACAAAACATCATATGTATTCTGTTCCAAAAACCATTCGAACTTTCTACCATGGAAGCAGGCATGCAATGATAGACAAAAATTCTGATGATAGTCTCATGTTATATCTAGCATAGCATGGCATCAAGTAGGCAACTATGAACACTGAACAATCAATGAATCAATTACTACAGCATTAAGATTGATGGCAATACAGATGCCCAGTATCAGTTAACTCAGTTCTTGCGCAGAAATTCCCTAGTATTATCTTTACTTTTACTAATATAGTATCAAGCTTTCATATGTCTTCAGTGAATGAGTACAAACTTAAAAGGATGATACCTGCAATAACTTGCCACCAGCAACAAAAGATCGCAAGCCCATAGTATCCTGGAGTGCAATCCATTATTTAGTAGCTGTATGGTGTAGTTGTAATGTTGTATACATATGCAAACAAATCTACTTAATAGGTTAAGGAACAACAAAGCAAAAATGAAACAAAAGAATGACGGGGGGGGGAAACGATCACCCTGTGTTCTAAAAGTAATTAGAAACTGAGCAGCAGGATCCCTCTTTGTAGCTTTTGACACAACATCAAGATACCACCCACCTCCTGCAACTCTTTCTCTTGCAACATGAAACCCTGAATTATCTCTGGTCCTTAGGGCAACAACGAAGCCATCTTTCAACCTCTCAAGAGGTTTTATACTAAGCCCTGCAGTCAGTTTATTTTCAGAAATTATTTCCATTGGAAATTCGACAGAAGATCTCAGCTTGGTCTTACAATCCTCAGGGGAAGCAAATCGTGAACTGGAACTTAACACTTGATCCTTGCCACTCGTTACAGTATCATCATCCATACGTGAGGAGTAATTACTTCCACCTTCTAAAGTTGACAACAATTCGTCCCTTTTCTGTTGTGATTTGCGGCGAGCAGGTCTCTTTTTCCCTTTCTTTCCAGATCGGCTGCGCCTTCCTTCTGATCTGGGCACAACATTTTCTCTGTTTTGAGACTGCCCTGAAGCTTGGGGCTCCTCAGAGTGGGAAATGGCTCTTCTCTTGTCACATTCTAAAGTTAACTGACTTTCGTCTGTCTGCTGTCCACCACCGCAAACCTGTTCTTTTGCCTGTTTTGCTAGCTGATCATCCTCACATCCAGCTTCAGTTATTTCTTCATCATCATCAGAAAGAGCATTGCTTGGAACAACACCATCATAGAAAAAGGATTGCAATATTGCGAGTGCCTTTTCTCTGATTTCCATCCACACTTCTTCACTATAATCTGCACTTCGAGGAAGAATTAATACATTCGGCATCTCACGCACCTGTGAGTGAACAGTAAAAGTATAATCAATGACATTGATCATTCTCTAGATTAATCATCATGCTGAACGACAGAATACATCAAGAAAATAGAAGAGTATCAGTTGTTGATCTTTTGGAACAAATAAACAGGATGACTAGTGTTGTCTTTTCTGTTCCTCCTTATGAACTCAAAATACTTTCATTAAAAAGCCAAATTTCCATGTCAATACTTCATTTGCATTTTCCTATTCCCACTTATGTTACACAAAGAGCACACATCAAATAGATTGAATTTGAAAATGTAGCGATGTGCCATGACAAAATGCTACATGGATGAAATCCTCCCTTAGGCGTACTAAAACAAAGGGTACATCATTCTTTAGAATGATGCTGAATGATGCTGCTTGACTACAGATAGCATTTTGGTTGTTTTAATCTAAAATCTCATTTGACTCAAATTCAATTGTGCCCTGAGTTCCATACCCATGCTTCCATCCATTGTGGACCTTCAGCACCATCCAATGCACACCCAGCTATAGTGCCATCAATTAAGAGTTGTTTGAGTGCACAGTCATCTATCAGTTGACAGCTACCGGTATTGACTATGAAAGCTCCTGCAAGGCTCAAAACCAGAATGTGATATAGCATGAACAGAGAAAACAGATAAACAGATTCATACTACAGCAAGCATTGTAATACCGAAAAGAAAGGGAAAACATGAAAAAGAAACTGGAAAGGATCTACATTACCAGGTTTTATGTGCTGCAGGCGCTCGGCATTGAGTATATGTGTCGTATCATTTGTTAACGCACAGTGAAGTGAAACAAGATCACTTGCTGTCAATAAATCATTGAGAGTATCCATTCTTCTGGCAGCGGAAGGAAATACAATAGAAGGCCGCTTTGTTTTCCCATTAGCCTTTACCAAATATATTTAACAGTCAGAAATCAACCAGGATAACCTTGTTACAAGGTTGAAATGCGTTCTATGACTAAATTAAGGAACACATGTAAACTTATCCAAGCGAGCAATAAAATTTCTGGTAGTAGGTACCAGAAATGAGCATATCTAAGTATATACTAACCGAAATGAATACTTAATAACTCCACCAATTAATGTATTGTGAAAGGAAAAGAATTGGGTGTTTTGATTCACAAGTGTTGGAATAGAGATCAGTCAACACTAACAAGCAATGAACAGTAGAGCCCCAAAAGAGGCTGGTTTGGATGAAATTATATTTTCCCGGGAAGCACAATATAATCATAGCCAACAGAGTTGAAGTTCAACTAGTGCTACATAAGCTACATAACACACTAAATGCCAAAAATCTGATCACCAATAAATGGAACCAACGCAGGAAAACTAGTAAACAGATTATCTACTACTCGTGCAAAGGCCACTTATGAAGTCTTCAAATCACATAAGCCAACAATGCGCGCCATGCACTGACTGTCAAATGCTAGAACCACAGTGCTGACAGGTGACAGCAGTGAACCTGCAGTTTAGATCGGAACATTTAGTGGTGAATACTTGATAATTGGCGGATCAGGTACCTCATGGAGCGGATCGAAGTAGAGCACGCTCATACTGAACGCGAGGCTGCGGGTGGCAAG
>WNHE01000823.1:0-10404 GCA_009805545.1 Oryza longistaminata
CCACCAATGTTGTCCTTTGAGGCTCTCACCTTACCCGACGTCATACTCCATCTCCATAACCAAGGCCATTCTCTCAGCCGTCCCCACGAACGTGGGCCTCATTGATTGCCACCATGATATCTATTCTCTTTCCCACTATCGGTTCACATCTACATCAACTTCATCGCATCCACATCATGCACGGGAGAACATGAAGCAAAGACCGATGACGACGACTAACGTAGCTTAATCGGAGGTGTCTCGTGGGTAACCGGGTGTTTTCCGAGACCCCGGGAACCAGGAGAACACAATCATCAAGTCATATCCACCTTACCTATGGGCCGTGGAGCGCATTTAACCAAGGATTTTGTATTTTTAATTCTTCAAGAATTATAATAAAATACATTTTCCTTTGTTCATTTTATTTTGTGTACTTACTACACTGGCACGTCCGTGCATTTTACTCTATTTTACTTCCCTGGGCAGGGAGACGAAAGTTTAAGTTTCTCTCCCAAACAAATTTTCCAGAATTTTCATAATTTTCTATGCATTTTTAATATATTTTTATGTATCCTGAAAATTTAGATTTTTGTTGTGCAATATTTTGAAATTTCTACATGATATTTGAAATTTTTGTAATGAAATTACAAAACTGAAATGATATCTCATCACTCACTATTATTGAAACACACCAATACACAAAGATCTCATGGTAGAAGGGATTGACGATGGGATTGGGTGGTGGGAGGGGATCCACCACCCAAATGGTGTTTTCCCTAGGAAAAAAAATCCTTCCCACATACTATCAAACAAGGTCTCCCTAGTGGTGTTTTCCCTGGAAAAATCCTCCCCATATACCGAACAAGGTCTCAATGAGTGTTTTTGACTAGGAAGGCTTTACCATCCCGGTCCTTGTAAATTTATGAGCTGAGATCCTATCCTATCCTACCCTATCATATCCTATAAAATCTATATTATCGGTGAAGTACGGATCATAGTGCCCCTTGCTGCCACGTACACCATGCTTCTTCTCTTGGATCATGTAGAAACTACAGTAAGCAATTATAGCCATCAGATGTTATGCCCTTTGCATCCTATTCCTCCACGTGTTTCCCACTATACAGCTTCACATTTTCCTCACCATCCCAACTCCCAAGAAATTTGTCAGCATGTTTGAAAAAAATCATTTATTTTTTGAACGATATTCTTTGATTATAGCGTAACAATTCTGTTAAATCTCACTAAGCAATTAAATAATCTCTTATCTATCTATTCTACCATGTTCTACGTAAAGAGAGTGGTGAAATAAAGAGGGCCTGTTCACTTTGATTAAAAAAAACCTTACTAAATTTTAGCATTGCCAAAATTATAACAACTATGTCAAAATTTTGGCAACTTGTTACACCAGTTTGCGTATCTCTTCATCTAGAGCTATTCAATCTCGTGTTTCTGACTAGGAAGACTTTCCCATCCTGATCCTTGTAAATTTATGAGCTGAAATTACAATAGATTGAATATCTCATGATCTAGAACTATTCAATCTCTAGATTACTATTAAATGGTGACCTCTCTCTCTAGTGGAGTAAAAGTTGGGGTCTTTGATATTGCTCCGTATGGCTGCGCTGCAACCTGCAGTTGCGTTATAAATACGTTAACTTGCAACCAGCAGTTTACCAAACAAATACAAACGTTTTCTTTTTTGACAAAATGTAAACGTATTTGCGGCATCAACCGCAGCATCATTTTCTATGGCTGGCTACTGTGGCTACAGCGCTGCACTATTAATGCAGCACTACCGGCCACAGCCAGTGCTCTAACAAGCAGGTCCATTCGTTACTTCGATAATTAAGCTAATAGATTTTTTTAAATAATAGAATAAAATTCTGGCCTTTGTTAAAGTAGCTACAATCAATTATTACACAAATTCACACAAACTAGCTAATAGATCAGATGGAGTAATCATTATCATAAAATCCAAATAAATGCAGTTAAATTATGCTCTTCACATGTTCATTCGACCAGCCATATATAAAATTTCCTTTAGTCAATTGCTGGGGCTTCTCCACGGTCAGGGCCCCCGGCCTTCGCTTGATCATGTGACGCATCCACTGAAGCTGGGCGCATCCATGATCCATGCATGCACATGGTGTTCCCATGTGATGAACCCTAATTGATTAATGGCTTCAGCTACTACAACTTGCACTGTTCCTATCTAATCTATGTATACCATCCTAAGAAGCCACCAACAGCAAGAAGAGGAATAATTAGCTAGCCTGTGATCACTGATCAGCATCATGATCGATATGCTTGCATGGTTGATGGTTCTGAATATTATTGCAAAAACTGCAATCTGTGTCTAGATACTTCATTCTTTCATTAATTCATTTGATTTGAAATAATGAAATTCAAAATCAAGTGACCAAGAATATTCCAAGAGCAGCAAGAGGTTAATCGATTTGAAATTCAAAACGTACACGAACAGTTAGTACTAGTTCGATCGATCGGCAGAACAATTTCATGTGCCGATATATTTGTCGCTATTTCCTGACAAATCGAATATGTCCGCGGCCGTTTGCCGCGCGCTCGTTCTCCCGCTGTTCCAAGCAACTCGATCGTCCAACTTGCAGCTTCTCTGCCTCCCAAACACGACGCACACATGCATCCCGCTCTGGATTAAAAACAGCTTAATTAATCAAGGTGAGAGAAAACCACCGGCCTCTTCGATCCCAATGAGCTCAATTTGCATCTAAAAAAAGAGCTTGATTTTTTAGCTGATATACAGTGTATATGCGTGTGTAGCTTGGCCGGTGGATTTATATTATATTCATTCATTCAAACGAGGACGGAGTTTAAAAAACAAAACAAAATAAAAAAAATCCACCATTATTTTGTTTGGAGAGTGGATGCATCTTCTAGTTGTGCAGGTTGAATGCGATTATGTAATGTGATATCACGCAGAATGCAGAGATCAGCAGGCTGCAGTGTGTGTGGATGCAGTGAAATGCAACGAAAACACAAACCAATTAAGCAACACGCATGCGTCATCGATCGGAAAAGCAGGGGGCGATGATCGATGTGGTTGATGGAGTTGGATCGATGGATAACACAGATGATTTGCCCTTGCTTTTATGTGTTCCTTTCTCTCTTTTCCTAGCTAACTAACTGTTTCTGATTTCTGAACTTCTGACTTGTGGTTTCTAAGCCGTGGATGTCTCACCAACTTGATCGGAAGTTCAGTTCCCAGCAGTTGACGTTTCTTGGCTAACACAGTTCGTTGTGTTCTTCTTATATACTCCAGCTAATTAATTAATTCTTTAATTAATTAATTAATTCGTCTTGTCAAGAACAAAAATGTGCCTGCATGCAGGCCTAATTAAGAAATTCGATTGAGCAGAACTGTACTGGGTTAGTTTGTAGTACTACTTGAAGAGAAATTAGTGACGACAATTGATGTTTAAGAAATGTCCTATTGGTCCATCAAGGACTGGATCTTGCTTTTGCTTGGCACTCCAGCTAAGAATTTTCGTGTGCCGGCAGAGAGTACCACAAGCTTTGATTGATGCCTGATGCCTTAAAAGTCATTAGCAAAATCAATGTCTGCATGCCCTGAGTACTATCTGTTGGCAAAACCAAGGAGGCTAATTACGCCCTTAATAATTTGCACACGCTGAAGCTCTCTTAATCACAGCAAATTATTCGCTTCCGGCGTATTATACACCCTACCTTGCATTGCATCTCCAGCTTACCTAACAATTAAAATGGAGCAAAGCAATTCTGCAACTAACTCATTTGTCTGAAATAAAAGAACAAATCAACATCAACCATCCATGTATAGCTAAGCTAGCCCATGGATGCAGAGATATATATTTATGACCAAAATGAATAATCCTACTACACAAGATCTAATCCACATGCATGGCATATCAATTCAAAATTTGAAATTTATGCATCATAAATTTTTATATTATAATTTGTGTACTTGGTCGGCATCATTGAAGGGCATCAGCTCAACCTCAAGCAACAACCATCACCCATCCATCCATCCAAGCCGACCACCAACCAGAGCAAACAAACAAATGGTAGTACACCACCAGTGGCAGTCCACGTAAATAACCTCCAAATCGAGGCCCCATCTCGCCGCCGCTCTCTATAACTAAAAGAGGAGAGGACACCTCACCCCTCTCCTCTCCCTGGCTCGCTGACAGGAGCAAGGTGGGACCGTGGGAGCCAGCCAAGCTGCCAAGGTCTCCTACTCTCCTCCTCCTCGTCGCTAGTCGATTATCCTCCCATCGGAAAGTGATCGTCCTTTAGTACAATCATGGATTGATCATTTGTAATCTTCTATTTTCTTTTCTTGCTCCCTTTGTTCTTCTTTTCCCTATGTAAATATTTTCTTTTTTTAATATAATATATACCATGGGGGCCTCCCTCACTGTTTTTTTGGTAAAAAAAAAAGTGTATATGCTGATAAAGTAAGTATGAAAATATGATATCATGAATTTGCATTCAATCTCATAGAATTTTGGCATACTTGTTGCGAAATTAAGTTAGCAAGAAATATTATATGTATTGGCACTTTCCTTTTTTCTGTCATTTCTTTTTTCAAGGAGAACATACATTTGTACTAAGGAAAGGACCACAGTTAATCAACAGTTTGGACTTACTTGAAAGGAATACTCAAGATGATGCTTACCAAATTATATAACATGGAAAAGTATTTTAAACATCACACAAATAAACATAGACATACTAGTTTTCATAACCCTCATAAATACATTGAACAAAGTCACTTAGGAAAAAAAACAAACTGAGAACACAACTGATGGGACTATGATATTACTTATTACAGACATGCGCAGGAACATAAAACACTACCAAACAAGGAGACCTATTACATGTTGCACTCATAAATTACTAGACTGTTTTCTCTGATCAAATTATTGCATAAACTAGTAGCTTTCTTCATTTGGCCATCAGCTCTATAGTTTCCCTCCATTTTATAGCTCGCAAAAGCCTTTGACATCTCAAATTAATCAGCCTCTGGAAGATGGACCTGAGGACATGTTTTTCTTGTCCTTTTTGCTATGGGCACTCATGTGACCACCATATGCTTGTGGAGTACTGAATGTGGCATTAGGACAGTGCCTGCATGTGTAAACCCTTTCATTAACGACCCCAGAGCGACCAGCTGGAACTTGCACACTTCTTGTACCACCTATTGGTTCAGGTTGTTCCCTTGGGACATATGGTGGGCCAAAAGATTCAACATGGGATGATGATCCAGATTGCAAGCGTTGCTGTTGACTTATGGTGCCAGATATGAAGGGCTGAATGTTTTGAAGTGGAAAAGGATAGACAGACGGCATGGAGTTTACCTCAGGGACAAGCAAGCTTGTAGCAGAATTCTCAAAGATTGGACCATTATCCAAGACTCCAGTAGTGTTAAGATGTGCATGAACAACAGCGAAAGGATCTCCCTGGAGCAAGGAGGTGACTGGTGGGGATTCAGTAGACATGATGTGTGCTTGCTCAGATGAGTCAAAGTAGGTCCCCATAGGGGTTGTCAGGAAGTTCTGTTGGGGGGGAAGCTGAAATGGTGGAGGTGCTAGTGCCATATTTGGATTGTACGAAGAGTAGTTATGGCTTGGCAAGATAGTTGTTTCTTGTGGTCCAGAGATGATGGGCGGGGTAGTAGAAGAGTTATGGCCAACATACTCACCTAACCCTTGTACGGCTGTGGTGCCTCTTAGAGCTTCATGCAGGGGGGAAAGGTAGGCTTCCTTTCTGCTAGATCCATCATTCTTGGGGAAGGAACCATTTGGATCCATGGCTCCTACCAAGAGCTTTTTGCAAATAGAAGGCTATTCAAAATTGGGAATTATATGCTATAGGCTTCTGATTAGGAATGATTTATAATGGGGCTATTTATGGTGGGATTCTATGAAGAAGATTAAATGTGTTTTTGTCCTTATGCAAAATTTCATTTATACAAATTATATCCAGCAGATATGATAATTAATAACAACATCTAGAAGATATGTTTACATATAATAACTGATGAAATCTTCAAAGATTTAATTACCATAAGCTCTTGCAATTAAAATTGTACTATGTCGACATAGTGCTTTAATACTGTGATGAAAACTAAAAGAGTAGGTAATGTTGTATTACGTTGCTAATGCAAGTCTGGATGCATGCAAAGAATGTATCTCCAACTAACTTTGTAGCATTATTGCAATATAACTAAATTCAGATGCCAGAACATCATTATCATAGTTTTAGAACGTTGAATGAAGCCTTCATGCTTCTCATCTACTATCTACCCCAACTGGAAGATCACTATTTTCCCGTTGTATCAGAATGTTGTGGCTCAGATAAGTACAGTGCAAATAAAAATTACTGGCATGCCAACCCCGATGCCCAAATGCACGGACGTAAACAAAACAAAAAATGAGCTCCTTCTCGTGTTTGCTCCGATCAATTCACCATATGTGCTCCTCCGCCGCCGCAACTACCTTCTCTTTGCCCACCAATTGCTGCAATCTGCATCATCTCCCGGAAATCAACTAAATGGTCAGAGACCTAGCTTCTGAACAGGTTCTGCCGAAATCAGATTGTGTATCCCCTCCATACATTCTATTGGGTTTTATCACTTCATTGTTCCTCCCGTTGTTGAGACATGGCTATTTCCTAGACATTAATTAAATTCTTTTTTTTTTTTTTTTGCCAAACATTAATTAAATTCTTTTCGCCATGCTTTTGGTATTCCATCTAGCAATCACAATTTTTTCTTGAATTGGCATGCGATACTGAATTAATGATCCTCAGCTCAACATTTCTCTTGTTCCATTGAACCAGCAATTCATATACATGAACATATATATCAACTAGGTTCGGTCACTCGATCGATTAGGTTCAGAGAGCCCACATTCTTTTGATCTTTTTCTTCTTAGTAGAAGTCACCAGACTAGTATTAATCTTCATGAGTTTTGCCCAGAATATTTTTCAAGATGAGTAGTCTGCTTACAGTTTTACACACATATGTACTAAATAAACATAGGCAAAATTTGCTACAGGACATTAAAAAAATAAGTAATTAGCTGTGAGACATCACAAAGATGTGAATTTGCCCGAGAACACTTTAAAAGTGTGGTAATTTGCTGTAGGAACACTAGATGCATTAAAATATAATATCCATCCGATTGATGAGAGAGAAAGCATAAAATATGACAATTTTGCCCTTATCTTCTCCCCAGTCCTCCATTGAATCCCCAATCCATCCCTGACATGCCAACTCCAAGCCCCATCACCCCATTGGCAGACAGCGGTTGCCGTGGAGCCTAGAGCCGCCGCGCTACATGTAGGAAGGCAGGCGGAGGCTAGGAGGGGCGCGGCCGCCGGGTTCCTGGGCGGCGACGTGACAGGCGGCAAGCTAGCAGGCAGTGGCAAGCTGTTCTGGGGCGCAGGCGCATCAGGTGCACAGTAGATGCAGGGGCCCTTTTGTCGTTGAAATCCATGGGAACTCATGTATCTATGGTGATTGTGTTGTTGAACTGCATGCTCCTTAATATCTATATCCTTTCCATCATGTACTGGACTCTACTCATCTCTGCACGCCCCTAGCAAACTCCGATCTCGACGGCCAGGGGTGCAGGCACAGCGCAAGCAGAGGCAGAGGCAGCCAGACAAGGGGTGCAGGGCGCAGCAGCAGTGCAAGTGTAGCAGCAACTCAGTAACAGGCGAGTCAAGCAGAAGCAGTCATCCCTCCACCGCGTCGGGGACGGTCGCGAGGAGCTTCTTGTTACGCTTGCTCTCGGCGGCCACGTCTCTGAGCTCGCGCAGCGCGTTGAGGTGAGCAGCAAAACTTTGTGGCGCCGCGAAGGCGGGAGACGATCTCGGTGCGCTAAGCGGGGGGCTTAAGGCTTCCACCGCCGTGTGGTGGAGTGGAGTTGGTGGTGGGCCGGCGGGGGGTTGTGTGGGTTTTCGCAAGCCCACACAAGTGTAATTGTTGGATGTGGCAATGGTTGCCGACAGATGGTATGCAACTATGCACTTGTGAGGCGAACTGGTCCAGATTTATTTTCCCGTCCGGTTTCTAGTTGTTATATCACGGGGCGAATGGGTACTAAGTAGGAAAAAAATATCGGGTTCAATGCATCTATAGTTGGAGGAAACAATGACCAAAGACATATATTTGAGATTGTATCGATGCTCAAAACAATAACAAAAACATGTATATCTCTATCTCTTCTCTACTATTATAAAAATTGGAGTTGTTTTTGCCGATATTTTGTTACGTTTTGAGTCGGTTTTAAGCCCGTTCGCTTTTGGAAGTATAGATCCGTGTTTGAGTTGGATTTTAAGCTCGTTTGATTTTGGAAATACAAAAGGAGTCTTATAAGAAATCTTTTAAAAAAAACTCGCATACTAACTTGAGATGAAATACGGACTCTTAATTACATCTCATGAATTTTTTTAAAAAATATCCAAGCGAGTTCCCAAAAAATCGTATAACAATAATAAAATTAAAATAGCGCTTACCCGTTGCAACGCATGAGTATTTTTTTTCTAGTTTGAGTAAAAAATAGCGAAGGAAACACTAACAGGGTTTGCAATACTAGGGTTTACAATACTGGACGAAAATCGCTCCATTTCCATGAAATCATTGGAGACCAATTTGTGAAAAACAAGCGGTTTTAGTTAGTTTTAGTATAAAATTGACCAAAAGTCGTCCTCGGTTTTTACCAATTTTTGTAAAGCAGCCAAGACCATTGAACCTCGAAAATGGCAATGTAAACCCTGAGCACTACAAGCTATGAACTGTAGTTAGTACTGTAACTTGAAATGTGAGTCGCGACAACTCGCACTCAGACTAGACTCCACATCGTCGGCTCCATCTATCTATACTAATATAAAAAGTACGAGTTCATCCAGCAATGCTGCAATTCTTCAGATCCACTATCGCGTGGGACCCACCTGTCATCCGGCCCAAAGAAACCGCACCTAAACAGCGATCTCCCACGTCTAAACAGCAGTTATGATCGGTCAAAGCGAAAAAGAAAAGGAACGCTCCCTTTTGTGCGCCAACCTGCCGCCGCATCCCCCCGCCGGAGCCGCTGGCCTCCTCCTAGCGCGCGCCAGCCCGCTGCTGCCACCTCCCGCCGGAACTGCTTGCCTCCTCTCGCATGCGCCCGGCGGAGGAGCCTCACCCTACCTGCCGCTGCCTGCTTCCCTGCTCGCGCCATGCCGTGACGAAGAGGAAAGAGAGGCGGGGTCTGCTCGCCCTACCCCGCCTCCTCCTCACGTGCGTGGGCTGGACATCCGGGCGCAGCCGCTGGAAAGGGCATATGAGGTGGCGGAGAGTCTTTCTAGGAGGAGAAGAGGGGGCCATTGAACGAGGGCTAGAGGTCTCTGCGCATGGCGCGTGGGCGGCGGAGCGATGAGGCCGGGAGGACGTCGGCATCGGCGAGGTTGACTAAGCAAGAGGCAAGCGTCAACAGAGGTGCCGGGGAGGAGCAGGCCGCCGGCGCGGTCGCAGGAGAAGGTGCCGACCGGAGGCAGAGACGAGGACCCCTAGGACCGCACCCGCCCCACCACTGCTGCCATCATCAGCATCCTATATGATTTTTCATTGTTGTTGTTATCAGGGATGCGCTGGAACGAGGGCACAGGACTAGGGCCGCTGGACATCATCGACGCTAGCAGATAAGGACACCGACAACAGGTAAGACTGATGTTCTATATTCATGCTTGCAATATGTTTGATGAAATGCTTAACTAGCACTAGCATCATCTCCTGTTTACAATTTGACAATTTGTGTAGATGTCATACTGACCAAATTTCATGTTGATTGTTTATTGCCATTCTTTCTTGATAAAGTACCTAGCTATACCCACCATTCAGAACTTTTAAGTCCTTCATTACTAATGTTTGTATGACTAAATTGCAAATTGAGGTAAATTTTGATTACGTTCTAGCTGGTTTACATTTAGTAGCAAAATTGTGAGGTTGAATGTGCATGATAGGAAGTTTGATGCATTTAGTGTTCTGTGTTTTTTAGCAACTCCCTATTGCAGAGAACAAAATAAAACTATCTCACTGGTAGCTTAGCTAATTATGGGCAATTTTCTGGTTTATGTTTCACACTACCCAGAGTTGCAGTATCAACTAAGAGCTATATTTTCCTATCAATAGGTCACTCTTGTCGTCAAACACTTTGATGATCCAAGGATAGTAAGTGCAGACTTGAAAGATCTTCTTCTTCTTCAATCAATATCGATCGGTTCTTGTACAGTACAAAGAATTCATGTTTCTATTTGAGAACAATCGGGGGGCTATAAACAGAATGCCAAGATCACTTCTGTCAGCTTTTGGTAATAGATCATGGATACCTATTACCAACATACTTTTTCAACTCTGCAAAG
>WNHE01000823.1:10429-27434 GCA_009805545.1 Oryza longistaminata
ACAAAAAAAAAAAAAAAAAAAAAAAAAAAAAAAAGGAAAAAAGCAAAAAAGGATTCCATTCAAAAACTAAAACTACCAATGCCTGTCCCATGCAACGTGGGAAAATGATTTAATTTGGTGGACCCATTCATTATCTTTTATTTTACCATTAGATCTAATCTTAAAAGAAAAACACACAATCTTGCTCCACTCCTCCCCTACTGTCGTAACATACCAACATGACGTAACAATCCATATGTTAAATAGCTATTGTGTAAATAGGCTAGATCTTCCTCCGTACATATATACCAAACATACATACGTACAAGCACACTCTTCCCTTCGTCTCTCCTTTATCACATCTTCCTATTTAAGTAGCTATTATAAATATTACCTAAAAATTAAATAGAATTTATTATTATTTAATTTATAATAAACCAATAATTTAATATCAATATTGGCTCACTTAAACAGATCAATATTGGTTTTATTTAAATAGGTGAACCCATTATTTAAAATAGAAAGACTCTATTAAAAAAAATACCAACACCCATCTCCGGTGTGGGATGACGTATGACGTTCAAAGCATGTATATGCTCCTCCAATCCTTTTATTTTATCTCCAAATAATTAAAAATTAGACATTTATTTTATGAGAGAAAAAAGCCCACAAAAGATTTTTGACCTACTAGGTCTACGCTAGCTCTCCATCTATCCTTTTATATTCTACACCTCATAACCAAACTACTCCCAAAGCCGCTAAGTGGCATTCTACGAACGCTCTCAACTCGTCAAGTGGCATCCTAATAATAAAATAAATTCAAACCGTATATTTTTGTTTAAATTGGTAGCCCATTATTTTGGATGTCTAGAACTATTTTCTAAAAGAAATAAATCAATCCGGAACCAACGTACAAACAAAATCAATAGTTTTTTGTATGACTCAAAAAAAAATCAATAGTTTTTGGCATCAACGAAGTTTACGAACGGACGTACTTCCTTCTGATCCTTCTTTACGTTATTTTCTATTTCATTAGAAACTAAAATCAAAATTATTTCTCTAGGCAGAAAAAATCTGCTCTCCCTCCATCACACTCGTTGAACATCCTACGAACGTGTGTAAGTCACTACGTGGTACATTTTCCTATTTCATTAGAAACTAAAATCAAAAATTATTTCTCTAGGCAGAAAAAAAAATCCGCTCTCCTCCATCACAAAGTCACTACGTGGTACAATTAAACTAGGGAAAGTACTAGAAAATCATAAAATTACAAAGCAACGACCATCGATTTCTACTTAATTCATAGATACATTTTAGGTTGTTAGAGTCCATTATTTTTTATAAATGCTTCTAAGCTGCCCCTATGACATTCTTAAATTAAAAAAAAATTTAGAAATTTTAGAAAAAAGACTATTATATACTAAAAGTCCATTAAACACCGAACAAATCATCCTAAGCTGCCAAGTGACACCTTACAAACGCTTCTTGGTTGCCAAGTGGTAATCTAACCATCAATTTTCATTAAATCGGTAGATATATTATTTTTTTTTTTTTTTTAAAAATTCTTAAAAGGTTTGGGAAAATCATATTTTTTTCAAAGGCACATTCATAACTCCCTGTCCGTACGGAACAAACGAGCTTATCTTCATGAGAAGTTAAAATTAAAATTATTTTACATTAAAAAATACAAGCATACCTCCACTTGCTCGCTCTATCACGCTAAACATCCTAATGAACGCTTCTCTAAGTTGCTACGTGGTGCTATTACATCAGAGAAATACACTAGAAAATCTTAAAAAGAACAAAACATCCGGCTATTGATATATAGGTTTTTTATAATAAGGAAAACCCAACTTTCCGCCGTCCTCCCCACCTCTATGCAGCGTTAAAATCTATTAAACATCTTATAAAATATTGGAAATTTTGAAAAAAAAACACATTGTTAAATATTGGACATAAATCGATGGACACATTATTGTCAATCGATTGACACGATATTTTAGGTCATTAGATCTATTTTTCGAAAAAGAACACCCCAAACCTCCTTCCTCCCTCATTCTTCTTTGCGGGCATGTGGTGTTAAAAGTCCATTACACATCTTATAAATGCTCTTACGATTTACGTTGTTATCTAAAATCGGAGAAAAATACGCTCTTAAGATATTACACCGTTCTCTTAAATCAGAGAAATTCTAAAAAATTCTGACAAGAAAACAAACATTTGACCATCGGCTTCGACTTAAACATCTGACACATTATTTTAGGTTGTTGATTAAACATTTAGAAAAAAAAATCCAAACCTCCTCCCTCCCTGCCCGTGTACAGTGTGCCCAATTATTTTCTATCTATTTTTTTATCTCTATGACAACTAAAATTAAAGTTATCTATATGGGCAAAAAAACACACACAAATGGACCTCTATCTATTACTTATATCCCATTAGGCATCTAACGACTTTCTACCAACTTAATTAATTTCTCTTAGCATTCATACGAGGGCTATGTACCTATACTAATTGACCTTGGGTACTTTTAAAAGATGATCTTTTTCGAAGATAAATAAATATTCATAAGATGATCATAGCATCCGAATTATACATTATGATCTATGAAGTCACTAATCATAATAGATATTCACTAGGAAGACAATGGTGGGTTGCACATAGGAATCTTAACAATGAAACAACCTTGAGGTGGCCTTAGAAATAAATCAGTCAATTCCATATAAGAATTAAAGACCATGTCTATTTTTTATTTTGGTAAATACTTGCTCACAGTACATTATAAAATATTGACGTAGAACAATCTTACAAACATATATTTGTTATAAGACAATTCACTTTAGTGATGATTCGCTAAAAGCACTATAAACATTACTTCCAATATTTAATGAGAAGAAAATTTAGAACGTATACCTTTACACTATGCATGTTATATGCACTTATATTTTCATCCTAAATTGCAAAGATAAAATCTTTCAAGGATGATTCAAGAAATGAAAATAACATTCTAATAGAAAAACCAAACATTTTACGAGTAACTATTAGAATGAAAAATATATAAACAAAATTAAATACAATCAATCAAAAAATTGATATTATTGGATTTCTTTTGGGTTGTAAGATATCATTTTGGCGGAGTTAAAATATCCTAAATTTTTCTCATATGGAACCACTTCTATTGTTTCGACACTATTTTTTTTCAGCAATTCAAAACCGCATGATCTAAAGTAATTTTATTGTAGAATTTTATATGTTGCAAGGGTTATTGTTTAGAAAATAGCCAGCGTTCAAAGCATACAAAATAAGTCTATTTTGTTTTAGAATATAATAAAATAATATAAAACCACTCGCACATAAATATTCATAACAAAATTTTTACTCACATTATATAAGAAGGTGCACGCGCATCTGCGCGGCTACTTTTTGAGTTGCAAAAAAAAAGTACATAAATATGGCCATTCATTTTAAAGGAAATCCACCAAAGGAAAATTCCCTATCCTCAACACAGGAAAAAAAATTAATCCACTCCACACAATATTTTTCAAACCCTTTGGATTTTTTGCTGAGCAAACCCATAAAAAAGTTTCCTATGTTTTTCTACCTTAGTTTTGCATATGTATTCTGGTACTTTGTACGCTTTTCTATTACTAGTGAACGTGCACGTGCCTTGCCACGTCGACATATACAACTGAAGAATAATACGATCATTCCTAATGCAATTGACATATATTTATGCATTAAAGATTATCATAGGCACTGAATAAAATGAGGAAGCATCTTGGTGTAATGTTGAAACAAAAAAAAAGATGTCAGGATATAACAATATTGGTTTCATACTTGAGTCAGCTAAATCAACAATAGAATAAGCAGTGCGGTTTTAGATTCTGGCACTAAACTGAACAACCTTTAAAGATCACTGTCTCAACTTAAAAAATAACTAAAACACTGCTAATTTTCAGACTTCAGAATTCAGATTAGATGTGGACTTGCATGTAAAACCACTCTGCATTAGTTCTGATATGATGTGGTTCAAAATAATACAATTATTTCAGTCAATCTCCACAGATTCATATCTGGCCCCATGAGTAACGCATGAGGGATCTCTCTGGCACAGAATTCCAAGATCCTTGCAAGACTACATGATATGTAAAAAATAACGCTGCACTTTCTTTGTTGCAAATCAGCAACCTGAAAAATATTGGTTACAATTATTTACCTCCACATGCATGACTACACCCTTGGGATAAAATATTGAAAAAGCAATTAACTGAAGCAACCAAAATTACTGGAATTTATCCTTGTCAAGAGATCCCGTTAGTGTTCTCCAAAAAAAAAGAGGAAGGATCCTGGTTAGTGTATACCTTCATTGCAGAGCTAAGATAAAGTTCAGTAATTTTAATGCATTTTGACATGTGAAAAATGGTGTTTTAGTTACTAAACTGAAAATGAACCCGAGTACTAAAGATTAATCAGCAAGAGTTGAGTTTCTGCACCAAGGGAAATTAAAAACAAAAAAAAAAAAAATCCACCAGGTGCTTATCTTGCATCCCACGGATGGACATGGAGAACTCAGTCATTGTCCAACTTAATGTGTTGAAAAGTCGATTCAGAAAGGATAACATAAATAGAAGAATGAATATAATTACAAAAGAGATTGTGATATTAAAGTAAACCTGGAAAGTTGCAGATGATAAAGATTCAGCATTCTTGGATGAGGCAAAACCTAAACTTAAATTTCAATATTTTCTACCTATCTTCGCAGGCGGAAGTTTTCTTTTTTGCAAGCGGACGATTCCTATTTTCGCAGGCGGACCGGACTAGCCAACGTCCGCCTGCGAAAATTATCTTCGCAGGCGGACGGCCTCCCCGCCTGCGAAGATCGGCGATCTTCACAGTCGTTGGGTTACAGGCGGACGGCCGCCCCGCCTGCGAAGACCCTTTTCGGCCGCTTGCGATAATGCTTTTCCTAGTAGTGGGCCCTATGGCTATATATCTAATGTTTACTCGATTCCTGCTCAAGATGTTTCCTCTTTTATTTTTAGATTTTAGTTATCATCTTATTTGTTAGCAACAGCTGGGAGCAAGTGAACCTGTGCAAGATAGAAAATAAAAACGGACATGTGTATTATGCAAGGAATGTACTAGATCTATTTGCCAATTACAGTGTCCATGGCCTGATTGTTGTAATGCTTATTAGAGGATGAAAATTCAAAATTGTGATCTTAAACCATGTTTTGTCCTGTGATATGTGAAAGGTTAATCATACTTATTAATGGTAGTTTTTTTTTGAACGTTCTTGCTGATCAGTTCATTCAAGCAGATAGTATACGAAATTTGTAGGATTCCTGGTACCCTTACTGTGTTAATTTATTCAAGATGAAATTTCTCTCTTTTATATGCTCACAACAGATTGTTACAAATTGAATTCCTGACACATTAATAGTTTGTATTTGCAGACTGTTCCTTCTTGGCAAGGAAGTGAGGGTGGAAAGTACAGTTGCAACCATATATTGAAGAGACTGCGGTCATCTTGTTTGATTTCATTTCATTTTTTTGGATATTCCTTCTTCAATGTCTGATCTAATAATTCAGAAAGATAGCTTTGCAACCCTGCATAGATTTTTCAAAATCATATGAATGCTAATTTTCCTTCCTCAGGTACTATGGCCGGTTTAAGAAGTGTCCCACATAAAGGTGCACGCCCTTCAGTGGATTTCATCCTATTATACTCGTGCTTAGCATCAGCTCACAGCATTTGATACAGTTATCAATAAGTGGCTAGAGTAAGGGAGGGCCGATTGCGCATGAGGTGGTCCGCTACTACGCACAACGAGCCCACGAGGAACAGGTGGCACGGATTGTGCGTGCGGCAAGGCACACAGTTTGCTTGAGTGGGCTGGCGCTGTGAGCTGCAGGGATGCGAGCAGATGACGCAGGATTATGAATACTGAATACTGGTGATGGTCCAATATTCAACTTAATTGATTGATGTTCAGTTTCTCACAAATTTCATTGCTTTTTTCATTTTGTATTTTTCTGCTACCAAACCAGATCAAGCTGATCAAGCTGTAGAAGAAACAAAGTAACGCAGATTTTTTTTTCAGCAACTTCTTTGCAGCAATCTACAATGTTGATACAAAATATAAAGAATGGACATAGTTGTTTTTGTTATATCAAGGTTTCCCGTTGCAATGAAATTATACTTAATACTTATAACGTCATTTTACCTGGTGATTTGAAATTGATGCATATTTTTTTCCCGTTGCAATGCACGGGCACCCAACTAGTAAGCCAAAAAAAATCTAAACCTAAACAAACGAACATTTTTTTTCATTTGGTTTTTTTCTAGCCAAAAACCATTTTATACTGTTAAGCCCCAAAACTAGGTTTGTCAATTTTTTTTGGTTTATTTGAAGCAGCGGTATGACTCCACCATTAATCTTAATGCTTTAAACCTATCGATACTCCCTCTATCCCATAATATAAGGCGTGTACATATTTCAAGATTTAACTTTTAAAAATATTGACCGACAATTATATATATAAATTATATTATATTTGCTAAAATTAATATCATTGGATTGACATTTAAATTTACTTTAAGATGGTTATAATTTTATTGTAATAACCTTACAGTATACGAGAAAAGTATAAAATAAAAAGATTAGTTTGAAGATTGCGTCAAGTTTGACCATGTCTTATATTATGAGATGGATGGATATATAGGCAAAAAATTTTTTAGCAAAAGTATAAGCTAATAAACCTAGTAAAAAAGGCCCTAATTAAGAAACCAGTGTAGTATATTTTTAGAAAAATCCCTATGGGTCTCACCGTGCTGGCTGATGATGATCAGACCGAAGATGTTCGGCCTCCTAACACCATGCAGGCATGCACCAAAAGAGACGAAGAAAAAGTTAATATATCGTTAGGCAGTGCTTGACTAACCATTTTCCACACACATAAACCAACTGCAGAAAAAACAGCAGAAAGTGGAGTCCACGCATCCGTAGTTTTTCCAACCTGCTGTCGTGTCCAACGAGGGCTAGCGCGCATCATCTAAAAACGAAAAAGAAGAGGATAAGAAAAACCGAGCTGCATGCCGCAAGAAGAAGGTAACAGTAAAAGAATGTGAATGTCGTTGAGATGTCACATTTTTAATGTGTAAAAAAGCATCCCATTGAAGATACCTTAGTAATATTAAAATATTATTAGTTTGGAATACAGTTTGTGATGCATGACTATGGTTAAGGTTCCCTAGTGATATTAAAATATTTTTAGTGTATTTAAAATTTCAAAACTCATATATTCTATCAGTGAAGGTTCATAATAATTATGACCCGTCACGAATAAATCATCGGTGAAGGATGTTCACCCAACATGGATGAGGTTTTTCGAGTGGTCAAAAGTGATTTCGAGTGCGGATGATCCAACCGTCTGGAACGAAGTGTCTGTAAAAAATCGCTATTTTGTGTGTGGGTGGCGCACACCGCACGCGAAAATCGATTTTCGCGTGTGGGGTTTCGCCCGCACACAAAAATAAAAACCGAAAAAAAATTCCAAAAAAACAAAACCCTAACCCTAAAAGTTGCCGCCGCCGCAGCCCTCACGGTCGCCGCCTCATCGTCGCCGTCGCGGTCTCCGTCGTTGCCTCGCCCATCCCGGTGTCGCGGTAGCGGACCGCCGCCTCCCCACCGTCCGAGCCCGCCTGCTGCTGCCGTCAGATCCGGGTGGGGACAACCGCCTCCACCGGATCGGGGCGGGGGCGGTCGTCCGACCGCCGCAAGCCCGCCGCTCCCGGTTGCCAGGCGCCGCGCGCACGCCGCCGAGCCGCGGGAGTGAGAGAGGTGAGAGAGCGAGAGAGGATAGAGGATAGAGGATAAGAATGAGGATGGGTGGATAAGGATGAAATTTTGAAGTGTTGCGGAGGGAAAAGAGGAGGAAGAATAGACTTGTAGGCAGGTCTTTAAGAGGCCCGCATGTGAAAATAGGCTTATTTTTGCGTGTGGACCCTTAAGACACCCACATGCAAAAATCGATTTTCGGAAAATGGGAGACCGATTTTTGTGTGGGGACGTGAAAATGGTCGGTCTATAAATTAAATAGCTCGTCGTCTAGGAAAATCGTGTGTATTATCGTTTCTCTACTAGTGATGACTAATATGTGACCAAATTTTTATCCGTTACAAGATATAGGTTTGTCACCCACGTTACGAACGAGGGTTATGTTGCAGTGTAACAGACGGACGAATGCAAGAGACATCCGACAGTGAGGCCAATGGAGAGCGGGAGCAGCTAGCCAAGCGCCGATATGGTTGCACATAAGGAGGAAGGACGGATCCGAGTACGTCCCACTAAGCAGAGCGTGCAAGAGAACTGGAAAGCGAACCGAGGAAAGGCAGCTAAGATCAGTTTGCGAAGACCATTGTGCGTAGGTTGGAGCAAAACCCGCACGTCACGGTACTAGTTCTCCGGGAGTGACGTGAACAAAGAGGTCAAATACGTAGGTCGGGGGCCATTGTTTAAGATAAGTTAGGTTTATAATTCCAGTGGAACCCGCCGGTTTAATTTCGGGCGAAAAATCCGAACTTTTTCAGACCGGTGGAGGACCGGGCAAAAGGCATAACCATCGGGTTGTGTCGATCAGTGAAAAAATCGAACTGAATTTATATAGATATATATAGTAAATCCGTTTATTTCATTGTTCTTTGTCGGGTTTTCAACATATTCCGGACATAATACGCGCTTGTCAGCGGATAGTTGTATTGTGTATGGAATGGTGAATCCTTTGTTCGCTGATTCAAATGTAGACTTCTCCATGACACTCTTCTCACGCACTGCTGCAAGAGATGGGTAATTATCAATATAAACATTCTTCCAGTTGGTAAGTAGAACTCACTCTCAGCATGTGAAATTAGAACCCAAGTAGGTTTATATATAATATAATTCTATATATGTATATTATAAAATGTAGCGATGGAAAATACGGTTTAGTAAGGCCTTGACCCTTATTATCCGTATGTAAGCTTTTCCACTTCCAGAACATCAAAACTGCCGTTTTTTTTTTGACAAATTTGGGTTCCTTTTAGAAAAGTTATTTCAAAAACTAAGCCACTCGCGCAAAAACTTCAACGAAAATAGGCCGTGGAGTCCGCGCCATTCCCTTGGCGCTGAGGCCCAACGGTCGCCAGTGACTTTAGCGCTAACACCCCTTGCCCCCACTGTGGAAATCCGCAGCCGCGACGTGGCGCTACCGCTCGTATACATGTTAAGTACGTACATAGTTGTTTAAGATCAATCAGTAATGTGTAGGCTACGTGTGAAGCAATACCTTACGACTTGTTAGGTGACCGAGGGTTCGAGTCCCTGAGATTGCACGCTAGTCTATAGACTTTTCCAGTATAGAGAGACAGCAGATAAAGAACCAAAAAAGAAGTGTAGACATGGGGCTTCACACCATGACGTGTTTGGGCAACCCATATAAGCAATGTTGAACCACTGCACTATGAAGAAGATCTTGATGAAGATAGCACAACATTCTACATTATTACGGACAATGGGGTCAGCCCCAACACTTGGGGCGAGTGTTTTGGGGCGCTGACCCATTATATGTTCCACAACCCTCTATGCTGGGGTGGGCTGAGACGTTGGACTGGGCGCCACACGGTCGCACTCTCGTTTGTGAGGCACGGGTCTATTTTTGGTTAAAGTTTTTGCAGGGTTAGTTAGAAGGTCACTAAAGGGGAAAAAGCGACAAAACTGCGACGTCAGATGGTGGAGTCCATCTATGGCTTTTTTCCTTTTCAGAGATGAGAGTAGAGATAGATCTCCCCTTTGTAAATAAGGGATGTGCTCTCTCGGACAAGTTTGCGTTATTATTTTATATTATATTATAACAGTTATATGTTCTAGTATTTTTGAAATTATTTTAAAAGACTACCATACGCCTTCAAAAGTGGACTCGAAATATTCAAAGAGACTAGCTGTAAAAAAAGTTTACATGCTGACAATGGATATAGGGAATATGCACACTCACGCCCACGCTCGAATGTAGTTAATTTATTTCCTCTGTCCCTAAATATTTTACGCTCTGTTGACTTTTTAAACATGTTTGAACTGCTCGTTTTAATTCAAAACCTTTTGTGAAATATGTAAAACTATATGGGTGATGAAAATATATTTAACAATGAATCAATGATATGAAAAATTAATAAATTACTTAATTTGTTTTTAATAAAAATGAACGGTCAAATATATTTTAAAAAAAGTCACGGCTTAATATATAGAGACAGAGGAGTAATTTCTTTAGGTGTTGAGTGCACGCACGAGTACCTCATAGCCGCGTACCCCGATAATTCGACGAGAGAAAAAAAAAGCTGTATGCCTCATTGTCGGTGGCGCCTCCGAGCAAATTTGAGTTAGATTAGTATGAGAGACATATATCTCTCACGATAATTTTGGTCGCAACAAACAGATATTACTTATAAATTAATTTTTATTTTTTCATAAACCGTTTTGGCTCTCACTCTCAGAGACGATATAAGCAAATCCTAAGCCTCTCTAAACGCTGCTTTTCTCAGGCTCTCCAACTAGCGCTCTCTCTCGCCCCCCCAACTATCTTCGTCCTAAATAAAGAAATAATTCCTCCTTTCTGCAATATCGTGCTTAAACATTATCTAGCAACTACTCCTCGCGCTCTCAAAAAGAAGAAGAAGGCAATCTAGTTTGAGGTTGCATTTTCTAGTCGCACCTCCAATATAGGTTGTCTTTTTTTTGACGGAGGGAATATTTACTTAAACATTGTGTTTTCTAAATAACTAGGTTTCCTCTCGGTGGATCGAAAACAATATTGTTACTCTGACGTAAAAAACATTATACCTCCATCACAACATGCATGTCATGTGGATTCGGGGTTATAATCAAACTTATGGGAAGCAGGGTAGTTGGGGTCTACAGGGAGGAATTTGAACGGAGGTCGCATGAGAGAATAAGTAGTACTCCTCAATCATTACATTTGGAGTTAATTTTGAATGTCCCGACATTGCCCGCTTTATTATCGCACTGTATTGGAGTAACTTAGTAATGCGTTATTTCCCCAGAATATTGGTTCTCTCGTAGAGCTCCGTACCTCCAAATGCAAAAAAATAATAATTGAACTCTCAAGCTTCATTTTGGCATAAGATATTCATTCGTAGAAATGTATAAACGGACATTGTTGTCTCACTAGAATCTTCGTAAAAATGATTACGCTAATAGTAACTCAAGTTTATTTCAGTCGATAATAATTCTTCTTTGTACTTACGTAATAATTAGAGATTACTGAGTTTTTTTTTTACCAGATGGTGAAGAGTAATTTTTTTTAACATAATAAGAAGAGAGAGTAAGGGGGACGGTTACCTATGTAACAACGCTTAATATGTGTAGATCTCTTCTAACGTATACATTTTGGCAGGATTGACTCTCACTCACAATGGAAAGCGAAGGGCAGCAGCACTTAAACAGACACGCCAGTGCTGCTGTTATAAGCACTGTTCGACACAATTGAGGGAAAGAAGAAGTAGCCAATTAAATCGTGGAAACCCCAGATATCGTTTCGACTTGTGTCAATGTCTACGTACGTCTCGCGATTCAGCAGCGTACGCCTGCATTCTTCCGTGATCCATCCGGAGAAGAAACTGGACAAATCAACAGTCATGCTAGTAGTGTTGTGGTTATCTCACCACATCTTTTGGTTGCTACTCCAGCTTGCTATATCGTGCATTTGCCCAAAAAAAAAAACTAATAAAAATCTTCGTTCGACTAGCCCGGCCCAGTTGCGCAATTATTGTATCTCTAGTTCTCTCACACACTACAAGGCGCTAGGTGCAGGCCACGGGACGCGCCCCAAATTCCCGAGTGGTCCACGAGCCTTGTGGCGCCGCTATAAATTCCCGTCGCCTCGCGGTCTTTTCGCAGTACGGTCCTCGTCATATTTTACCCGCTGCTTTGCTCCGGCATCTCGATCGCAAGGCTGCGCAGGACAAGAGGCCATATGGCGCCTCGCTCTCGGCTCACGCTCCTCCTTGCCGCCGCATTGCCGCTGTTTTCCGTGCAAGGTGCAGGAACTGGAATCAAAGCCTCTTTGCTTTGGTGAATACTAGCCGCGGACTTTTTGCCCGGGTGCGTTGCTAGCGGCCATGAAGCAAGACTCTGTATCAAGGGACAGTGTGTAGTTTCTTTCTTGCCACTGCAGGGAGAGCTAGTTGCTGAAGCGGGCCGTTGGTGCTGGGGACGCGCGCACCGGGGTGAGGGACAAATGATTAAGACGTCCTCCATCGGTCTCACCCGCGTTCAGGGTGTTCCGTTGAGTGCGGGCTCAGGGGGCAGAAGGTAAGCATCACATGTGTGGCGGGAGGTGCGTATTTACGACGTCTGATCGGGGGTCTGAACATGTCACCCCACGGTGCGCCAATTAATCCCAGGGCCGACCGTGAGCTAGACTCGCGGATGGATCACCAAAAACAGTCAAGGTGATGGTGCGATGTCCGTCAGACACGGATTCATGGCATCCTGGTGGGCTTTCGATAGTCTGTTGCCAAAGGATTTTATATAGTTCGTTCAGTGGGTGAACAAGAACGTTGTTGCCTCGCACTACAAGTTCCTAAGGTACTACACGATTTTAAACGGTGTGGCCGTGGGGAACGAAGGTGTTCGTTGGCTCAATGTTTGCAGCGCCTGGCCTGCACTCACGGGAGTCACATACAGCGGTACCGCTGAACCAAAGGAGAAGCACGCGCCGCTGGAGTTCGCAAGTTATGTGTCTCATTGCTGGTGCACGACCCAATCGTGGCCATGGCGGAGGAGACGTGCAGGCGGGGCGTGTGTGAGGCGGCTTTGCCGACTTGCCCATAAGGTATCAAACACCCCATCTTAGTTTCGATTCGGATTAAGGTGTCAGTTCCCTTGACGTTTCCAGGCATCAAACGCAGGACATGTTCAAGATAACATCGCGGGGAGGTCCGGACTGATAACGAGACTCCAATGATCGCTGCATTATTGCGAATGTTGTGTCTCACACTCAATCGGAGGTTATAAATTCTTATGTACCACAGTATAACTTGCACCTCGCGCGCCTAATTTAGATATCTGTGCTCAAATGATGAGACTGTTAGGGTCTGTTCAGTTTGGGAGGCTAATCGCATTAGAATACCTGGGTGTCCGAGCATCAATTCAGGAGAGGGACCGCGCCTTATTCCTCGTGGGGGTGTTGGCCTGAATACTACCGTAGTCCCTAATTGCGCGGACGCGGTTCTATTCGAGGAGAGATGCGGTTGACCAATAGCGGAGGGTAAAAGAGCTATATAAGTCCCGATGTGGCATGTGGTTTGCTGCGATGGCATGACATGGGGTCTGGGCCTTAACAGTAGTTGGAGACGCTGTTAACCTCCAGCGGGAGCGGTAAAGTCGTAAACCTTTGACACGCTACGAAAACGTGTTAACGACAGGGAATCACGGTGAGACCATGCACCATGAGTTTTGTGCCTGGCTCAGCTAGATCTGTTTTTATCATTTCCGTTAAACCATGTTTTCCGGTGGTAGTGGAGATCTCAATGGGCCAAGCAATACGGGGGCGACCGTCTCAAGGTGCACGTGAAATGGTGGAAGAATGTGGGGCATCCCTACCAGTGTGGATTCCACTCATTGCCACACTACTAATGATGTTCAGTTTAGAGTGGAGCCGTGGCTACAAAAGCCACGCCCAACGCGGTGCAGATAGTATTACTGAGAGAATACCGGCTAGGGTCGGGGAGTCCGCGCGACAAATGTTGAGTGTCACCGATCTCAGCATTCGTGGGCGTGCTTGTGTTTACATGCAGCTGTTGTCGGGTGGTGATTTATACTAGCCCAGCCTGTTTCCGTCACATACTCCTTTTGCTCATGAAAGCGTCAAGGCACGCGAGAATTTTGAGGGCGCTGACTCCACTTCCAGCTTGTTTCTACTGCAGAACGGGCAGTGAGGTACATGGGAGCAGGTATTCATGTTAGGGGAATTAAGGTTCGCCTAGGTGCGAAAACTCTTGTTTCATCAACGTAGAGGATCGTCCAAGCTGGCATACGAACCAGGAACACGCGCTTAAAAGTTAACATCTCCGACATCTCTTAGGCTATAATACTGCCGTGCCGTCGTTGGTAAGGGGTCGCTGGATTGATGCGATCTCGGCTAGTGCCATCATGAGCAGCGGTATGTCACGTAATTTCGCTACGGTGCCTGAACTTCTCCATTGGATGTCACACATCCCCCCGTCGCTGTGCGTAAGCTATCCCTCATCTTCCCAGTTCACCGGCGCTGTGGGCCACGCGTTGGGTGTCTTAGCAAACCGCGAAAGCGAATGGATATGGACTAAGGGACACGTGAACGACGGTGGGGACTGGAGGGACTTGTATAGCCTCAGGTCAAATATCTCTGGGCCGCTAACATATCCGTGAGGCTGGCGCTGGCTTTAAGCTCAGCCTCTCATAAGGGCTTGCGGAAACATTTGGGGCGACGGAGGGGCATGAGTGAAGGTGGCGTCGGGTCCACGGATCGCCAAGTATGGACCATCGAGCGTCACAGGCATTTTTGCGTGCTACGACAGTGAGAGCTGAGCAGGAGCCTGAAGTTGGAACGGTGGTCGGCAATTAATGGGAACACGACGTGGGGAGGCACTGCTGGTTGGTCGCGCAGTCTGGGCTGGAACGGTCGGGCAGGGTCCCTAGCTTCGTTGCTGGGAGTCCCATGACGAATGCGGCTGTCTGCTGATTAACAGGGGCCAGTGTTTGGCGACTAGGGGTCGAAGATTGATTTCGGGTGGCCATTCGGCTAGCCACAATCGCGTTAACCTACATAACCATCCCACTGGTGTGGCAAGTCCATCTTCGTGTCAACCGCGATGCTTGAAACCCCGGCAGTGTCACTTCCTGGGTCATGTTTGGTAGGGCAGACGATGACTTAGGGACAAGGTGGACATCCTGGCCGGGTTAGTTTAAGAAGCGACAGTGTAGAGGAGTGTAGAGCGCCCACTAATTCATGACGCCGGGCGTTGGGGTCAGGTCTTGGCAGTAAGCGGATAAGACCGCCAATTCAGAACGATAGGCGCGGGTGTGGCTGGCGTTGTCTTAAGGATCGTTGCTCAGATCTAGACTCAAACAGCGTTGTGCAGGTGTTAGGGGAATCCTGAGCGTACTTGGCGTCGTGCTAAACAGTGACAGTCGGGCAGGTGATGTGCTGGGTCATTTCATCACGTGGAAGTCGACTATACTGGGTATCTCGGACCCCAGGAATACCTAGTAACGCTGCTTAGAGCGCGGCACCGCGAAAGAAAATGGCCAACACCGACGGAGTGTAGTTTCCTGTGGATCGTCCTTATTATATCGGGCAGGTCCTAAGCGGAGGGGACTGAACGTATATCTGTACTGCCGGAGACCCACCAAGGAAGGCAGGGTCGCTCGGGTTCGCGGGAGGGCGTTCTGAAGGTGCAATGTGGTGAGGCAAGAGGTGTTTTGCCTTGTCAACTTTTAGCGGTCACTGGAATTGTACAGCGCGCCGTATCAGCGCTCGGCCAGATGTCTCTTTTGCGTGCTCAGTTTTCCTGGCGTGCAGGATCGCGCTGGTAAGGTTCGCTTCCGTTGAGTTAGCCGCAGTATCCGGCAGCGTGGTCTGTAGCGGATGTGCGACGCCGCACCTGTGTTGCGATTTTTCGGTGCTTGGGATGGGCGAATAAGATTGTCCTCGGTAAAAGAATAAGTGAGGAGGTGTTTTTAACAATCTGGGTTAAGTGGCTGTTGTAAAGGGATTACAGAGATAACTCGTACATCCTTCGATCCTACGGGACCGACCTGCTTCAAGAACGGTGACAGAAGTTGTAAGACGTACTGACTGGGAGCTTAGTGCGTAATGCCCTGGGCTGATGGGACACTGATCCATGGTGGAAGCGGGCCTAATGCTCCGAGGAGGGGCGGGAACATGGGTATAGGTCTAGCGCGACTGGTGGTCAGGAGTACTTGCGTACGCGTGCGTCCCACACACCATGTATGGTGAGAGGCGCAAGGGTCCCCCGGGTCCAAACGGTACTGACGCACCCCCATTATGTTGGGAGACAACGAATAAGGGGCAAAACACGATCCTGTGGTGCAATGATACGAAGAGGCCGAGACCGACTAAAAGGGCTAGCCAGGTGATTACCCGGAGAGGTTGGTCCAGTGAGACAGTTATCCGGCCCTTAAAATTGCTCCTTATAGAGCTAGGGCGCTGTGTATGGGACAGTACGATTTTGGATCGGGGGAAACGCTCTAAACCAACCGGTTCATGCCGGGTGATACGAGTTAAAACGGGACCGTATAGTAGTGAGGTCGTCGGTTGCCAGGAAGCGGCAGGGGAAGGTGCGCCTGGGAGGCGAAAGTCTGACTTCGTAGCGTCGGAGGACTGAAGTGAAGGAGTGGGCGGCGGCAGGTTGTTCTGGTCGGACATCGCGGCGACGTCCTACGTTCTGCTCTCGAACGTCGAGGCGGGCCCCGTCACTAAGCGCACTTTGCCGTCCGTGGTTATTGCTTGTGGTTGGTTCGGGTCAGGTTCGGATGTATCATCTGGACCGCAATTGTCGCGACTGAAGTAAGGCCCATAACAAGAGGCGCGAAGGATGGTATGTAGTTGTCGTGGCTCGCTGCGTCAGTGTAGGCCGGCGTCGCCGAAGTAGCAGGCAATGTTAAGGGACCAGCTCGAACGAGAATCGTGTAACAGGAAAGTGGTGCGGTCAGACTGCATGTGATGTCGGAGAGGTGGAACTGATGTAAAGGGTTGTTTCGGCGCGACGCTAGCACCATCGATGGGGCCTACGGCTCACCCCCATAGTATAACTGGATGGTTCCCCGGTGTGGGATTGCTGATGAGCTAGGCTGGCCGGTCGGCGACGGGAGTCACGTAAACTCGGCATTTCACTCCGGAGCGAGGCGCATCAGATGTCGAGGACTTCAGGGTTTTCATTGTGACCCGCAAGGTGACCACCGGTGAGTGG
>WNHE01000025.1:823-20545 GCA_009805545.1 Oryza longistaminata
CTTAATTCTCTGCAAAAATAAAGTAAACTTAATTTGTGTGATTTATTTTACTTAGGCTGTGTTTAGTCCACGCTAAAATTGAAAGTTTGAAGAAATTGAAATGATGTGACGGAAAAGTTGAAAGTTTATACGTAGGAAAGTTCAGTGTGACGGAAAAGTGTAAGTTTTGAAAAAAAAATTGAAATCTAAAACAGGTCGTAATTATAATTATTTTAGTTTATGTTCGTCACTGCATAAATTCATCTATACAGTTGACCTTTGATGTTTTATAATATGCAAATTGCATAAAATCTAGTCATTCCTGAACTTTTTTTTAAACATTTTTTTTGTGTCGATCGAATCAAAACCTTCATTGATCCCTTTTGTGACAAATGCATGGAAGACTCAACAGAGATTCCACTTTGATGCGTGGGAACTAATTAATATCAATACTGTCTCGTTCTTTGAAAAAAAATAAATAACTAATTAGCTTCTCATCTCTGATGCGTCTTGTACGATGTATGGTTGTATTTGCCATGTTTACGTATTATCTTATTTTTTGAGAGAGAAAAGTGTGATTCTCTTCTGTATGCTTATCGCATTATATATATTATTTGATCTATTTTTAATAATAGAAATTGATTACAACTCTAGCTTATGTTATAAGACACACACGATCATAAATTTGTTAATAAAAAAGTGAAGATAAAAATAAATCAAAATGAGAAATTAAGGTGATATGATAAATCCTAACTCCCTTTTTATTATTGAATAGCGTTAAATCATATAGATTTATTAGCTAGCAATTCTAATGAAACTATGCCACCTATAGTGAAATAAAAGATCTTTGGCTATAAATTAATTATTTGATCTATATCATTGACACAATATTTACACATTAATTGATGGAAACGATAAATCGCCACTAGCTTGTGAAACACTCGGTAATCGATGGATTCGATCTTCTGATACCTGACATTATGTTAGTTACTTTTTGAGTTTGAAAGGAACCGCCCTTAATTAATTATTCTCTCTCGGTTGTGAGAAGATATATGAAAGAACTAGTTTTAAACTGCAACATTGACTTGGTCTAATTCTGCAACTACTTATTGGCATGAGATTTACTACTAGCAAATATAAGTAATCTTATAGCATACTGTTATAAGCTCAATTATGATATTTTGTAAATTTATTCTGAAAAAAAATGATGGCCGGAATTTTTATTTGATCGATTTTTTTATCTAAAAGATAAATATTTATGACCAAAGGATGAAAGGATTATATGATTGCATTAAAGCTAGCTAATTAATGTCCCCGTCATCTCAGGGCTGTGATGGCTGTCTAATTACCCTTTCCTTTTGATGACACTATGTCACTTCGTCTGGTTATCTAATTTCAGCGATGCACTAATTAGGGAGATGCAGTACATTACTATTACGGTACTACGTACTACTCAGTACTAAAATATAATTATTGAGGGGAGGGGGGCAAAATCACTTGTATGTGCAATTAATACCTATTCTTCAACCGTGACATGTACGCTCGCGTGACAATTAAAATGTACTAAAATATAATTATTGAGGGGAGGGGGGCAAAATCACTTGTATGTGCAATTAATACCTGTTCTTCAACCGTGACATGTACGCTCGCGTGACAATTAAAATGTACACAGTAAGAGCAAGTTCTAAGGTTAACTTTAATTTTGTCTATATTACTTGCTCATTAATTAATTTGAAAGTAGTATACACAACAAATTGTCTGTGAAATATTTAACTCCGATATACCATAATAATCTTATTTTATTTGTTTTCAATTCATTGGTCTTTTACTCTTATCTCTCTAATCTTACTCTCATCGATCTCTCTAAGAGTTTGTGTAAAGGTTACATATATGTGAGGGGGTGGCTTCTCTCCTCCATGGCTCCATCTCATCATCACATGATTCTACTATATCTTAAGACAAAATATTAGAGTCCTACAGTACTTGCTCTAATGCACTTTGAATCAATAAATGTACCCATGTACATATGTACTGGAGTAGCTAGCTAGTAGTACTCTAGAAAAAACAGGTCGGTACAAATCAGCAAAATACTCGTACAAGCTGAAAATTGTAGCAAGGACTTGCAAGGAATAATTCACATCCTCCAAGTACAGTGCCGCATGTACAGTGAGAGAAAAGGGCATAGCACTGTAGCAGGTGTACTGTGGAGCACGGTAGCGAAAGTAGTGATTAAAATCATTTTTTGTACTATAGGTTATCGCTGTAGTACCTAGGTCTAGAGCCGTCCATCTCGAAATGGATGGCTGATATTCACCCAATGTCACCGTACTGTTCATTCCTTACCCAATGTTAGACGTATTTTCAGATGACGAACGTGACATCATGTTAACTACTAAATACCACTCAAAATTAATAAATTATTAATTGGGTGTCACCGTGTGGCACTGGTGTACACATCCCATGTGCTCTTCAGGGGAAAATAGAGTAATTAGCGCATTGTCTTCACAGTTTTTCATGTGTACGTTAAATCAACAATGACGACACATGCATTCCATCTGGTTATAAATACTCCCTCTTATAATGTTTTATAATGTTTGTACACTATTTAAAAGTTTTAGAAACATAGAAATTATTCAGAGTTTGACTATTGTCGTATAATTTTTTATCCAAAGAGATTACGTAATAATATATTTAGTATTAATATATTGTACATGTGTATACGTGCAGTGCTACGGGCTAACGGAGACGACTGGCATTGTCACCATGTGCGATCTGCAGCACAACGACAACAGCATCGACAGAGTGGAAATGCCACCGTCATCGACGGAGGTGACGGTCGCCACTGCTGCAGCAACGACGACGGAGGTGAAGGAGAGAAGCGCCGCCGGCGGCGTCTCGATTGGGCGGCTCATGCCGGATGTGGAGGCCAAGATCGTGGACCCGGACTCCGGCGAGCCCCTCCCGCCCCACCGCACCGGCGAGCTCTGGGTTCGAGGCCCCTCCGTCATGCGAGGCTACCTGAACAACGAGGAGGCGACCACCATGGCCCTGGTCGCCGCCGCCGCCGTCTCCGTCTCCGGCGGCGGCGAAGTAATCTCTTGTGGTGTTCTAGATATACAATTCTTTCGAAATATCTTTTTATCCGATTGAATTATTTCTAAATTGTATTTCTACTTTAACTCTAACTCTTCTTTTTCTTATATTAATGTGGGAATTTTCATTCTAAATTTTCGGTTATTTATAAATTGTATTCCTACTTAAACTCTCAATTTTATTTATAATTTCAGAATTTATTTTATTTTTACTCCAAATTTTAATTAATAGGTCTCATGTTTCGTTTAAGATGATCTCTTCTTGCAACATTTCTTATTTTTAATTATGAATTTTTAGCTATTTCTAAATTATATCTGCATAAACTATTACTTTTTTTCTATGTTGAAATTTATTTTATTAATTTCGAATTTTAATTAATCTTGTCTTGTTTTCCAGATAGACCGTTCTTTTAATATTCTTTTTATCGAATTACAATTATTTTTTTCTACCCAAAAGCGCACACATATATCAAATTGCACTTCTGACTGATGAAGCTGCCATGAAGGTGAAGGTCTTATAACATAAAAAAAAATTTTCCTGCGACAACCCATTTTTTTATGAAATTATTAATTAAGTATATATTGAATTATGCACATACCTTTGTAGCCGCTGGCGTTTTGCATTTGGACTGTCTAATTAATCGTAAGCCAGTGCAGCCATATGTATATGGCCTTTACTGCTAGGCTTGTGTATACAGCATATGGTATGCTATATGTACGTACTGTTTAGTTGTTCCTATTCTCCTAGCAATGCATGGGCGTATCTATATGGTGAATTTGCATGACTTTAATTACAGATTACAGGCTCTAGTATCATATGCATTCAAATATGTATGCCCGAGTCCTAATCCGATTACAGGTTTCAACAGGACCAACACCCATACGTCAGATTCCTACTCCTAATTAATTTATGATTCCTAGTATACGTAGACAGATCCAAACATTGATCGGACGAATCCTATCTAGCTTTTTAGTTTCCTATTACATTTAAGTTAGTTTCCAAAACTTATTTGTAGCCCTATTAAATCTCAACCGTTATAATTTAAGGCTATCACGATCTAACGGTGTATATTTTATCTTTTTCTTCGATTAATGTGGGAATTTCTAGCCTCCACAGCGAACGTGGTGACTACTTTCAAAACTGTTTTAATAATATAATAGATGGAAGTAGATTTTTTATCTCGAGGAGACATCCCCTTGTTTTGTGCATGGCGTTCAAATAGTTATCAATTTTTTTAAAAAAAATTGTCAAGATAGATCAATATATGATATATCTTTTCGTAAAGATGCAAGTTAAAATTCTACTTATACATTTCGAAAAAAAAAATTAACCATGAATTACACGTTCTTTTTATAGTCAAATTTGCTATTTTTGTTTCTATTTGCATAAATTAAATTTGAATATGCATGTTTGTGAAGTGACATATCACGTATTGATCTATCATATTAAATGTTTTCAAATTTTTGATGATTTTTTAAGTGACATGCAAAAACGAAGAGATATCCCCTTAAGGGATGAATAGAGTTTTTCTAATTATAATAGATAGATATATAGACAGATAGATAGATTTCGAATCAGAATTAGTTTGCTATTTGGTAATTTTTGGTAAGTTGCAAACCAGAGGTTCCCATAGGAGCTGTCTTACCAAAAAAAACACTGCCTGTGATTCTGTGAAGATGTGATCAATATTTATAGGAGCGCCTGACCGCCTTGTTACACACACCAGAGGTTCCTGTGGGAGAGAATCAGATCATTCTTAGCTCTGTGCCGATAGAGGCCATGTCGACCAGTAACCTCCACGCCTTCGTGGTTTTCTTCGTCGTGCAGGTCTGCCCTTGGAGCGTGAGGCTGGGTTATTTGGTGCCACAAGCTTAGGTAGGCGGCCAGCAATGCAAGTAGAAAAGCAAAAGCAAAAGGAATGGAAGCATATGTACTTTTGTACCTACCACTATAGTGGAGTAGTCCAGTATATTCTGGATGGATTCTTAGCTAGCGATCGATATCGATTGAGCTCTGTTCATCATATATACATGAATCGAATCCGGGAGATAAATACTCCTCCTACTCCACATGGAACTGGAAGGACGATCGACCACGACATACGTATACGCGCGCATGCAATGCAGCCTCCCCTCCCCTCCCCCACAAAGCTGTGAGTATCATATCCGTTCAGTACTCTGTGGATCACAAGAAAGCACAAAGGAAAGGACACGAAAACGAATGCTAGCTGCTCCAAACTCAAACGTCCTCCGTTCCTTCCTTCCTGCTGCCTCATCCTACTCGATCCATGCAGGAAAGGATGGATGGATGGCTTTTTATATACTCCATGTAGGTACTAGTGCTACAGTACACTAGTATGAGGAGGTGAGGCGACGTGACGGCCATGTCCGTGGCCTGCAACACGCCAACTCAACAAAGTGTGGCGCCTGGAGAGGAGAGAGCCACACACACACACACAAACAAGAAGAAATATGGCTTGTCTTGCACGAAACACAAAAAGCAATCAGCCGGCCGAGAACCGAGCGTTGCTCGGTTGGCTAGCATCGCTGGTGAGCGAGCAGCCCGCGCAGGTTCGATCCCTGGGATCGTCACCCGCGCGTCTCACCGGAATTTATTCCCAAATAATTTTCCAGCTCTCCACAAGGTGTCAGTTCTTAGGTGGCTTTATGTATCTCATTAGCACGTGTGTATATAGTTGATAAGTCTAGCATGTGTGTAGGTGTGTGCGTGGTGGAGTGCGTTTGCATGTATGTTCAAGCATATGTTCAAGCATGCGTGTAGGTGTGTGCGTGGTGGAGTGCGTTTGCACGTATGTTCAGATACTACAACTTGTACTGTACTCAAAGTGGAGAGCTCTCAAAAAAAAAAAAAGCAATCAGCCGGCCGGAAAGGCGGAGGCCTGGAGTCTGGAGTAGCAGTAGACTAGTATAGCTGGGTAAAAAAAAAGAAAATTAGTACCGGTGACATTACTACTCCATCCATCCCATAATATATCAAAAAAATAATATTCTTTTAAAATTTTTAAGGAATTAGCACAAGGGCACATCATAGAAAAAAAAATGTGATAATTGAGGGAAGCCGCGCCTCACCTCCTCATCTCATCTCGCCGTTGCCGTAGTGTGCCGCTAGGAGAACCGGGCAGCGAGCGAGGATGACAGCGGCGGGGCCAAACCTTTGGCGCAGGGGAGGAGGAGGCAAAGCTTGGAAGTCAGAGGGCAGCGACGGCTTATCCCGCATGGGGGCAACGAATCCGGTCCCCCCACAACCAAATCTGGCGCCCTCGCTCAGAACTGGCTAGGGAGCAGCCGGTGCGGGCGGTGGTGCAAGACGGGGGCGGGGACGACACGCCGCATATGAAATATATAGAAAGCTGTTTTAAAAACCATATCAATTCCATTTTAAGGTTTTAAGTAGTTAATAATCAATCAATCATACGCTAATGGCTTCTATTCCTATTTCATATGTTTTCAATTAGTATAGAATTAATTAAAAAAATCTACTTTAATTTGATTCATGTGTTTTTTTTCGTTCATATGTTTTTTTCTAGCATACGTATTTAAATAATGGGGTTTTATTTTTAGCTATATATTTGTTGGTTAAGTAACTAGAAATAAAGATTGTTTTTTTTTTCTTTTTGACAGGAGAGAGCGCATTTCTTTCCGTAGGAGCGAGAGTGGCGAGTGCGTGCTGGAGCAGCTGGGGTTGTGTTTTCAGACCTGAATGCTCTCCTCTTGAGTCCTGAAGCAGTCCGTCCAGCTTAATTTGTTTCAAGTCTCCACGGTAAAAGTGTGTTCTTTTTCCATAGCTAAGCTCGTGCTGCATTTGCAAGGCGATGGCAACAATTTATACTCCGCTAGTGAAGTGCTGCTCCACTAGCCAACGTACTACGACTCCACTAGTCAACCGGCCCACATGTAGATGTAGGAGTACACAAAAATTTACCTACTTGTAACAATAACGAGAATGACATTGGCATATGGCATATGCAACCGAACACACCTGCTTGTTATTGCTGGCCACGCCCGCGTGCACATGAAGAAGCTCCTCTCAAGTTGAAGATCGAGATGGATTTCTGAGAGGTGAGCCCACGTCAGAGATGGATTTCTCTCATGCAGGATCCCTCATCACATGCACCTCTATCTCCCCCACGAGGGAGGACGATTAGATAGCTTAGCTAGGATGACTAGTTTTAAGATACCATATCACTAAATCACAGATAAATTACAGATTTAGTGATGAAATTATAACTACAGATTTTAGAGTTCAAAAAAAGTTGTAGTGTTATGATAAAACTGATGTTACATGTGTAGTTTCATAAAAAAAAGGTATGATGTTAAATCTGTTGTACACATCTTAAAATGTATAGTTTTGTGCTAAATTGATAAAAGTATATGTGAAATTTATACATAAATATTTGAAGGATGTTGGGTTGAGAGTTGGGACTTGGGAGCAGCCAGCCAACAGCAACAATTAACAACCACCAACCTACCTTCCGCTGCTAGACTCTAGTGGTATGCACGCCATAACCAGATGCCAACTGCCTCATCCTCTTTATACTATTGAAAATCTTCTTCAGAGATGTTCCCACGGAATACCATCATGAGGACAAAAACATCCAACATAATTTTCATCCTAATTATATTTTATAAGTTTCCGCCGTAACGCGCAGGGTATCATCTAGTTTTATTTGACTTGGCCACACCTCCACCAAACGTTGACG
The DNA here is from genome assembly GCA_009805545.1 of Oryza longistaminata. Taxonomy (NCBI): domain Eukaryota; kingdom Viridiplantae; phylum Streptophyta; class Magnoliopsida; order Poales; family Poaceae; genus Oryza; species Oryza longistaminata. The sequence continues at coordinate 8,616 of WNHE01000025.1, forward strand.
TGCACTAGTGCACCGTACAGCTGCATGTAGGTATGGCTATCACCGATCCAACGAATTCGGATCGTGTGCAGTGAATGCAAGTTACGCAACTTAACAACTGCAAGCATCGCTGCTCGGTTGGCTAGCATCGCTGATGAGCGAGCATCGATCCCTGGGATCGTCACCGGCGCGTCTCACCGAGATTTATTCCCAAATAATTTTCCAGCTTTCCCGTGCCAGCGCCACAATAGTAGAGTGACGTCTCGTCACGCACAAGGTTCTTAGGTAGCTTTGTGTATCTCATTAGCACGTGTGTATATAGTTGATAGGTCTAGCATACGTGTAGGGGTGGGGTGTGTGTGTGTGGAGTGTGTGTGCGTGGTGGAGTACGTTTGCACGTATGTTCAGGTACTACAGCTTGTACTCAAAGTGGAGAGCTCTCAAAAAAAAAAAAACTGCAAGCAAACTCCGGCCGTTTATTTTTACGATCAACTGTCTATATTCGTAGCTACAGTGACCGTGTGAACAGTACTCCATGCTACAGTATTGCTGCTGCTGCAGTGCGGTGCTATGCGTTATCTAGGCCGTCCGGCTTGTATCCGATGATGCCATACTGCTTCTTCTTAAGTTGCAAGTCACTGTTGTGACTGCACCTGATGCAAATCCCAATTCAACTAAAGGCTAAGTTTGAAACAACTTCTGGTTGTTGCAGCTTTTTCCAGAAGTTATAATTCTATTAGATTCTTATCCAGGGATGCCTTTACTGATTTGAGGTTACTACGGTAATCGCTGAAAACCGCATAAAATTCACCTCCAAAAATTTGAATTTAAAAATCAGCGGTTTCATGATTACCGTGCGGTTCTTGGCGATAACCACGATATTCGTGCGGTTCACCGGTTGTGTAGTATGTTATATCTTTCCAAAGCTGTAAGAACATACCAGTTGCAGTAGCATTGGAATGCCATTTTCCCCTTCTTTTATGGACCATGTATATTTATTTCACCGCTGTGTGCATTCTAACTGGCAGGCTTACACTAATGAGCTTGAAAACAAAGTTCTTCGTCTAGAAGAGGAGAATGAGAGGCTAAAGAAGCAGAAGGTACTTTCTCTGCTGTTATCATTGTACTGTTTCTATTTTGTCATTCCTTTAGACAAATGATATTCAACTAAGGACTACTCCCTGTGTTACTATGTTGATATGGCTTTGAAATACTGTTGTTGCACAGTCAACAATTCCTGTTTTATTTTATCTAGTTATTTTTTCTCTCGCTATCCACTGCCACAGTTGTTACACCAACAAGTCCAAAGTGGTAACAGATAACTAGATAAGTGCTATATACTTTTGTAATTGTGTTAGTAACTTCTATTTGATCTGTTTACTTAAGGATTATGCTATGTTCTCCTTATAAATGGCACATGTACCAGATGTAGTTACTACTATATTTGAACTATGAAACAATCAAATGAGGCTTTGGCTTTGACTTGCTATATATGCAAAGTGCCTTTGACTTTCTAAGGAGACCTATATGAAGTTCTTGAGGATTTTAATCAACTTATCATGGTACATTATACTCCTATATATCAGCATTAAATATGTGAAACACTAGTATTGTCATCACCAATTTTGCGCATCATTGCAATATTTTAAAGCGTAAATTTTAAATGTTGCAATGTTGCATACATTAAATCACTGAACGCTTAGGTGGGCCTCCTTTTTTTGGTTGCCTTTTATTTATCAATCATGGTAATGATTTATCAACCAAACATGCCTTTTCTAAGATTTTGCATATGAAACTACTCTGTATATCTGTAGAGCTTTACGGGTTATACATGTGCTGCAATTCCATAGTAATTCACCAAGATGCTTGATTCCCATGCCCTTAACTTTGGGCCTTTTCCCCTTGAACATAGATTTGATACTGAACAAAGTCACAAACATCTCTCTGTACTATTAGCATAATAGAATTGATGGCCCGTTGATATTTGACAAACGGTTTTATGACATTCCATTATAGTATTTCTTACAGTTTAGAAACGAAGTGAATCATGCTGCCCTTGTTCTTGAGATTGGGTAAGCAAGACCGGCAATGCCATTTAGCTTATAGCATCTTGTTACTGTTCATTCATGTTGATGTCCCTTATGAGATGATTTTGTCCCCCGCTGTTTCCAGGAGTTGGATGAGATACTGAACTCCGCGCCTCCCCCGGAACCCAAGTATCAACTCAGGCGAACAAGCTCGGCCGCCTTCTGATGGTGACGATGTCCATAGTAAATTTTGTAGATTATATGGGGTCTGCCCACATATTTCGCATCCTTTGGCGGTAGGAACAATCGATATAGCTTGAGATTCCATCTTCCCCCTCCAGCCGGTGGTGGTTTAGAGCTTGTAAACACCAGCACCAGCAGAGCCCTAGCCATGTCGCCCCAGCTGCTGATCTCTTCGGAGGCTTTGTCACTTGTCAGTATGTAAATTCTCCAAGGCACATGTCGCTGTTAAGTTCTCAGAGCTTCTTGGTTATACATGATTGGGCCCTTTGCCTGTTTCTTGTGGTTGGTTGATACTTAGTGCTTGGTTGTGATCAGTGTACTGTGGAGACTTTTGTTATGGCCTGATCAACATCAGTTCCCCTGTTTCGGCTAAGATAACGATGGGTGATAAGTTGACGGCTCACCCATGCAACACATATCGGCCCTGTTTGGATCCGGAGGGCTATTAAATAGCCCTCCGGATCCAAACAGGGCCGATATGTGTTGCATGGGTGAGCCGTCAACTTATCACCCATCGTTATCTTAGCCGAAACAGGGGAACTGATGTTGATCAGGCCATAACAAAAGTCTCCACAGTACACTGATCACAACCAAGCACTAAGTATCAACCAACCACAAGAAACAGGCAAAGGGCCCAATCATGTATAACCAAGAAGCTCTGAGAACTTAACAGCGACATGTGCCTTGGAGAATTTACATACTGACAAGTGACAAAGCCTCCGAAGAGATCAGCAGCTGGGGCGACATGGCTAGGGCTCTGCTGGTGCTGGTGTTTACAAGCTCTAAACCACCACCGGCTGGAGGGGGAAGATGGAATCTCAAGCTATATCGATTGTTCCTACCGCCAAAGGATGCGAAATATGTGGGCAGACCCCATATAATCTACAAAATTTACTATGGACATCGTCACCATCAGAAGGCGGCCGAGCTTGTTCGCCTGAGTTGATACTTGGGTTCCGGGGGAGGCGCGGAGTTCAGTATCTCATCCAACTCCTGGAAACAGCGGGGGACAAAATCATCTCATAAGGGACATCAACATGAATGAACAGTAACAAGATGCTATAAGCTAAATGGCATTGCCGGTCTTGCTTACCCAATCTCAAGAACAAGGGCAGCATGATTCACTTCGTTTCTAAACTGTAAGAAATACTATAATGGAATGTCATAAAACCGTTTGTCAAATATCAACGGGCCATCAATTCTATTATGCTAATAGTACAGAGAGATGTTTGTGACTTTGTTCAGTATCAAATCTATGTTCAAGGGGAAAAGGCCCAAAGTTAAGGGCATGGGAATCAAGCATCTTGGTGAATTACTATGGAATTGCAGCACATGTATAACCCGTAAAGCTCTACAGATATACAGAGTAGTTTCATATGCAAAATCTTAGAAAAGGCATGTTTGGTTGATAAATCATTACCATGATTGATAAATAAAAGGCAACCAAAAAAAGGAGGCCCACCTAAGCGTTCAGTGATTTAATGTATGCAATATTGCAACATTTAAAATTTACGCTTTAAAATATTGCAATGATGCGCAAAATTGGTGATGACAATACTAGTGTTTCACATATTTAATGCTGATATATAGGAGTATAATGTAGCATGATAAGTTGATTAAAATCCTCAAGAACTTCATATAGGTCTCCTTAGAAAGTCAAAGGCACTTTGCATATATAGCAAGTCAAAGCCAAAGCCTCATTTGATTGTTTCATAGTTCAAATATAGTAGTAACTACATCTGGTACATGTGCCATTTATAAGGAGAACATAGCATAATCCTTAAGTAAACAGATCAAATAGAAGTTACTAACACAATTACAAAAGTATATAGCACTTATCTAGTTATCTGTTACCACTTTGGACTTGTTGGTGTAACAACTGTGGCAGTGGATAGCGAGAGAAAAAATAACTAGATAAAATAAAACAGGAATTGTTGACTGTGCAACAACAGTATTTCAAAGCCATATCAACATAGTAACACAGGGAGTAGTCCTTAGTTGAATATCATTTGTCTAAAGGAATGACAAAATAGAAACAGTACAATGATAACAGCAGAGAAAGTACCTTCTGCTTCTTTAGCCTCTCATTCTCCTCTTCTAGACGAAGAACTTTGTTTTCAAGCTCATTAGTGTAAGCCTGCCAGTTAGAATGCACACAGCGGTGAAATAAATATACATGGTCCATAAAAGAAGGGGAAAATGGCATTCCAATGCTACTGCAACTGGTATGTTCTTACAGCTTTGGAAAGATATAACATATATCTTGATATATTAGACTAAATACTGTATGAGTAAGAGAAATGCCAACTTAATACATCCAGAGATTAAAAAAAGAATCCATGAGGCCTTTATGTTTGAAAGCAGTAAATTATAATAAGCAAAGTAAGAGCATGCAATATATAGAAAATTCTAAGTAGGAAGGATTATGGATCATACCTGCTTCCTCGCTCTTGACCTGGCAGCTGATTCCCTGTTTTTTATCATCCTCTTCTGCCTTCTTTCTACTAGCTTATCTGCAATCTCCCCTGTGGCACCGCGTTTGCGCCCAGGTGTCTGAGGATCAGAAAGAGCCCCGAGCATTGGCGAGGTGATCTGGCCATCGGAGTAAATTGGATCCAAAACAGCACCTGTAGCAACAGCTAATGGCTGAGGTGCCAGGTGAGTTGCCATGTAAGGAGCACCTATGCTTGGATGCTGGGGCTCCAAAGCCTGCTGGTGATACTGCTGTAGCCACTGTGCTCCGGCGTTCAAATCAGACGTACCAGCTGCAGCCGCAGCAGCGCCCCCTACCACATCCATGTTTCCTGGCAAATCGTTCGGATCCGTGACAACCCCAGCTTTGACCAGGAAATCCTCAAGCGTCATCTCCCCCAGGGTCGGCTGCCTCTCCCGCCTCCGCCGGCCACCCTCCTCAGCACCCCTCTTGGGCACATCCTGGATGCCCTTCCACACCTCATCCACCGTCTTCTTGCTCAGCTCCGGAGGCATCGTGATGCTCCCCTGGCGCTGCAGCCCCAGGGCCGGCTGAGACTGGCCCGCGATGCTGCCACCGCCACCGTCAAGGTCCGCGCCATCAGGAAACACGCTTTTAAGCAGCTCATCAAGGTTCATACTAAGCAACGGCTCCCCCAACTGGCTCTGAACCTCATTGAGGGTAAGCCCATACAGCGACCCTTGCCTCGCCAACCCCTGCATCGGCCCGCGCTGCGCCGAGCCGGCATCCCGGCCACTTCCACCGCCGCCACCGCCACTACCTCCAGCATGCGAAGCCATTGCCTGAATCATGAATCGGCGCTCTCAATTACACCAAATCAGCCCCCGAGGATTCCACCCTACCCCTCTCCAAGTAACCTCAGCAGCAGCAACACCCAGCGTGGCTGACCTAACCTGGGGGCATTAGAGTTCAACTGAACCCCCCCAGATTTTCCTCTGCAAAAACTAACATCCATCAGTACTACACGCATCACAGAAATCTAGAACAAACTGGACGGGGGCTAATTGGGAAGTAGAAGAAAATCCAACCCAACCCAATCCAACCCGCGAACAGATTCCCCTACCTACGGCGACCCCGAGCCATCAATCCAAGCGCCGCGGAGGAGAAGAGCGAGGAGAATACCTTGGATTCGATCGATTCGATTTGACCCGAGACGGTGGCCGGCTGGCGGGGGCCGCGCGCGGGAAGAGGCGGAGGAGGTCAGCGCCGCCGCGGCGGGCTTCTCGCGGCGGTGGCCGCGGCCGCGCGAGGAAGGTGGGTGGGGGGGGGGGGGGGGGGGGGAGACCTACCGGAGTAGCAGTGCAGATCGCAGCGAGCGAGAGAGAGAGGAGGGGGGGAGAGTGAGATGGAGTCGAGATGCGTGAAAGAGAGGAAATAGGAGGGGTGGAAATGGGGCATGTCACTTGGTCATTGGCCATTTATTTATTTTACTAGTACTCCAGCTTGTTTTTGTTTGAAATTCAAAAAAAATCTTGGCAGTGTTCAAATCATGATAGAGAAAAAAATGTTTGGGTAATGAAAAACAATAATTGAATAGTCTCTCCCTTAATTCCATGTCACTGTAGAACTTCAATACATTTTTGAAATATTAAATCTCTTATTGAATAGTCTCTCACTTTTATTAAATGTACATAGTTCTTTTAGAACTTCTTGCAACTGTTTTTTTTTATTTCCCTTAATAAACGAATGCTACGCGTAAAAAAAACTAATTTATATATATATATATATATATATATATAAAACTAAATAAATGCTACCATTCTCATGGATAAATGTTTGTATGTTTCAAAGCACCGTAAATGAAGGGCAATTATGTTATTTGAATTGTTTTTATAACTACCCGTAGTATAAGTTGATAATTGAAATCCAATTAATACTATATATAAATGTTTTGTGGTAAAATAGTGCATGATCCCGAATCTTACCTTATGTAAATTATTGTTGGAACAAAAATACCATAGCTTAGCATGCATTATAAAATAGGAGTATATACTGCAGTTTTCTTGCATACCTCTATCTCATCCTCACCGAGCTACACAGAAGAGCCACTCTTTATGTCCTCTTCGCCATGTCTCGGTGCACTACTAATAACCTCATCAGTTGTCCTCGAAGCTTCACTATCATCATCTTTATGCCACGTTACCTAGTATATCACTCCTAGTTGTGCGTCGGCTCTACCTTATCGTTGTAGCACGAAAGGGAGGAGGCTGAGCTGCTATGGCGATAGAAGAGGGAGGCGGTAGCAATATCGGCGGCCCTGGAGCTCGCATAGAGCAACAACATTGATAGTCTCTTCCATTTGAACCCCTTATTGAGGTCGTCCTCGAGGTAATCTTAGAAAGGCGAGGAGCAAGAGAAGAGGTGGAGCTCAAAGGTCCATTTTTAAGGTCAGGCTTAAGTGCAAAGAAGAATGGCAAACTGGGGTAGGCACGACTTAGGCATGACCACGATTTCGTGGTCGAAGTTGAATCGAGGAGCCGGAGGTCTTGGAAAAGGAGATGTTATAGGCCTCTTTGAGTCCACATAGTTCGTGGTGCCTCTTGTAGCAACATAGGTTCTAATCGCGCTACTGCTCTTTAGCTGTTGGCACATGGAGGAAGATGAAGGAGGAGGCAGGCCAATACTGGCCACCAGAAAAGCACACAGATGGTAGGTTCACGCGAGGCCGAGGCATAGTTAAATGGATAAATGACATCCTATTTGTATAATCTTAGTGGATAAGCTTAATCGCAAAAATGTCATTTCGACGGAAAGAAACTCGCTTTCGATGGTGGCATAATCCCCATTTTTTCACATACACACGTACACTGAGATAATAAATTGTGAAACAAGCCCTAATTTCACAGTACTTATACAGTATAATTATTTCAGGCACACTCCGGCATGGTTGGAAATTTCGGTGGGTCCCGATAGTAAGTGAGCTCTGGTCAAATATTCAGCCAAAAAAAATTTGATTGTATAAGAGGAATTTCTCACCAAGACCCTAAATTGGCGTTCTCTCTCCCATTCCGCCTCCCTTCATTGCACCGCACGCAAAACCGCATCCGATAAAAAATCGTCGCCGCCTCCAATCAGTCGTGTCGCACTCACGGGTCGCCGCTACGACGTCCACCAGCACGCCGCGCCGCCCCCGCGGCCCTGCACGCCCATCGCTCCAGTGAGCTCGCTCGTCGTGCCCCGCTTCCAGCCCTCCGCACTGTCTCCGCCTGCTAGCCCGCCCCGCGTTCGTGCCGGCGGCATCGCCGCCTCAGCTAGCTGCTCGCCCCCCAGCCGTCGCCCGCGCGCGTGGCGGTGTGCCAAGTTGCCACCTCCAGGTGACAACGGCTTTCCGAGGTTCGTTATTATCCATCTTTCACATTTGTTGTTCTTACTATATGTTCGCCTGACATGTTGATGTGCTGTTGTTCAGACTTGAACCTACTCCCTCCGTCCCAAATATAGCAACCTAGTACTGGATTGGACATTTCATAGTTAACCGAATCTGGACAAGAGGATGTCTAGATTTATTGTAAATATGAAATGTTCCCATCTAGTACTAGGTTGCTATATTATGACGGATGGAGTACATTTTATCATTGTCGGTGGGTTTTGGTTGCTGTATTATGTTGCTATCTGTTTTTTTTCATTTTCAGAAATTTCGCCCGCAATTTTTAAATTTGTATTCATTTTTTTCAATAAAATTCGTTCAAAATTTCCACAATATTTCTAAAATTTTCGAAATTTAGAATTTCGGTGACCCCGATACAAAACACCATAGGTCGAACCCTGCACTCCGGGAGGGTATATCGCAAAATTCCTAGTGACCACCGACGCGTACCTCACATTGCGGGGCCCACCTACCAGCAGGCCCCCCAACCTGCCCCTCCACGCCCTCACCACAAACCACGTGGGCCCCACCTGCCGGTGACCCAGCCCCTCCCCCTCCTATATAACCTCCTCCCTTGCGCGATTTCAACGACCTCTCTCTCTCTCTATCTCCTCTCCCTCTCCGCCCATTTTCCTCTCCACCTCCGATCCATCCGCGCCCGACGGAGGAGGGAGCCGGACGCCGCCGCGGGGAGAGCAGGGGAGAGAAGGAGAGGAGGAGATCGCCGCCGCCGTCGTCGCCGTCGCCGGCGTGCGCCGTCGCCGATCTCGGTAACCACCGCCCCCGCGAATCCCCCCGCTGGTCGTGTTCGATCTCGCTGGTTTTGAGTGGAATTCTCGCTCTGCTTCCGATCCGATCGGGTCGGCAGCAGCTGGTTTGGTTTGATTTTGATTTGATCGGTCGATTTGGGTGGTGTTTGTGTTGTTTTGTGCGAATTTGGGGGTGGGTTGTATGGGTTGGGGTGATCTGAGAGATTTGATTGGTTAGGTTTTCTCGCTAGATTCGATAGGTTTTTTTTTGGGGGGGATTTGAATTGATTCGGGGGAAGTTTGACCCGGTTTGACCGGCTCCGCTCGATCTAGCTTCGTTCCCACGCTGGTGTTGGGAGGAATCTGGGTGGGCGCGGGGAATCGCTTCGGTTGGCCGCGAATCCGATCCGATGCCGCGCTTTCTGCGTGCCCTTGCTCGCAGATCTGCGGGCTGCGGGTTTCAGATCTCGCGGATCTAGCTGCGGTTGCTTTGATTCCGCTCGTTTTTCTATCGAGACCCTGTGGATCTACAGGACTGACGGTTTTTTTTGTCTTCATTTCGTTTTCAGAGCGGGAGCGGAGATGGGGCTCACGTTCACGAAGCTGTTCAGCCGCCTCTTCGCCAAGAAGGAGATGAGGATCCTCATGGTCGGTCTCGATGCGGCCGGTAAAACCACCATCCTCTACAAGCTCAAGCTCGGCGAGATCGTCACCACTATCCCCACCATCGGTGCGTTTCCAATCCACATCCTATGCTGTGCATGTATTGTTACGATATGTTCAGTAATTCTGCTTATAGTGGTATGGTAGATGCACGGTCTCCATTTGTTCCATCGCATTAAGTTAGGCTTTGTGCGCATAATTAACATTCCAGCTTGCGTTGCTCAGCAATAGATCAAAGGTCAGAATTGGGTCCTTTTTAGTCAGACAAGAATTTTTTGGGCTGGCTTAATGATAACAACTGTTTAGCAATGGGATTAGTTTTAGCTGATCTCAAATTGATTATTTGGCTCATGTGTGTTTACACTCCACTTCATGTATAATGTTTACTCCAATATGCTAGGTGGACTTAAATAAATTACTGAGATGTCTCCTTCAATGTGTTTCATCTTACTGGATTTAAAACCTGAATACTCTCTTTCAGAGTTCAGCCAATGTTGTAGGATGGTAGAATTATATGGTTTTAGGAAGTTAAAACACTGGAAAAACAATCTGCTAGCATTTACATTGATCCAAACTTGCTGTCTATAACTGCAGGTTTTAATGTTGAAACTGTTGAGTACAAGAACATTAGCTTCACCGTTTGGGATGTTGGTGGTCAGGACAAGGTAAGAAATTGCCTTCGATCAGCTATTATTTCTCAATTATTTTTTTGGTGCATATTATATAGTTTAACATTGTCAATTACCTGTTATTAACTTGCTTGCATAATCAGAAACCACGCACGCAAACTGCAGTATATATTACCTTACCCTAAGCTCTGATGGATCTGTTTTATTGAATTTTATGAAAAAAATAGAATTTAGATTTGGTTAACTTCCTATGTCAAACATATCAATTTATCATTTCAATTGTTTATAGCTTCATTCTCTCATCTATTTTGTCTTGGCATGTTCTTGTGATCTGATATTTTCTGTGTGTTTTATTAAAACAGATCAGGCCCCTGTGGAGGCACTATTTCCAGAACACCCAGGGCCTCATTTTTGTTGTGGACAGCAATGACAGAGAGCGTGTTGTTGAGGCCAGGGATGAGCTCCACCGTATGCTGAATGAGGTACTATCAATATCAGAGTTCAAAGTAGTCTACCTTTAGACTCTTGTTGGGAAACAATTCATAAATTGCATGTGGTTTGCTATATTCTGTTGTTGAGAATCATAATTCATAAATACGTGTGATTTGTAAGATTCTTTGCCCATGATTCCCTCTTTCCCTTTTTTCCTCTAGCCATCAGGAAGATCTGCCATTGGCAATATACGCATAAGATGTGGTTCCAAAGCCATTTGAAATTTCTAAAGAGCCCAACATGGATGAAACAACTTATACATGCTATCATGCTTATCATGTGATGTTCTAGAAGCTATAGTTTTAATGTTGGCATGTTGTGGCTACAGGATGAGCTACGTGATGCTGTGCTGCTGGTGTTTGCAAACAAACAAGATCTTCCTAATGCCATGAACGCTGCTGAGATCACCGACAAGCTTGGCCTGCACTCCTTGCGTCAGCGGCACTGGTATGGTTTCCTTTCCTCTTAAAAGTTTATGGCCTACTCACACAGGGCTTTTTAGATTGATCAGCAATAGTGTGTATTTATATGCTTTCAGCATACTATGTGCTGCTCGCATAATGGTGCTCCTGTATTCTACTTAAGTACTAAATCCTTGTCCTAAACCAAGTAAAACCATTCATGCATTAGCAAATTGCGAACCAAGTAAAAGCATTCAGTGTGCATTATCCAACTGTGTTGACAATACCCAATATTAGTGTTTTAAAATTAAACTTTCTATGCAATCTGAATTATTTGTCTTATGTTCTCATAGGTACATCCAGAGCACATGTGCTACCTCTGGTGAGGGGTTGTACGAGGGGCTTGACTGGCTTTCCAACAACATTGCCAACAAGGTACGACAATGGCATATTTGCTGCTGTAGAACATCCACAGTAGCGCTTTAACCGTGCGTTATCATATCTTACCTAAAATGTTTGTAGGCAACTAACCACCTGCCTTTTATATCCTGAAAACAGGCTTGAAGCATCTTGGCCGGGCTTAAATGAAAGGAAGACATGGCGGATATCCCTGAGTGAACGCTGCCTTTTTACGTATCGAAACTATATAGTCATGACAGATAATGATGTGGATGTTTTGGGAAGATAAAGCTCTTTAGGTTCCACCACCAAAGGAGCTAGCTATCAGATTGTTTTTCGTGGGGTGTTAAAAAATCGTGCGTGTTTCAGTTTGGTTTTTAATCGAAAGGCTTACGGTGCCTGACTTTTGTACCTCTGTACTCGCCACAGATGTTGTAGTATTGACTTGTCTTGGGCATAGCGTATTGTTACGTAATCCTGTTCTGTG
>WNHE01000860.1:5180-15524 GCA_009805545.1 Oryza longistaminata
TTTGAATTCAAATTCAAATTTGAATCGGATATAATTCAAATTCAAATTTGAATCGGGTATGTAAACTTTTGACTTATAAACTTTAGGTGTATAAACTTTAGATGTATAGAAATACGATATAAAAAAAATTTGAATTCAAATAAAAATTTGAATTGGATATTTAAACTTTTGACTTATAAACTTTGGGTCTCTAAACTTTAGATGTGTAAACTTGAGGTGTATAAACTTTAGGTGCATAAATTTATTAAAATAGGAAAGTAATGCGGTGCCAAAAAAGGAAACCGGGTGGACGGAGGGAGGGGGAGGGGAGGGGGGCGAATCGATTGCTACCCCCATCCCTAGGCGATCGATCGCCTATTAGGGTCACTGTTCACAGATGGATTGAACATTAGTACTCCCTCCCTCTTTCTCACTAAGAAGCGATCAAACTTGGCACAATATCCAAAACTAACATTTAACTATAAATTTCTCACATATTATAATGTCTGTAGCAACAAAATCTAACCGTTTGAAAGTAAATTTAAATGACAATTTGTCATGGTTATGGATACCACATATTCAATAGTAATCGACTAAACTCGACAGGGCCCACCACATACCAAATCTTATACGGAATGATGCCTCGTATATACAAGGAGTTCCGGATAAAGAAGGACAAGTAGATTTCTATATGGAAACGACAAGAACTACTCGAATTATATCCATATTGGTCTTCCTAGTTCTACTTGGACAAAGGAACATCTATGGGTATAAATACATGACCCCTAGGAGGAGGGGGGACACAGATCAACAAGAACAAGACACAACAGATCGACACACAAGTCAGAATAGACACCAACACACGCTGCCATATATCAACATCGGAGATAAGCCTAGACATACTCAATACGGTGCCTAGGGAGGCCGACAAGAGGGATCTAGCGCCATCTCTGATCTCGATGAGTTTGTACTCGAGGAGGATGACTACCCTGTCGTCGACTACGTGTTGGTGATACATGCCGCCAAGTCGACAACTGCTAGATAGGTTGTCCCAATTATCATACTTGTGTGATTTTGATGAATAAAGAGCAACACCGGCTTCGACTAACAGGAGTAGGGCTATTACCTGTCAGATAAGGGGTCCGAACCTGTATAATCCTTGTATTCATCTCTTTTACCTCAATCTCGCATATACCCTAGTACCGACGATCTTCATACCATGCAAATACAGTAGTCGAGACCTCAAACGTCGGCACCATTCAATGATATTATTCTCATCAAATAAAATTTAATTTATAATAGATTATTTATTGGTCAAGTACTTAGAGAGTTAAATCTTAAAATGAGTATCCGTCTTAGTGAGTGGGACGGAGGGAGTACCAATTAACCAGAGATATACATGCACTTGTGTGAAAGTAAATTTATAATAGTTTCTACTCCATTCGTTTCTACTACGAATTTGGACATACTCATAGTTCAGATTCGTATGTTCAACGTGCCCGCTACTAACACCAACATGTCGCCAACTACCAACTGTTCGACAACCTCATTGTCTGCCCTTTTTCGCTGCCCCACTGCCAACTCTTCAGCAGCTAGCCTCGTTGTCTGCCTTTTTCGCCATCCACTGCCAGCCCACCGCCTCCTAACTGTGGAGCTTCCCTCTCCAACAACGAAACCTAAAATCCACTGCCATTTGTCGGGGTCTCCAAGCTAGGGTCACCGGAGCTCGAATTGTGAAGCAACTTCTAAGGTAATAAAATTTGCAATATTTCGGTCCAGTTTTCTATGGAATGTGATTTAGCAATACACTTATGTATATGTCGTTTGGTCTAGTTTTCATGAGCTGTTACAAATAAGGGTGTCATCTGTAACGGGTGTTGTTCATGAGCCGTTACAGATGAGCGCCATCTGTAACGGTCGCCTACCCGTTGCAGATGACATGCCGCATCTGTAACTGTTGGGTTGTAACCGATGCCCAAGCCGTTACAGATAACATTCTTTAGCCATTACAGATAACTAGATATGTACTAGTGTTGGAGTATATTCTTGGGGGATAATGTACGTGTTCCGCCAGTTGGCTATAAGCCTATATAAGGCACTGTACTGATCGCTTGGGCTAATCAAACAACTTGAATGAAAAGAAAAAAAGGCGAAACGAACTGAATTATCAGGTCAGAGAGCAAATACATACACACACAAGAGCAAAAACCACACTATACATAACTATATCGTTGTCATCTCTGAGTTGGATCGATCTACCAGAGATCTTCCAAAAATCGGCGCCCCAACCTGTAAACATCCTGAGCTATACCAGCACGCAATTAACAAAGGGTTCTTGATATCTGAACAGTGCTGCGAGATGCATATTAAGTGGTTAACAAATTCAGACAGCGGTAAACGTGCGAGGTAGCTAGCTAGCAGATCACATCGATCTCCCTCCCGTGTCCTAGGAAGATCACGTCTCGATCAAAACCATTCGATCATCCACCCAGTCGTCGTCGTTGCTTAATTAGAAAAATCGTCGCATATCAGTTCGAGATCAGCGAAGATCTCTGCCATAATACCAGCGAGATTACCAGTTGAATTAGAGCAGGTACAATAGCAGGCTATAAGCCAGCTATAAACATATTTTTAAAGAGATAAAGGAAGAGAAAGAAGAGCAGCGGGCTACAAATTTGTAGCCAGTTGCAGCATGGACTCCAAGACGTAATGTGTGTATGACAGGTGGGACTAGGTATTAATCGTATAGTAAGTAACTATTGTATGAATTGACTATTATATTGGCTATAGACGATTTGGAGCTAGTAGTGGGCTGAACTATTGACCTTGCTCTTAGTTTCCCGGACACAGTTGCTTAATTTGTAGTAATCCGATGCTGATTTGCATTTGGCAGCACAAGCAATTAGTTCAGTAGTTAACCTACAACGAGGCTGCAGCTAGTAGCTAGCTAAGCCAAGCTGCCACCGGGAAGCTTCGATTTACTCTAATCACACACACACTAATCATCATCGATCGAACGATCAGATGCTTCCGACTTCTGCAAAATTAAAATATCCCCCGGTCAATCCCACGCGTATCTCTCCGGTCCTTGCATGAAATATTAGAAAATTAGCATTATATATCATGCATGCCCTGTAAGGATCTAGATACGATTTCATTTGCATCATATATTCCCATTAATTATTTCTGGTTCAGAGCAGTGTACTATATATATTACGCAGTTGTTGCGTCAACTACACGAGTTGGCAATTGTTTAGTGTGCGTGTGTGATTAGCAGTCTGAAAAAGGCCGGACATGAGAGAGGCACGCACACACACACGCATGATTGATTGGATCGATCGATATCATCAAAATTATATATGATCCAGTTTGATCGATCGTTAGATCGAGAGATCCAATCCGTGCTGGATTTATACGCAGTTGGGGCTGCAATTTGCATTCCCGCGACATGCGTGGCCTCCTTGAAAATGTGCCTCACCGGTCGCATGGCGACTATCATATTCATATCCAAACTATAAATTATATGCAAAACCCCCCATCTCGCCTGCTACGGAGATCTCGCGAACGGGCAGTCACTGACATGTGGGTCCAGGCTAACGACCGCGACGTAACTGATCTAGCAAAAATTATATAGAAATATGCATGATTTGATGAGCTCCCAATGTTGTAGTATTATATTTGACATCATGTCGCAAAAGTCACCAACTTGCATTGCAATGGCAGAATGGTTTAGAGCTAGCTAGGTAGGGATCGTTCTTGGAAGTAGAACTTTGGGAGATTAGCGCGCCATATAGAAAATCGCTGGAGCAGATCGGCCTGAATCTTTCTTAGGATCCATTAATCTCAGATTAATTTGCTCTGACTACGTCCAGCTCTTCCTCCCATGTGGCTTCAGCTAAGCTAAGCTTTTTGTATAAATAGGTAGCTGGTCGCCGTCGCTGCAGCTACCACACTTGCATTGCTCGATGAGATTGCGAGTAGTGTGCTCAGTATATCGAAGTATTCTACGCTGTAGTTAGTTACCTGATACAAAATGTGATCAAGGAGATGATCTTATGTAGGGTTCAGAGTTCAGAGTTCAGAGTGACTGAAACAGTGTAACTGAAGTCTGAAGTCTGAAGTCTGAAGACCGAATAAAGGCAATAGGACACAGAAAGGGAACACCCTTTCGGCAGTAGTATATATAATCATGCATGATACTACTGAGGGAGGTTAGTTAGTTAGTTACTACTAGTTAACGAATCAATAATTGCGCACTGGAAATTCCTAATAAACTGTAGAGTACAAGGTAACAACAGTAGACATGTTAAGGCTTAAGATACTGTGCGCAAGGAATTTCTTGTGGATACAACGGACAAAGCAAAGCATCTTGTTACGGCTTGAGAAAGTGAAAATTTTTGGATTGGGATTACTTCAAGCAAATATGTGCCTTGTAAAGGTCATATAATTATTCAAAACAGAAGAGATGATATGGTTAACATTAAGATTGTTTCAGGCACGTATATAGTAGGATACAATCATACAAATACCATTGAGCTCATCTAAAAGCTGAAACTTCTGAGGAATAGTTACTCTTTCAGTGTATACCATGGAGGCATCTATACCGAACATGGGTCCAACTGAGTCACAGTCATCAATAGCATCTAATCTTTTCATAAGACCATCAGTAGCATCGAATCTATACGCTTTAGTCGCTGTATTGGCAAAGTTACAACATTAACAATTCCTATGGTTGCGGTATAGTATCTGAAGAAGAGCATCATCAACTTAAGGTCGGCCAGCTTGTGATTAACGAGAACCCCACTCCCACTAATCACAGAGAAAGAGTTAATTAATTATCTTGCTCTTTCCAATGTTCCAGTTGAATCTTTGAATGCTAATCTGAATTGCCTAGTGCTCATACAATGTTCAGAAAGGCAGCAGTTGATTCAAACGACCAGAAAGGAAAGACTCAAAGATGCAGTGCATTCATAATTTCATATGCCTTTGTACAAAGAATATTGCTATGATTATAATCTGACTAAATCAAGCTGTTCCAGGTTTGAACGTGTACTAGCAACTACGGGCCACAGAAGAAAACCTCTCTCAGTCACAAGTCAGTCTCACAGACTGAGTCAGTGATCAGAATATATGTTTTTGCTGGCCCAAAATCAGTTGAAGAACTAGAATCTTTCTCAGTGCATTTTAGGCACTGAACTGGATAACTACTCTCATTTGTCTTCTGGTTTATGCAGACAACATAGAGCATTTGCTAGAGTATGCAGGGAAGAAAACCTTTTTCAGTCAGAAGTCACAAGGCACAGAATGAGTCAGAGATCAGAATATGAGAATAGATGCCGTGCAAACCCAAAATCAGTTAAAGAACAAGAATATGTGTGGGTTTTGAGCACATATCATAGGTATAGTCCATCACGTTTTCCATGCGGGGAGAAACTCTACCTTCCCAAAGCAGCCTTAGAGCAGGTACAATAGCAAGCTATAAGCCAGCTATAAACATATTTTAAAGAGATAAAGGAAGAGAGAGAAGAGCAGCGGGATACATATCTATAGCCAGCTGCAGCACGGACTCCAAGACATAATGTGTGTATGACAGGTAGGATCGATTATTAATAGTATAATAAGCATCTATTTATGAATTGGCTATTACATTGACTATAGATGATTTGAAGTTAGTACTTGGCTATACTATTAAACTTGCTCTTAGAGCAGGTACAATAGCAGGCTATAAGCCAGCTATAAACATATTTTAAAGAGACAAAAAAAAATAGAGAGAAGAGCGGCATGCTACATATCTGTAGCCAGCTGCAGCATGAACTGTTGAACTCCAAGACATGTGTGTATGATAGGTAGGATCATGTATTAATAATATAGTAAGCAATTATTGTATAAATTGGCTATTACATTGGCTATAAATGATTTGGAGCTAGTAGTAGTGGGCTATACTATTAAGCTTGCTCTTAGCGCTTTACAACGCATCCCCTGTTCCAACTTTCATGTGGATCGCATACTTCTGTGAATGACGGTGCGACGAACACGATGGCACAGGCGAGCGCCAGCAAGGATGGGTTACACTGACATGTGGGCCCGGACAACTCCGTGACAATGGGACGTCGCGTTGGACGACTCGCCGCTCGGGGTCACCCACCCGCGAGCCGCGACTAGTCCACCGCCCTCTCTCTCGCTTTCTTCCCAAGTCCCAACGCGCGCGAAGCGGAGAGCGAGAGGCGGGAGCGAAGTGAAGCTTCTTCGTGGCGCGCGCGCCTCGAGTTCGTCTCTTCCCTCCCGCGGCCCAGGCAGCGGCGCTCTCACCCTCCTCCTCGTTTCGTGGCGCCGCGGCGGATCAACGAGGTGATGCATTTTTTATTTTTTCCTGATTTTTTGGGGGAAAGTTTCGCGCCGAACGAGTCGAGGGTTCTAGCTAGGGGAAGCCGAGAGGAGGAGAGAGCTTTTATTTTTTTCTACCAAATTTAATTTGTTGGGGTTTGATTCTGATTTTTTTTTTCGGATGTTCTAGCCAGTTAGTGTACGGTGACTCCGTGACTGGGAGAGTGGAGAGTGGAGAAGGGTTTAGCACTCAACTTTTTTTTTTGAACTTTTTTATGCATTTATCCAGCGAGATGAGACGCGACGCATTTGGTTTGGCTTTTTTTCGGATGAATTAGTTGCTTGTTCCTCGCTCCCGAATGAGTTCTCGACCATTTTTTTATTTTTATTTTTTTTTTGCCTTGTACTAGATTCGTTCTTTTGGAGCTTCAGAAAATGCCACCATGGTGATGGTGGGTGGTTGGTTAGCATATGAACATCGTGGAGCATTTTTTTCTCTAATAATATATTTTTTTCAGGAGGTGATGTTTAATCAGCCTCTTCTGATGGATTTCCTAGCGCCTACAGTTTCTAGCCATTTGTAGATTTTTTATATCGATTATAATGCGCAGTCAAACACAGGGGCGAATTTTCACTCGCTTCCCTATGCGGTGCTCTGAATTTTCAGTTTCCAGTTGCTACTTGCTGCGCTATCAAACTAACACCTTGTGTTCTGCGCAGCTTCGCAGCACTTGCTGTCAAGTTTGCCGGCAGTTGGTTGTGGTAAATATTAGTCAAGTCTGAAGTCTCCGTCTCTCGGAGATGATTATATTCTAATAAATAGCCCTGCATATATTCATTATTGTGGTTCTAATTGCAGCCGTCGCCCTTGTCCTTCTGAATTGGTTCTGTGAGCTGGGGATGTGAGTGACAACTGACAAGGCTTCGTCCTGGATTGGTGGTTCGCTGGTTGCTGCAGTTCTTGCATATCCTGATAGGTGTTTGTGCCTCTTTTTGCCTGTTTCGGATGAATATTTGTTCTATTAGTGATTAGTGTCATTGGTATGGTTTGAGTTACTGCGCATGTGCTTTTATAAGGATTCAGATAGTATTTTTGATATAAGTACTGTTTGAAATGGAGTGCCTTTTGGCTGTTGCAGATTTTACCTGCTGAAGTATAACCGAATTTTTTATGTGTATATCGTAAATATGCTTTATGTAGACAGTTTTCAGTTTCTCCTAACGTTATTTTTAAGATAAAATGACATGTGTACTCTGTGTTTACACCTTTTCTACATTTTGCTTTAGTTTGTTATGGTTATCCGTTATCCCTTTCTTGGGTCTTAATGTAGATTCAAGCAAATTGGATAACCAACCTTACATATTACTCTATTTTACCAAGAATGCTAGAGCATGAATGGTGTCCCTTGTATTTAACAACTTTTCCTGAAGAAGCTTTATAAAAATCTGATTTGCTGTTGTTGAGTGCGACTGAAATAGAGCAAGAATTTGCTTGTAGGAATGCTTATCAGAGTAATCTTTTAAATTTAAGCGCATACCTTCTTATACGAGAATATTATACTTTATATGCTAGTAGCAGTATCCACAACTTCAATGACAATAGCCATAGGTCAGTAAAGGCTAATTAAGCCGTCTGCACTGTGGGCTTGTCAACATCTGGACAAGTACCCAGTGAGCAATCCAGCAGAGTAGCAGTATGAATCATCTGCTAATGCTAGCACTAATTAACATCTAAACGGGTCCCGCCGAAATTATCTCCATTAACGTAGGGTAATTAATCAACCATGCATCCTGGCTCACCATTTATACGCCTCCTTTTATTGCCCTGCTCTTCTTTAACCTGGTGCGTAGGGGTACAAACGGTACACTAGTGGTATCTAATCTTCTGTACCAACTTGATATCTGCCCAGTTCTGAACTACAATAAAATTGTGGATACTGCATTGATCATCGTAGCCCTGCTCAGCTCAGTGGTGGCGACATGTACCCCATGATCCAATTAAAAACTTTTAATACAAATTGTACCCGTTCTCTATTTCAGCTCAATATGCATGATAGCTTGATAGTACTAATGTTTTCCAAATTTATTTCGTTAACAATATTCCTTGATAGAGTAGATGTGCTCATTAACTTACCATCAGGTTTTGTCTCATGGTACGAGTCCTGGAAGCTAATTAGAGGTATAGCTAGGACGGCAAGGAGGGCACGGCGGACCTTGCTATGAACCGTGTGATCGTATTTGGAGTAGACGTGGGCCGCTCTATGTATATCGTTGATCTACTGTCGTTTAAACTAGTAGTGTAGTACTTGTGTACGTATTTATACGGTTGATTTAGTTTAAGGTCTAGTATTTCATCAATTGATTTTTATCTATGTAGTGTTCACACTTCTCTTTTCTTCTTCAACCTCCAATAGGACTTAATTTAGCTTCTCTAGAACACTCCTAGATAGGCCATCACGTGTCTTAACTCTTAATAAATCCTGTAAATTCTGAAAAAAAGAAGATAAAATGTGTCCCTTAATTTTTACTTAAATAGATGGGTTCAATATTCTAAACCATTGGAGATTAGGTTAGGGCCATGTTTATTTCAGCTTAGAATTATTATAATCTAGATTATTAGCAATAATCTGAAAAAACATGTAGATTATTATGATTTATTATTATTATCTATAAGCTAGATTAGTATAATCTGATAATCTCCTCTAAACGAGTTTTTTTAGATATTAGGTGGCTAAAGACCCACTACCCTTAAAAATTTTATGCAAATTATCCACTATTGCCATCGAACCCAATAGATCGAGCACGTCTGCTTCATCTCTCCCTAGCGCGCGCGAATCCGGCGTCTCTCCCGGCCGCGCGTTCATCCGCTTCCTCTCTCTAGTCGTGCGCGAATCATTCCCCAAGCCGCGTGCATCCGCTTCCTCTCCCTAGTCATGCGTGAATCCTTCCCCAAGCCCACATCCTGCACGCGAATCCTTTCCCAAGCCTCCACCCTGCACCCCGGCTCCTTCCCCAAGCCGCATCGTCGCCGCCATCTCATCCTCCTCCCACTCCGCAATAGCCGAGGGCATTAAAACATTAGCTTTTCAAACCCAATAATCTATGCCTCTAATAATCCAATGAAACAAACAACTCATAATTTATTCTACTATAACTTATTATAATCTAGTTTATAGTAATCTAGCTCAATAATTTGGATTGCAACAATTTTAAGTTGAAACAAACAGGGCCTCATGAGTCCAACCTCTCCGGTCCCTATTTTTAAGATAAAAGGAAATCAATTAGTTATTTGTTGGGTGCTCATGAGTTGTAACGGGGATAAATATACATCAATATCAAATCACAGCTGATAAAATGATGTTAAATAATCATTGAGTGTAAGCTTGTTGTAACGAGAAACCTTAACTTCCCTTCAAAATCCTCTGATATATAAACCAATCCATAGGAAGTTGATAGGATTCTTGCGGTCCTAGTCCTTAATTTCTTCCAAATGAACAAATAGATCATTTTCTTATATGATTTAATCCTAAAAAAAATCATCCAAAGAAACCTTTGTTCCATTAATTGAGGGCCTAATTGAGTTAATGGGCACCAACAAAATGACCCATTCCTCGTGATCTTTAAGTACCCGGTCCATCCATTCTAAAATATAACAATATTATAGAGTAGTCCAAAATTTATTTCAATTATAACAACCTTGTTATTTTAAAAGAACTTTTATTGCTAAACTATTCATTCTGGCTACCTCTACTACTATCTAGGAGTATTAATTTATTATTGCCAAGTAGTTTGGGCTTACATACACCTCACGTACCTATCCTGAAAAGATAGTAAAGTATTTACACTCATCTTCTTAATAGTCATAAAACGTGCAATCGCGTATGGTTAGAGGAAAGCAAGGCACACAAACAGTAGATCGACAATTTAACCGATTAACCTTCTCTATAAAAAAACAAACCTAAAACAGGTACAACAGGATATGTCATGTCTAATTCTAAATTTGTTTTTTTTACCGAGAGACATGTAAAAAAAAAAAAAAAG
>WNHE01000557.1:0-10073 GCA_009805545.1 Oryza longistaminata
CCATTGACTGATTGAAAATCGATGATTTTCGCAGTCGGGAACATGGCCCGCTTGCGAAAATTGGTTGAAAAGCAAAACAAAATCTCGGGGCGCGCCGCACCGCCGCGCTTCCCGGCCGGATGCTGGAGCGGAGGGGAGGGTAGCTGCGCCGGCGTCGTCCACTCGCCGCCGCCGCAGCCCAGCCGGCCTCTCCCTCCCTCCTCGGCCAGATCTGGAAGGGAGTGGAGCGTGAGTTCACCGACCGCCGCCCCCCGCGGCCGCATCGCCCATCAGCCGCCCGCGAGTCCGTCGTCCGTCACGCCCTGCGCGCCGTACGAGCCGTTCCCAGGCCTCCCTCCGACCAGGAATGCTGGGAGGGTGAGGGGAGGAGCCGCCGCGCCGCACCGGAGAGTAGCCGCTCGTCGTCGCTAGTGCCACAGCGCCGCCGCTCCGCGTGCGCCGTCGGTCGGCCGCCCGCCGCGCCGAGCCATCGTCGTTTGCCGCGCCCGCCCCACCCCTCCCCAGGCCTCCCTCTCGGCCGATTTGAGAGGGAGGGGAGGGGAGCCGCCGTCGGACCGCCGCCTAGCCGCCGTTGTAGAGGGAGGGAGGGAGGGAACGTGGGGGACGTGGTTGAGGGAGAGAGTTGAGTTGAGGGAAATGAGTGGGCAGGAGGGTGGAGGAGAAGATAAAATTTAGATTTTTTTGGGTAGGTATGATTTTCGCAGGCGCGCGTTTGAGTGGTCCGCCCTGCGATAAATGCGCGCTTAAGTGGTCCACGATTTTCGCAGGCGAACAGACACACTTCACCCCGATTTATATTTTGTAGGCGGTTCATTTGGCTTCAAGGGTCATGTCCGTCTGCGAAAATCAGACCCCACGTCGGAGAGAAATGTATTTTCTAGTAGTGACATTTTTATTTAAAATTATTTGAGCAGCAAAACAATCATTACAACTGATTGAAATAAATGAATAGCATCCTCATCTAAACATCGATCTGATGATTACACTCTGGTACGTGCAGAGGTGTGCACACGCGCGGGCCGCTACGTCATGACAGCTGGTGGACACGCCGCTGATTGCCCGTTGCGACACACACAGCCTATGCTGTTTGGGCACAGATGCTTCGGTGGTAATCGGCGTGTCAGCTAGGTGCATGCATGGTAAGCCAGGCGAGGCCGCACCGCCACCCATGCATGTCAGCCACAGGGAACACGTACTGGCTGCGCAATAGTTTACTACGAGCCCCGTCGACGAGGCGGCGCAGCTTGCCGCTGGCACAAACCCGGCCGACCGACGGAGAGCAGGCGCCGCTACCGCCCCATTATTCCCGGTCGTCTCGCTCTCGCGGTCTATCTACCCTAGCCCGTTCCGCACCGCGCGCGTTTATACGCGCGTGCACTCATCCTGCGCCGCTTTTCGCACCGTGCACCACCGTGGATGTGAGGACGATCCGCGAGCTGGACCTTCACCGACCCATACCTTGATGCAGTGATTTTGCTGTTGGCCGATCCGCGGTGTGCACTGTGTGCTGCTTCTTCCCTTCATTCCCCTCCTCGGTGCTTCTCTTGAATGTCGCGGTCAAAGTGACGGCGCAGCCGCTACAGCGGCGTGCCACCACGCCACTTAGAGCAAGTTTAAATATAGTACAGCCACTACTAGCTCTAATTCATCTATAGCCAATCTAATAGCCAATTTATACAATAGTTGCTTACTATACTATTAATATTATGTGTCCCACCTGTCATACACACTGTGTGTTCTTGTAGTCGTGCTGCAGCTGGCTAAAGTCTGTAACCCGCTGCTCTTCTCTCTCATCGTTTATCTCACAAAACCACGAAGACGGGACGATGATTCACACCGCTCGCTGTTCTGCCCAGACAACTAATTAAGTTGGCACGCCAACATAGCAAGTGCATGGAGCCATGGTCCGTCTGTTGGGACCGCTCCCTTTCCCGCCGCGGGGCCTAACCAACCGGCCACCGTCTCTAAGGCATCCTAGGTCAAACCCTCTCACCGATAGGCTCCCCTAGTCCACACCCCTCGTCGTCGATAAGGCTCATCGGTGTTTGCTTACGCCGTTGTACTGCATCAAGCCCGCCGAGGATTGCGCCCTAACCGCAGTGCTCCCCTAGTGGCACTAAATAAGCAAAAGTGATTCCTTAGTCCCTACGAAGCCATCCCAAGCCCCGTGCCAACCGATTGATCGCTGACTCCAACACAATTTCACTGGAATCGAACCCACACCATCTCGCTCCACCACCCTCATGGACATGCCGCCACAACCCCGCCTAGCAACCAACCGCATTCCTCCGCAGGCTTTGGCAAGCCTCATCGATGCCCTTGGATCCCTACAGCCTCTTTGACCCTCCACGTCCACGGCCACACTTCGTTGACGTCCATGGAAGCCATCCCCGACTGTTACCTCAATCAGCCCTTCCCACCGCTTGAGACCACTCAACGGGCACGCCGCTGCCTAGATATGGCAGAGGCTTCCTGGGTTCCCTTGCCAGTCGCACCGTCTTCCAGGCTACATGTCTCCTTCATGTGCTAACCCTAGCGATGGCGAGCTCTCGAGATAGAGGATCACAGGGGAGAAGAGAGAAGAGAGGAGATGAGAGAGATGGGTGTCAGTATTATGGATAAGGATACCAAACACTAATGTATTAACCTTGGTGGGGCCCAACATATACAAAGGCGTCGTCGACTTGTCCGTATCAAAGAACTCATATACGGAATAGGTTCTCTACCTGCATAAGGAACAGAACCGCACGTCGCTCAATACTCGAGGCATGTGCGCAAGTCTAACTGCGCAATATTAGAACTATATTATCTTAACAAAAAAATTATCAAATAGTAACGCGCTCTGACTTCTAACATTAAATTTATCACAAAACACCATGTTTTAAGACTATGTATCAGAAAGCTATAGATTTAATAATAAAATCATCACAAAACTACAGATTTTGGGGTTTAAATCCTTACCACTAATGTTATGTTTGAGTTATAAAATCCAACTTTTGTGATTAAATTAACATTGAAGTTGTAGTTTTATGATAAGTTTTTTATTAAATATGTAGTTTTGCGATATTCTACCATAAATTTGTAGTCTTGAGATAAATTTAGTGGTAAATTTGTAGTTTTATGACATAACATGTTAGTTTTCTTATAATTTGGCCAAAGCACATATATCTCTGTGAAATTTACTCTTTACAAAACAAAAGGTTGTGGGACCCACCTTTCAGTGAGACAGGATATTTTCCTAACGAAAAAAATTCCAGAAAATAGCTCACCCATTTTAAATCAGATTTCAATGAATCTTTCACCAAAATTCTTTTAAAATCAAGACATATCCAATGACACATGTTTGACATTTTTCCAATTTTTCTAGGATTTTCGCCTTTTCGTTAGAATAGGAAAAGTAGCTATATTGACCATCATCGTCTGTCGACCAAGTTACGTTTGTGACGAAGAGGCCGAAACAGTCGAGGAGGAGTCATTGACTGAGCAGGGCAGGTCACCACGCTTCTCTCGTTGAGCATATTGATCCCATGTTCATGAATATTAGCAAATAAAATTGTATGCTAATTATAAAATATGTACCTAAAACTCGATGATAAGCCACCCTTGAAATCTATATCCAAATTCCTTGTTCCCTGCATCTTATTTATATGTGCTAGTCACTTATCGACATGGCTTAGGCGCTTAGCAATACTTCATAAACTTTCGTACACTATGTTTGAATTATGGATGAGATTATGGTGGAGACACATGAGCGTCTTGTGTAACGTACATAAAACCCTTGCGAAAACCAAAAGCTTTAATAAACAAATTGTTTTCAACTGCTGGGTGACACGGATGGAATTTGGGTGGTTCTATGAAATGGTTAGCCGCTAACCCTGATTAGTTAAGGATCGAGTAAAGAAATGCATGGACTATTGATTCAATGAGTTGTTTGTGCATGAACTTGTAGTTTGTATTTATATATGCTGTAGTAGTTAGCTCTTTTTTTTTCCTTGTGTCCATAAGAGTTCTTCATGTCAATTTTTTTTCTTATAATTAAAATATTTTTGCAAGGTTCCTTTCCGCATTCAAATATCCTCCAATTTCATATAAATGGTTCTAAATAGAAACACATATTAATTAATGTAACCCAACTAGGAAATCACTTCCAACTCTAAGTACATGGGACCAAGGTCACTTGAGATATAAATGGTTCTAAATAGAAACACATATTAATTAATGTAACCCAACTAGGAAATCACTTCCAACTCTAAGTACATGGGACCAAGGTCACTTGAGGATGCATTGCTGACCTTCGGCGAAGCTTCAAATATGTATGTATGGCACCAATGCATGCAGCTAGTTGGTGCGCTTTGAAAGCACCTTCATTAACAACTATGTTTCTTTCCTGCAAAAAAAAGAAAAAAAATTCATTTTCTTTTCTTAACCTAAATTCCCATTCTAATTTTATAGAGACTACAGATGGGCACATTATGAATTTGAACCAACTAATACATGTGCAAAATGCTGAAGATAGCGCAAATGTTGAGGCAAATCATGAAATTAAATTGAGATTAATTGATGCATTGAGATGCATGATTTCCGCAACTACAGCACAATCTATGTAACGCTAAATTAATCCTTTCAAATACAGCTTATATATGATTTTAGCCTTGTGAAATCATGAATTTCAATTATTACAAGTGCAAATGCTGAATCAATCCTTCACAAGCAGGCAAATTTGCCGGTTGTTGTTTGGCCCACATGGCGCGTCAACGGTTATGGTAAATTCGGAATTAATGAGGATAAAAAATGCTAGGATATGTAAAAGGAGATTAATGAATAAAAGTATCTAGATATATGCAGTATTATGTGCATGAACTGAAGGATCTAGATAGATCCAGTCATGTGTGTGAAGTTAAAAACAAAAGGTAAATCCAATCTATATCAACGGGGTCTCGGCTTTTAGTATCTGCCCCCTCTTTGTAACACACACAGACATCAACTAATCTCAAGCTAGCATTGGACCACATGGTGCTGTTAAATAGTACTGAGATAAATCAAGCATTTACTGATGGGAAAAAAAAGAAACACTCACATGTGTAGGACCAGAAACAGGAGAGAGAAGGTTAAGATATGACAAATCTAGAACCTTCTCAAATATAAACTAAAATGGAGAAAGCCAGAGCTTTCAAAAATCTGAACTACTACCTTATTCTCCTTCGGCCACTCCCAAGTCATGATCCGTTACATATTTCATAGATATAAGTTATCCCCTATAACCAGTCGGATAACCACGCCGTGTGGGTATGGGGTACCCATAATCTCTACATGTATAGATGAAATTTTCCCTATTAGAAATACGAAAATTAAAAGTAATAGTGATGAATGCCACAAACAGAGATTTAACTAGTTGCCACTTTTACCAGATCCGTGTAATCCCTCTCACAAAGTGATAAATCTATTGCCACACACCTCGCTGGAGTGGCAAAACTTCAATTGGCCACTAGGAGTGGTTAATGATTACACATTTTATCTCATTATTTGGTCACGAGGTTTGAATACAACAACAGTAGTGAATTTGAGCTTTTAACTGGCATACCTCTTATATAAAAAATTATGTAGTGCCATTTTTTTTTCATTTATGTGTATGTATTGGGCCAAATGATGATGTATTTCACATCTTGTTAAAGCTATTTGACATAATATATATTCGAATATAAAATATATTCATGTTAAAAAGTATATATGGGCCATCCTTTTAATATGATGCATACCTTGGGCCAAATGATGCTAAACCATGTTTTAAATATCTGCTATCCTAGATATGTCACCTATTAAGTACTCCTCAAAAGATATATTTATTTATTATATATTTTAATGTATGCGTTACTTATTGAAACTTTTTCAATCAATATTGCCTCACTTTTGTTTTACCAATGAAAATTCCAAAGGACCTTTTTGACTTACTTCGAACCAGAATTTATTATTTTTTATTATTTTTGGAATTCTTAAAATCAAGTGAGGGCCTAAATGAAGAGCCAAAGTATAATGAACTATTTATGATTGCAGCAAAATCTCCAAAACTTTGTTTTGTCCTGTAAAGTTTCTTGAGGCCAAGATAACACTACACAAACCACCAATAAACACCTCATGGAACAATAGCATGAAGGTCTTTTACAGGACATAAACACTAGCACATATTTCCATATTTGGCTACCAAGACCCATACCCACAGGGTGTATACAAAGATATGCCACAGAAGATCTCTCACATAGACAACCACAGCACACCATAGAACAAGCAACATAGGGAGAGAGGAAAAGGAAAAAAAAAGAGGAGAAAAGGAGCCAGGTGGAGAAGAGGTCAAAGACAAGAGACATGGAGCAAAGGCATAAACCCACACACCCACCCCTCTCTTCACCCATCCCCCAAATTCCAAACCCTTGCAACTTCAGATCTTGCTCTCTTACTACCGTGCCGCCTGCCGGAGACTTGATTCCAGCTATGCGGCTCCGAAGAGCTGCTACCAGGGTGCTTCGGCCGGCCTACTCCACCACCCAGGCTGGAGGGCCGCGTACATCTTCCAGCAACCTCTCGTCGGAGCTAGTGATGGATGTGCTTCCTATGCATGGTGGCGGCGGAGGTCTCAACAACCCTGTGGTCGATCTAGAGGGTGCATGCAGCCTGAACCAGTCACCTTGGGATCTCGCATGCGAGCTTGAGAACCCCAATCCCTTGGTGAGCTTCCATCCCCCATATCCCCCTACCATCCCTTTCTCATGCTCTCCCTCTACTAATAATTTCTTCTAGGCTAGCATAAATGCTCGATGCAAGTTACCTATCTTGCTTGATTCGATCCTCTTGGAATTTGGGGGTTGACAAACATTTTTCTCATTCTCGGATGCTTTTTAGGTTTCATCCATGTGAGAGATGTAGAATCACGAAGTCCTGATTTGAGTGGTTGCTTAGTGGCAAGTAGCAACAACAAAATTAGTCAGATCGAGGAACAACAAAAATTGGACACATCGATTGGCGGGATCATGCTTTCTTGTAGGCTCTTCAGGCTTCTTTCCCCGAAGATTTGGCCATCACAGGAAAGCTAGTGTTGAGGGATTTTGGAAATGAATGCAACAACTATATCTGGATATCTGAGAGTTATTTGATTGCTCTGTGGCTTGTTGCTTGCCCCTTGTTGAGTGTTGGTCAGTTGGTGTGGTTGAAAATTTTTGTGGTTTCTTCTGTACTTTAGACCATGCACGCATCACATATGATCAGTTTATATTGCTTTAATAAACTCACCATGCTGGTTATCTTCATGTCTACCAGCTAGCTTCAACCTTGATCTTTGATGCTATCACATAGTGAGCAAGATACTATGCACAATTGTGCTACACTTGGAATTTGTAGCCAAAAGGTTCTTTCATTTTGCTTTTGATGGCATAGTGTACATTGAATTAATTGAAAATATGTGTGATTTCCTTTATCCAATAAGTTAGCTGGTCACCTTACTAAAGTAGTTTAGGATTTGTCCCATCACTCTATCTTTTCCATTTTAAGCAACAAAAACATTTCTGTTGTGTATTGCTAATAGATGCCAGGGATGTAAAACATTTCCATTATCTAAAAAAAATACTTTATTTGTTCTGTATCTCACCTCGACTGTACTATTCGAAACTTGTAGGAGGACCTGTTCGACAAGTATCTAGTGCACATCCCTCATAGGGCAAGTTTCACATTCAACAACGATAATGATGAAGAGATGGAAGTATATGACATGATATGGAAACAACAGCAGGGTGAGGAAATGAAGGATCTGAACCCATCCCAAAAGGAGAAACAAGATGGTGAGACCAAAATGGTAAAGGATCATATGAATGTGGAACCCCTGGTGCCAGAAGAGGACATGTTAGACAAGGGGATAGAAGATTTTGGCGAAAAGAAGGCTAGTGTTCGGTACTATCACAAGAATAACTGCAAGAGGTGGCACTGCCAAAACATCGTCGATGGGCCCAAGGCCTTGTGTGAATATCACCTAGCAAAGAGCCACTCCAACACCCCTACTAGTGTGAAAGTTGCAACCGCCCATTCTAAGTCATGCTGTACAATTACCATGTGTCATCTCCCGAAATCCAGTTTCAAACCAACTCTAACTGGTGAACCATCAAGTTTGAGGGCAGTATCAGCAAGCATACAAAAGAACTCCCAGTCACACAAGAGGAAGGCAGGCAATGGCTTAAGTGAGGATGCATACTACTCCTATAGTTTGTTCAGCCCATTCCATGGAAAGGATCAGGATGATAGCAGCAAAGGTCCAGTAGCTACAATTGATTATCAACAGAAGGGGTTTCTACAACAAGATAACATTGTCCTCATAAAAGAAAGAGATGATAATAAGGAATACATCGATGTTGACAACTTGTTTGATGATTTATCGATCGCAGGTGATGATGGGCAAAGTGACAAAGACTACTTTGTTGGTGGTGTCAATAATCCCCATGTTAAGAAAGGGAAACAATAGATGGCAGAGAATAGAGCAGAATGATGGCTAAGAAGCACATTAAAGAATGGTCTCTCAAATAATTGCTCTAGAGTTTCCCTTAAACGATGGAAGTGTTTCGATCTCCCCTTGGTTTGTTTGATTTATGTATTATGTATGGATTGTGGCATGTCCCTTTTCTTGAACATTTTAATTTTGCTATATTTGTAAGTGGATCAAATATAATTTTGGGTGATTAAGGAATGTTTCCTATCCAAAAAAGATTCCCAAAACTTGGATATATTGATTATAAAACGAGACAAACCTGGATACAAGATATCACCCAAGACTAACAGTGTCATGTCAGATATAAGAATGTTTGCATCAGCTTATGAACGACCCGTCCTCCAGAACTGGTAGCCCAATCCATAAGATGGGCAGACTCATTACAAGTTCATCCTTGTTTCTTGTAAATGGGTTAAGCAAGTAGTGGTATGTTGAAGAACAAAGCCTTATAAGTTGGACCCACTCTAATCAACTAGTAGGGTGGTAATAAGGTGGTTTCGGCGGAAGCACCAGGTCGCAGGCAGCCGCCGACTGGCCCGGAAGTCGGGGAGGAAGGCGACCGACCATGGAGGCCGTGGAGCATGCCCACGACGAATTGGGGGTGGAGTCAGAGGGGACCCGCAGCAATCCAGCGTGGTAGGGAGCTAATCCACTGCAGGGGCCTGTGGGGCGTTCACCGCTACCTCTACCACCTGCAACAGCACGCCCACGAGTCATTCACAGAAAGAGAGGGAGTTGGGAGCCCCGAGCTTCCTCCACCCTCTCAGTGATCGCCTACACCCACCGCCCCCTAACTCTTCGCTCGCCGCCGCTCCACCCGCCGCCCGCCGCTCCCTGCCTGCCAGCCACCGCCGCTCCGCTCGCGCCCGCCCCACGCTCTGCGCCACTTCCTTTGCCGCTGGTTGCCTCGCGTTGTTGAAGACAAGAGAAGAGAATAGCATAAAGAAAAAAAGAGGTAAAAGAGAAGAAGAAAAAGAGAAAAGAAAAAGATGGTAGACCCCACGTTTTTCTTCTAACTTACATGTGGGCCCCATAATTTTTTTTTGTTGACTAGGATGCCACATCAACGTAAATAGAGATCCATCCTATTAGGACCTAAATTGCACGATTTTGTATAGTTTAGAGGGGGTGAAGATTGTAGTATGGGATTAGGAGTGTCATACAGACTCGACGTAAAGTTGAGAGACGGCTGGTGAACTTATTCCTTTTAAAAATAGGTTCAGCATTTTAGGGAATATTCCCTAAGATGCGGTTATTTGAATAATGATTTGAATTTGATTTGTTTTGAATTTCCAGTTTGATGATGCTCCCTCTCGTGGCCTGATCTTCTGGTGAGGGAGATAACTCTCGCTTTGATCGAGTGTTGTCGTTTACGACGTGGCTCCAAACCAGAACAAGTCCAGGACACCATGCAATTTGCTACACCACAAACGATATCGTACCAACCCGTGACGCGCGTTGTGAATTCCCGCTGCCAATGCAAACGATGAAGGAAAAAAAAAACCCCCCCCCACTGCAAACAAAGAAAAAAAAAAAAACAAATCTCTCC
>WNHE01000557.1:10098-29233 GCA_009805545.1 Oryza longistaminata
CGGGAGACGGAGTGAGGTGGCGACTGGCGGGGGAGGGGGAGCGGGGGTAGTAGAGTAGAGGAGACTAGTAGTAATGGGCGATCTCTTCTTCTCCGCTAGAATTCAAATTTGAACTGCGCATGCGTGTGGGTGGCCGTGAGAGGAAGTGGATCTGATATTCTGATGAGTCTCTGACTGTGTGAAAGCTTTTCGGGCTTTCGGCCTCCCCGCTCCTGTGATTAAGAGCGGTAATTAGGGAAGTCGTTTTCTTTTTGGTGTAGATTAATTAATAATGGCGATGTCCACTTGTACTATTTGGATTGCTTAAAGATTCATTAAGGCTGAGTTATATACTAGTTGAATTCTTCCTCGTTTTTCACGTATACGCTTTTCAAACTATTAGACGATATATTTTTTTACATAAAATTTCTAAAGTTATTTTAAAATACCATATTAATCATTTTAACTCAACCTAACAGATTAACTTATTTACATAGGTTCTAATTGGTACTCCCTTCGTACAGTTAGTGAAAAACATATTGATCAGGTTAAAAAAAATATTAGGAACCCTCTAAATCATAGCAATGCTAAAACAAATAAATAAGAAAAATGTTTGATTGGATCACAGGAAAAAAAGTAGAAATCAGATAGGAGAGACAAACTCTAAGAAAATCTTTCAAAAGGTTTGAGCTCTTGCTATATTAATTTCCTCCAAAATCTATATAGGATTATCCATTGCATAGTAATTTCAAATGATAGGATAGGATCCAATCGTTTGTCTCAAACAACTTTATAGATATTTTTTTCTATAGGATTATAATCTTCCAAAATTACTAGTTTTTCCTACGAATCAGGGACCCTACTCTTTCAGCCGAGAGAAAGCAAAGAGCAAAAAAGATTATTATTGGTTAAATGGCTAAAATGTGAAGGAAAACATAAAATGGTATTAAAAAGATCTAATGGACCATAAAAACTATAATCTTTAAGAGACAAATATGCTACATCTTCACTCTTTCAGGAATTATGGAGTATATGCTTGAATTAGGGCATTTTTTGCAGTAATTTAACTTTTCCTTTGCAAATTCGTATAAAAATGCAGGATTTTTTATAGGATTTTCACACAAATTAGTTTATTTATTGAAAAAAATTCAAAAGGGATGCCTTTGCTTGAAACCCCCCATTTTTATCTCAAGATATATTCATGCTTTAAACTTGAAGATCACAAAATTTCAGTCAAATGTACCTCAAGTTGAAATCTGAGGAGTATTTGACATGTATCTCAACCCATCACTGAAGTTCCAACCAAAACAATGTGGACAAAACTATTAGATCAACCACGAGTAGGGAGATTGAGAAGGCTATTAGGTTTAGGGATTGAGAGGAGAAAGGGTGAACTGAAAAAAATAAAATCATTTCCGGATTGGGCCGTGGCCTTTGTACGAAGCTAGGAGGGCTACGGCCACAGTTGTCTGGTGACAGGCCTAGTCTTCTACCGTGAACTTCAATCACTCACTGGGCCGCTAGCCCGCAACATGGCCTATTTAAGACTATTAGGCCCAACAGGTACCAACTGCATTTTCGTGCGTATTAATGTGACACAAGCGAAAGAACAAAGTCAGTAAGTTTGTTGCAATCTCTTGTGGCTTACACGAATATAGACAGAGAAAGGGAAACAACCGAGCAATTCCTTCACTAATCAACCCAGCATGGATTGTGTGGGCTTGTCCTTGCTCTGACCAAAATCAGCATCTTCCGACCAGCCCAGCTGTGTTCACACCTAATCAACCCTGTAATACAAATATACTAGTAACATGCCCGTGCTAACGCTACGACACTATTATTATTATTATTATTTGTTGTTGTTGTTTTATAAAAAATATTAGAATCTCATGTTAGGGCAAATAATTTTCGCACAATCCATTGAATCGAGGTTCAACTCGATTCAATGTCGTATATCAATTTAAAGTAGGCAGATAACAGTAATATGATTTGCCTGAAAATAATAATCCATAGCTATCGATTACTTCAATATACAATATACGCGAGTAATATATACGGGCAATATATGTCCACATAAAAAAGACAAAAAAAAAAGGTAGAGAATTATTCCATTAATTTTTTGTGGTCATAAACAAATAAAAAAATATTCGGTAAGGCACAATATAGAATATAACTTTGAGCATTTGTGATACACTTAAGAATCTCGTCACCCCTTCACCATGGCGAAACGGTCAACAGCGGGGCACACCCCGCCATCCCCTCAGCTCCTCCGAATCTGAGGCGACCGCCGCCCTGGACTCCACCATGTTAGTGGGCATGTATTGATTACTTAGTATCTATTTTTCTTAGATTGACAACATTGAAATTCTTTACACCGGTAAATATATTAAACTTGTATCTTTCGTGGGTCCAAAAAAACCCTTTCTGATCCAAGCTTTCAAGCAGGCCCAGATTCAGCCTAAGGGTTTGCCACAATATTAACCACTGAATACATGATAACTGTATATATGATACAGAGACCATATACCTAAATATCTCTATTCGTATGCTGCTGCTCTTTGGAAACATAAACAGTTTACTCTTTGGAGTAGTAATCTCTAGTAATATGATTACTGTAAAGCAGAGGACAGGACTGTCATAGTTGCTATAATCGCTACCATAGAGTCAAATAATCAGAACATCGGGTAAAAATAAAAGGTGAAAACATGGTAATTTGGTTGAGCAACATGACACTATGAAGGTAATATGGCCAACGCAAGGTAATATTTTGATGAGAAATAGTTTCCAGAAAATCATAATATATTTGTCAAGATTCATTCAGTTGCATTGCACCCAGTCAACCCCAACAAATGAGTTTCAGTTGTTAAAGAGAACATTTGCTAAATTCCTGCAAAAACATATTTCACTACCCCTTAATTTCTATATTTGCTCCACTACCCCTCAATTTATTTCACATACTTGCAAGTTATCAAGACAAATGCTTCTCCACATGTGGTACATGGCAGCATGCACTATACTAAACATCCAAAAAGTGGTCCAATGTGATCATGTTCAGAAAATAAGTATGGATTATGAGTGTATCGCAGTGCAAATATACATTAATTATCACAATGCCTTTAATAACAAATCAAACATTCAGCCATATAAGGGAGAGATCAGAGATGTATAAGCATGGTTTCTTCACGTAGTAGATCTATACATTTTTAACTGAAGAAAAAATCATGGTTCAGAGAGACCATTTGTGTACTGAAGTTCTTTTCTTAGGAATTGATTTGTAAATCTAAAAAAAAAATATAGCAAAGGTAAAATAAATTGGATCCTGATCTCCTTTATTTACAAACATACAGAGTATCTGGTAACTAAACAAATAAAAACAATTTGAGCTAACCAGTTACTGAGTTACTTGTCGCTCCACAGATGGAGGAAGATGAGCATAGGGGCAGTCCCATAGGATCTATCCAACAAGACAACCGTTGGCCCATCCATCTACTGCATCAAATTGTAACAACCTAAAAAATATATATACAGAATTAATTAGATATTGGTTGCATTTCATTTAATATCCTCCAAAAATAGTTATCACCAAAGGAAATAGACAGAACTCTTCCACCGACAATATCTGACCTGTAGTGAGCCAGCCAGCCAAGCCAGTTGACTGCCTTCATAGTTGAAAAAACTTCAAACTATGCCCGCCGATAACCCACATCAACGTAAATAGAGATCCATCTTGCTATAGGACCTAAATTGCACGATTTTGTATAGTTTAGAGGGGGTGAAGATTTGTAGTATTGGGGATTAGGGGTGTCATACAGACTCGACGTAAAGTTGAGAGACGGCTGGTGAACTTATTCCTTTTAAAAATAGGTTCATCATTTTAGGGAATATTTCCCCTAAGATGCGGTTATTTGAATCAATGATTTGAATTTGATTTGTTTTGAATTTCCAGTTGAATTAATTTGGAGCTTGCACAACAACAATTTGCATTTGAATTAATTTGGCGATGTCAGAAAAAGAAAGTTTGAAGTGTCCCATAAGATCTACTTCCTCCGTTTCACAATGTAAATCATTCTAGCTTTTCCCATATTCATATTCATGTTAATGAATCTAGATAAATATATATGTCTAGATTCAATAATATTAATATGAATATGGGAAATGCTAGAATGACTTACATTGTGAAACAGAGGGAGTAGCATGATGCAAGCTTTTTGTAAATTTGTTTATGGTTCTGATTTTTGTTTCTGAATTTAATTTGCAAAATTTAAGGATTTTGTTTCTATCTTTCATGTAATCAGAAATAAGTTAAACAAAATCAACTATTTAAATACTCCCTCGATTTTATATTATATGGAGCTTTGATGTTTTTTTAAGTCAAACTTACATAAGCTAAACCAAATTTATAAAAGTATGTAGCAACTCTTATAACACCAAACTGTAAAATCAAAGTGTGTTTGATTCTTATTCTGTGATGAACAATTGGCATCTGAGATTATTGGTTCTGAGATTATTGGTTCTGATATTTGGAGATTATTGGTGAAGTGGTTTTGGAGATGATTGGATTTGAAGCTGATATACAGGTACTAATGGATGTGTGGTCCGGTCAGACCAGGCACTGGTTGCCGGTCAGACCGACGTGTATCAAGCGGTCAGACCGGCCAGCCCATGGTCTGACCGGCCGACTATGTGTCGGTTTCAGTCTGACCAGCAGACCAATCTACAAAGATGGTTGCCAAATTGGAAGGTATTAAAGTCTTTGGGTAAAACACTAAATTCACTTAAAAATTATACACTCTGTTCAGTTCAAATGTAAGAGATGGATCAGTGCGGCAATGCCTTAGTGGAGTTTGAGCCATGTCAGTCAGAAAGCAAAAGACCCTATGAATTACAGAATTTTGTGACCACACCGGTCGCCGGCCCTTAATTTTCCTGTCAGCTTCGATACCAGCTACCAAAGTACCAATCATCGATTTTTTATTTTTTTTTTATTTTTTTTTTTTACAGAACAAGGAGTGAAGCAAGCACGGTGATTCAGTGAACAGCACATAGGAATCTGATGTTAGATGGGTAGACCCGACCATTGTCGTATGTGACTTCAAGAGCACAGGAGACGCAGACCATAACTCCTAAAAAGCCACCGATGGAAGTGAGCATGTGTGAAAATAATAATAATAATACTCCATCCATCTAATTTTGATAGTCATATTTTCAAATCTAAAAATTTTATTTTTATATGTATATTTCAATCCATCAACTTATCATCTTAATGACTTTCTCGGATTTAATACGTGACTCTCTATTCTTACACACAAGATTGACTACATGGGCATCGAGAAATGTAAATATTAATGAATCGTTTGTTTACGAGGAATGACTAGTAGAATGTTTAAATAGATGATAAGTAGAATTGCTTATCCTTGGCTTGTGTGCCAAGATGAAATATGACTATTAAAAGTAGATGGAGAGAGTAATAATAATAACAACGTCTTGCACTATAAAACACTAGTAACATGCCCGTGCTAACGCTACGACACAATTATTATTATTATTGTTGTTTTATAACAAAATATTAGAATCTCATGTTAGGGCAAATAATTTTCGCACAATCCATTGAATCTAGGTTCAACTCGATTCAATGTCGTATATCAATTTAAAGTAGGCAGATAACAGTAATATGATTTGCCTGAAAATAATAATCCATAACTATCGATTACTTCAATATACAATATACGCGAGTAATATATACGGGCAATATATGTCCACATAAAAAAGACAAAAAAAAAAAGGTAGAGAATTATTCCATTAATTTTTTGTGGTCATAAACAAATAAAAAAATATTCGGTAAGGCACAATATAGAATATAACTTTGAGCATTTGTGATACACTTAAGAATCTCGTCACCCCGTCACCATGGCGGAAAACGATGAGGACTACGTCGTTGGTGGTGCCGGCAAGGCCCGTGCGGAGAAGGGGAAAGGGAAGATTGCAGTGGAGAAGGTGCCATTTCAGAAGATGGTGAAGAAGCGAACTGTCAAAGAGCGGTCGCTCAAGTCGCTGCTCTAGAGTTGGCCTATGTCCCCGGGAGTGTAATCTAGTTTCCTAGTGTTGTCTTGTCTATGTATCATGCATGTCTGGATTATTGCAGCATAGATATGTATTGACTCTTTTATGTTTGTAAGTGAATAAAATGGAATTTGACGTTTTTTCAGTGTAGCGCGATGTTTGCAGTCCAGACACTCGGGCTACAAAATTTGGATCCTCACAGTCGGAGTAGGATTGTATTTTACACAACTCGACAGATGTTCCTCATTTTCTGGAATTATATTAAATAGTTATGAACACTACTTTAAAAAACTCTAATAGGGGACCGGCCTCGTGTGTGCCGATACATATAAAACCGGCAGGCTTTCCCGTTCTTCCAACTCCTCATGAAAAACCGGCACATATAACTCTTACAACTGTCGGTTTATTAGAAAAACAGCACCAATAATATTTGTACCTGTTTTTCCAAAAGGCCTCGCCGGCCCAGAGGGGCCCTGCGAGCAGAGCCTTTCGCCCTGGGATCTGCCATGCGAGCTCCTCGGTGACTCCACCGATTCCCAGGTTAGCTATATAGCTTAGCAGCTTCCGTCCCCATCTCACCTTGCTCTCCCTGCGACTCGGCCTGTTTCCATTCCGCCATCCATCCTGCCCTGCATGTATACCTCGCCGCGGCTCGATCGATCGGAGCAATCAGCATGTATTATCTTGCCACTTTTCTTCTGCCTCCCAGTTCAGTTCTTAGTGCGGTGGCCATGCTGTATCCATTGGTTCTGGCGATCTAGCTAGGGTTCGTTCGTCCTTGGAGCCGCCAGAATCAGAGAAGTAGCTTAATTGGTGGGGGCATACGAAATGGAAGAGTTTATCTCCATTATCGATCAACTCAGTTCTGCGTGCTCGAGATTTTGCAGTTTGCATTTCGGCCTCTTTGGCGTGCTAGCTATAGGGTTGGGGATCAGCGAAAATGGGCGTGCCTGCCCGTTACCAAGAACAGCACTAGACCTGAGCGTGTCCATCTATTGCTGTGTCGCTGCATACACCATTGAACTTTCTGCAAAATATACGTGATGCAATGCACCACGTCAAGTACTTGCTCATTTCTGCATCTGAGTTAATTTATCCTCAATTGTTCAGAACTTGCAGGAGGCCCCGTTCGACAAATACTTGGTGCGCATCCCCCGAAGGGCAAGCTTCGTGCTCAACAGCGAGCTGGAGCTGGAAGATGATACGATGGAATCGAAGGACAAGATCTGGAATCACGATGATGAGGAGGAGGAGGTCAAGAATCAGAAACCTGCTGCCCACAGCCTGGAGAAAGAGGGTGCGGCGAGGAAGAGGTCGAGAAAGGGGAACGACGAGCCCATCTTGCAGGAGGAGGAGGAGGACATGGGGATGAAAACCGAGAGCAGAGCGAGGGCAAGCGAGGCAACCACTGGTTCTGGCAAGAGAACGAGCGGCAAGAAATGGCACTGCCGAAGCATCGTCGACCCGGACAACACCCTGTGCGCTACCACTTGGCAAGGAAGCCGCCTCATCCTACACTCCAGAACAGTGAGAACGGTGCATCGTCGGCGACAGCAGCGGCCAACCTGCACTCCGGTCGACAAAGGCGGACGCCATTGCAAGATTCAAGCTCCTCCTGCGAAGTATCCGCGTGCCAAACGAATTTCACCGGGAGAGCAGGCAGCATCAAGCTCGGAAAGCAGCCACCTGCGACTGCGACTGCACCAAGCAGCTCCAAAGCATCATCGTCCTCATTCAGTGGTCAAGCGACGGTACCGCAAGCTCGATCTCCAGCGACGACAAGAGGAGGAAGAAGTCGACTAATGCTCAGGTGGTGACTACACTTCTATGATCTTTCGGCCCGTCCGCGGAAAGGGTTGTCGCATACCCATGGAGTAGTTTCAATCTGTGAAGAGATCACAAGGGACTCCTAAAAGCAAAAAGAAAAGATGGAACTACATCCGATGTCGATTAAACCTGTCCAACAATCATCGATCACTCGGTTGGCGCGACAAGAAAACGAGAGGACTTACGTCGTGGTGGTGCCGGCAGGCCGTGCGGAGAAGGGAAAGGGAGATTGCAGTGGAGAAGATGCCATTCCGAAGATGGTGAAGAAGCAACTGTCAAAGCGTCGCTCAGTCGCGCTGCCTCTAGAGTGGCCTATGTCCCCGGGAGTGTAATCTATTTCTAGTGTGTCGGTTGTCTATGTATCATGCATGTCGCGGATTATAAAGCATAGATATGTATTTGACTCTTTTATGTGTGTAAGTGAATTAAAATGGATTTGACGTTTTTTTCAGATGTAGCGCGATGTTTGTTTTTTTTTGTTTTTTCCAGTCCAGACACTCGGGCTACAAAATTTGGATTCCTCACAGTCGGTAGTAGGATTGTATTTTACACACTCGACAGATGTCCTCATTTCTGGACATTATATTAAATAGTTATAAAACATACTTTAAAAAACTCTAATAGCGGGACGACCTCATGTGTGCGATACATATAAAACAGCAGGCTTTCCGTTCTTCCAACTCCTCAGGGAAAACCGGCACATTATAACTCTTAATAACTGCGGTTTATTAGAAAAGCAGCCACCAATAATATTTGTACCTGTTTTTCCAAAAAAAAAAAATGCGGCACTCATACGTTAGGATATTGGTGTCGGATGTCTTAAAGAAACCAGAACCTCAAAGGGAAATCGAGCTGACCAAGCCGGTAAGCTGCCCCGTTTTTTAATTGGACACATCACTTTATCTCTCCACCTACCTTCTCTCTCTCTCTCTCTCTCTCTCTCTCTCTCGTTAGTGTGCCTCCTCCATCTTTGCATCCACCACCGCCACGAGCGCCTCCCCTAATCGCATCCGTCACCGCCTCTTTCTCACCTCCTCAATGTTGTTCTCCTCAGCACTGCCTCCTCCTGACAATTCCTCAAGCGGCCGATCCTCGCCATGAGATTGGGGGCGGTATGATCCGACCGCCACGATCCCTGGGAAGAGCAAGATCTCCACGCGAGCTCAGGGGCGGCCCGTCTCCTCCCCAGTCCAGCGGCGACACACTTCCCAATGTCCACGCCAGTCACCGTGCCTCCCTCACTCCCTCATCTCCACCTTGCCATTGGACTGACTGACCGGCCGCGCGGTGAGCTTCAGGACTGGATTGGGGCACGATGATGGAGCAACGACCGTAGAAGGGTGCGCTGATCTTGGGGATTCAGGATTTTTTTTTTAGGGATTCTATCTTCTTATATGTTGGTTTCTTCTATCTCCCTTGTTGATTTGTTTTTCCTTTGATGTGCAGTGGATATATAGCTAGGTATTGGGTATTTAGATGGGATTTCTAATTTGAGTAGGGATGCATTTGTACCAAACTTTGTTATTCACATTCGTGACTTGTGATATTGAAAAATAATATGTTGTTTGACGAAAGGAACAATTGGAAAATTTTGGGCCTCAAAGCATTAGACATCGGAATCGAGCCGATCTAGCTAGCTTTCTTTTTTTCTTTTTCTTTGTTGGGTGCAAATTGTGCAACTCATCTGTGTTGGTTCTCAATCCGGCATCGGTGAGCCTTCTCATCAGGTGTCGCATCCGTGATGCCAGCCGGATGCTTGAGTTATTGTAATGGGCCGTAGCTGTGACCCACCACATATACTCTTAGTATGAGAGATCATTAACCATGGCCCGTCATAGATGGCCTACCAATCATCCCAGTGACGGGTGGGAAATTATGAAAAACCCATCAGAGATGACTTACACCTCCGTCACAGTGACTCACTGTAACGGGTTATTCATCTATCACAGATGATATTTTATCATCACTAACCACTTATCACGTCAAATCTTTAGAGTTGACGATTAAAGCCCATTCAGCTAATGACCTGGTCAGGTTGTGGAGATTATAAAGTAAACCATATATAACAGCATAAAATTGAGTTTATAACGAAACTAAAGTGTGCCCATATAATAGACTTTAAGCTTTAACAATATGTAATTTTAGGTGAAATTTTCAGCCACCTGTAATCTAGCAAATGCATCCCTTCCAATATATGTGCTAGCTTGAGCTCATCCTTCAGTCACTGCATTTATGCAGGTTTCTTGACAATCTCCTGCTACCCTGCAACACAGATTATATGGATACTCGGCCCGTTGTTCAGCCCAATCTCTTACCTTCAGGACATTATCTTGCTAGAAGACACTTCTGCTATCTTTTATTTGCATGTACGTCTTCAATTCAACGGATTTAAGGGATTCACCATACAAATAGTTTGAGATTACGCGCCGTAGCAGCTTAATTATTATAACGTGGACCATTGGT
The DNA here is from genome assembly GCA_009805545.1 of Oryza longistaminata. Taxonomy (NCBI): domain Eukaryota; kingdom Viridiplantae; phylum Streptophyta; class Magnoliopsida; order Poales; family Poaceae; genus Oryza; species Oryza longistaminata. Next base: position 20,428 of record WNHE01000557.1, read on the forward strand.
CATGTCCCACCATATTCTGTACCATGAACCGTTCAACAAACAATTGCTTCCATAACTATGACACATAATAAATTAAATAAGTTAAAAAAATGGTCATCTAACCGTAATAACTCGGTTTTTACCACAGGCACAGGTAATACATAAATTGGCCTGCAAAATATAGCCGCTTAATGCCAGATAGTAAGCCACACACACGAATCCAACTCTTAAAAAAAAATGGATAATGATCAAAAAGTTGTGGGTATTTACCGGTGGGGACACTAGAAAAACACGATATCGTCCAGAGAACACTATATGCTGACCAATTTGTTGAAGCATGTGGTCTATTTGGAGAGAGAAACGCTACACCTTTGAAAAAGATGATATTAATTACCCCTGCCACAGTGCCATTCATGCAGATCATCTGCGTCTCGATTAACCGGACTCATGCCCATTTTTGCTCGTCCATCTCTGAAATTCCTCCTTAACAGTCGACGACGAAAGCAACAGCGGCTTCGGCGGCCAGGTCGTGCCTACAGAGAACACAGGAGTCTTTCAGCTAGCTCTACAAAATGGGTGGGCTAATGATATAGGTCAAAGCCTCACCCTTCTAGATTGATATAGGAAATGGGAATTGGTTGAATATACGGGTGGCAGGGGGTAATCTCGTTACTTTCAAAACGTTTGTCTCTCTAGATTGGTTAAGAAATAATAAAACAACTGATGGAGTGCTCTCCAACAAATTACCATATTTTCATTAGTGTTCTTGGACTATATTCACTTTTTTTTAATATCTACATATAACCACAAACTTTTGATGTCTTGTAGTAAATTTGGCCAAAATATATAAATGAATATCCCTTCTCCAGTTCACTTCCATGATCCGCTCCTACGCTTAACCAACATTGCCATATGATTCGTAGATCGTCAAGGAAGACCAAAATGTGTATTAAACTATTAAATCTTGTCCATGACGGTCAAGATCGAGATAAAGTTGATACAGTAAGTCGACATCTTACAAAACATTCTATGACTCTTACATAAATACAGCAAAAGCTTAAAACGAACTAAATAGACGGACTGATACACAAATTGGCACCACTCCATGGCATCTTTAGGGGTGAGCATTCGGTCATACCAAACTTATTCCGGCTTCAATTCCTTCAATCATTTCAAAAAGTTCAATCATCTGGAATGAAACCGAATTACATTGAGCAAAAAAAAAATGAATATCCATCAATTGGCTTTATTAGTTCCGGTCGCGCAGTCTTTGGTCATGGACCAAATTAACCGAGCTATTATCAAAATCCCCAAATCAAGCACATATTCACATCAACAAAAACAATACAAATAGAGCATGCACAATCCCATACATGGATTGAAAGACTTGGAAGCCGTCGTCGTCGCCGCCGACACATCATGAGCCCATGGGGAGAGGAGAGGCGCACGACGGAGGGTTAATGAAGTGTTGTCGCAGCAGAGACGAACGCCGACAGTGGAATGACGGTGGAAGGTCAGAAGCGAGAGGCAGAGATGTTGGCATTGTATTGACTCAAGTGGAAGTGCGCCGCCTGCGGGTTGGGTGGGTGGGGAGTGGCCAGCCTGCCATGTGTGGTGGGGTGTCTTATAAATGCAGGGTTTTCTATATTGGAAAAAGTCCACTTTGACTCCCTTAAATGTCCGGCCGAATCTAATATAAAACCCTAAACCAAAACCGATAAAATGAACCCTCGAAACTATTGAAAACCGGTGCAATGTTAACTCCCCTGCTGGTTTTGCAAGCGGTTTTGAGCTAACGTGGCGGTGTTGGCGCCGGTTTTCGTCGCAACGTGTCATCGACTAAACGTGCTCGCTTACGTGGCAACAAAAAAATTATGAGGCCCACATGTCATTCAAAAAAAAAGTAGGACCCACATGTCATTCAAAAAAGGGACCACAGCATGTGGGCCCCACATGTCATCCTCCCTCCCCTCCCCTTCTTCCTCTTCCCTCCCTCCCTTTCTCTCTTCTCCTTATCTCTCTCCCTCCGCCATGCGCTGTGACCGTGCTTCCAGATGCCGTGTGGCGGCGGCCGGTGGCGAAGCCGGGCGGAGTGGTGGTGATGGCGACGGTGGTTGGTGGGCGAGACGGCGCGCGTCCCCACCCCCCCCCTCTCTCTCTCGTTCCTCCCGGGGCCGGTGTGGGCGTTGAGTCGCGAAGAGAGAAAGAGGGTGGCGTGGCAGCGGCGGCGACGGGATAGGCGGGTGGCGCAGAGCCGGCTGGTTGGCCACGTCCTTCTCGGCCGCCCTAACGCCGCCGCAGCTCCCTCGTCCCGGTCTGCGCCGCCGTAGCCCGCAACTTCCAGATCTATTAATGGTTTATTTAATTTAAAACAATGGATGGTGCTCCACGCCGCTGACGACTACCACAGTGGTTCCAGGGTTTTTCTGGACTATGGATCGCAATGGTGCGGAGCACAATTCGTATGGACAGTCAACCGGAAATATTAAAATAAATGATCACGTGTTGGAAATACGAAAAAAATTCGACACTTTCCAGTGCTGGTGGTCAGAAAATACCGTACGGTGCTAGCTTGATGGCTCCAGCATTCAACAGGGAGATGACCAGATGTTGTGCTTGGAGCTTGTGGGCGAATGGCGGGGCGGCTAAGGCGAGTGGTGTGCGTGACGGGCGAACGTGCATTGCGCGATCCAAGTCGGGGCGGTTGGCAGGTTGGTGTCGGGACCACTGCGACGACGGCGTCGGGGCGTGGTGGTGGACTGACCTCGAAACTTTGCCGCGGCGGTGTAGGTGCCACTCTTCGTCAAATCTAGCTGATAGCCGCGTGAGTGCCAGACTGACTTCGGCGTGCGAGTCTCGTGCTAGGAAGAGATGAAGCTTGAGGCGATCGGCCTCTGGGCGTTGGCGGCTAACTGCCGACGGGGCAAGGGGGTGGCGCTGAGACGCGGGCGGTGGCCACCTCCGTCTTCGCATGCCGCGCCCGCGATGGCCGCCTTCCTTCAGTCCGCTGGCTAATGCCTGCCGATTCTCCCCGCAGCGACCCTCATGGCGGTCGGTGGGAAAATTCTGAGAGGACACCTCCGGATGTGGTGGGCGGGGTGCCCGTGAGTGGGCCTTTCGATGAGTTGCCAGTCAGCTACGACATCGTCGCACACAGTGCGCGAGGGCGGCGATTGGAACGTTAGAGGCAGCCGCGACTATCGTTGTGCGAGTCGCGTATCGTTGTCTCTGCTAAGAGCTCTCCTTGGCGGAGTGCGGAATCATGGTGATTGCTCGACGTACGACGAGGAGGAGATGGTTCGGTGCTTCTAACACAGCGTGTGCTGGTGGGCCCACTCTCTCTCCATCGCTAATGATTTTGTGTGCTCTCCTTTTAGAATTTTGTCTTTTTATTTTGTGACTCTAATAACACAAACCTATAAGCGAACGCGTCGATCACGGTGGAAAAGACCCAGGCATTGGAATTCAACATTATGTTCCGGCGCCTATAAACCATATGCACATCCCCCGCGAACTGAGATGCATATGTTGACGAGGGCTGGTCAATTGGTGGAAAGTTTCGTGAGTCTGCCGTGTTATGCACCCTTTTGTTGTTCTGCTGAGTGTAGGGGTAGGGTGATTTTGCATGACGCCCGACATAAGGAGTCAAAGGTGTGCGCCTTTTGCTCTTCTGCTCATTGGGCTTGAGGCTATTAGTATTTGATTAATGTTGGCCTCTTTGACATCACAATTTCTCGGGCTCTCTACTCATAAATGCACAGATTCCAGAGCAAACTCTACACTCTCGTTGTATGAGACCAAATTTAGGTTTCAAAGCGATCGGCTTCAGTGTCCCTGTCCGGTTAATTGATGCCACCCCTAGGCATTCTTAACGGCAACAACAAACCTCTCCGTCTGTGTTGTGTGTTCCATCTATAGATGGCAAAGGCACGCCAACGGCACGACACAAGGCACGGCGGGGCACGGCCCAGCATTAGGCCTTCAGCGGGCCGGCAGCGGCTGCCCTGCACTGTGCGTGCACAGGGCAGCTTGCCGTACCCGCGATGCGGCGCACCCTCTGTTATTTGACTACACGGGCGGCCCCCACCAGCTGTCGCGGCCGTGCGTGACCTGGTCGAAGGCACACCCTGCGTGTGTTATAATAAGTATTTTTGCAGTCGCGTGCGTGACATTGCGTGTTCGGCCCGAAGTGTTGCTTTATGGAGAATGTCGTATTTTCCGTCTCCTCCTCTTTGGGCCTCTGACATATGTATAGGTAAAAATTACCAGTGCTAATTTCTGTCGCTGCGTGCTTGGCTGACATATGTATGATGAGAAAAAATGTCTATATTTTACGATCCCTATTCTTTCGCTTCATGCAGGAGCTAATTAATACGTGTCTTTATTTGTTACTCCCCTATTTTCTCTCCTTGATCATATGTTGGAGTATTTAGCTCCATTTTTTGGCTTGTGGTATCGGGCCTACGCTACCGTCCCATCGTGCCCGGGCCGGCCCGGCCGTCTGCCCATGCCGGGCCAACGTGCCGGCTGGCAGAGGCCCAGGCACGGGCCCAGTGGTCGGGCCGGGCCGGCCATGGTCCCGACCTCCGTCTGTGCCTTGGGGCCGAGGCCAAAATTATCGTGCATGGGGCCAGGCCATCGGTCTCATCGGGGCCCTTTTGGCCATCTATAAGACCATCTTAGTAGTACTCCATCTTTTGATGGAGCGATTAAAGATTTTTTACACCAGGCCATTGCGTACCCTATTCATTTGACATGCAACTTAATATTGTCCTCTCGAAAATTGAAAAATTTGTAGTAACTCGATGTGGATGATCAGAGTTTAATAGCAAACATTGCAGGACAAAATTTGTCTCTCAGAGAGACAAATAAAATCCGACAGGAATAGCTACGCCGCATTACAGGCGTAGATAAAATGTGTATTTTTTAGTCTTCTTCATATCGGGATAATTTAAACTTACATGTTGTATAGTGTCTTATATTATCATAGCTTCTATCTTTAATCAAATGTTGTATAAAATTTGACTATAAACCGTTTAACATTTATGCTACACCTAGGCTGCCATGACACCTAATGGGTTGAAAAAATAGTCTTTCTGCTTTGTGCGGGGATTGAGCAAGATACGCATACCACCCAACTGTACTTACAAGTCATACCAAAATTTATGCTCAAATACAAGCGGAATAAAACAAGTAGAGGCATATGATTCATTTGCGCAAAGCTCTTCTTTGTTAAATTAAATAAAAAAGAGGGTGCAAAGCAGTGTGTATAAACAGTTGCATTAAAAACCTCTACCTCGATATGATGTATTGAACGTTACTATAGATCGAAATAGTGCAAGGTGCTACCACCAGCTTGTCATACCGCAAATCAGTCATCAATATATCTATACCACATCGAGTCAGAATGTTTAATTAGAAGGGCATGTGAATCACAGCTGCCTTCCTACTTTTTTTCGGCGCGGTAGCAGATCAGCCATTGCCTCTATGTCTCACCCCCCGAGCACGATCGATTCGAGCATGCCACCTCTTCCACTATTGCCTTTTTGTAACCGGTCCACCCTATAGCCATTCTAGCTCTAAATGCCAGCCAGTAACCCACAAATTCTGCGATTATTCTAGCATTTCCAACTTATATGCTGCAAGACTATACCGATACTACCCCTCCCATAGATCGCCAACATATATTATAAGAATGACTATGCCCTTGCGATTTCTGCTACCTTATGGGATGGACGCCCTGGTATCAGGTGTCTCTTAGGAGCCCTTTACATCGATCAACTGGTATGACGGCTTGCCTAACGCGCTCTCCAAGTTATTGAGGAGTTCGTTTTGCGACTTTTGGACCGAGTGGAAAATGATGACGGGGAGATAATAGTGCTCTCACGGAAAGTCTCCTGTTCGGCGTTTGCCGGTTAGATCGCGAAAGACCGGTGCAAAAGACCCGAGACCAATGAGGACATTCTCCTTGCTCTAGCTAACTGTTACCCGCCATATTTTTTACCTAAAAAGTTAGGATCGGTATGTAGTTTATAATTGGTGATAAGTCACACTAAATTAACATATGTTAATTCTTACGTGTATTTACAATTGTAAGTTCTATTTTACATTGTTAAAGTCACTAAATTACATAGCTCATTTTTAGTGTATTACATATGATAAGTTCAAAAATTACTATGTAAATCCTAAAATATATCATACTAAATTGCATATGAAAGTGCGGTCATGTAGTTGGGTGTAAACTACCATGTAAAATTTATAAATTTAAATGTTATCTTTGCTAAAAGATAAAAAGCAAAAAGGCGATATGCAGTCCTTACGTTCTAGCTAGCCAGGATGATAGAGAGCAATCTGGAACGGTCGACAGATGCACAGCGTAGCAAGCTCGTTTTAGCTCGATCAGACGCATAGCAAGCGACGTGAAGATACCCAGAATAAGGTGTTCGAACTCTTTGGTCTTTCCAGATTCTGTAGCAGCATCAAGAGACAACAATCGAAACAAGAGCTGCCTATCTATTCATACCTTTCCTTTCTGTTCCAGCAAACATATCGAGAGTTTACACCTTGGCTCTGTCTCGCCCAGTTGTGGATTGTTCATATCGGCACCATATGAATACACATATTTTTAGGACGTCCTCCGAGAAACGGAAGGTACTAGTACCAGCTTAAACACGCTAGGACTATCTGCAGTTGCAGGAGCTGGGCCCCTTATTTTGACCTTAACGAGACCAACTTTGCCCAGTCCAGTGAGGCAGTTTATATGTCTGTTCTGTTATCATCAGTAATAAGAGAGCTCACCGACAGTCCTGGAAGGGGACTGAACATCACAAGCAAGCAGTTCAATGAGATGATATGACAACAGCTGAATGAGTGATGTACTATACAGTCTTACTACTCTTACTACTTCCAACGACGATATGAAAGTGCTCGTCATCATGATTTCAATGGTTCCAACCCTTGCGACAATACACTTTTGAACCGAATAGAGGTTAGAAAATAATCTGATTTGAGCAAAATTCATAGCACAAAAAGTGCCTTCAGACTTTCATGATCAGGTAGGGAAAAGACCTGCAATAAAAGTACCGGGACTGCAAAAGTTCAGAAGAACGGGGAATAACTTCCTCTCTGGAAAACAAACACCCTCCACTAACTTACCTGAAAACTGTAAGTTATTACCGAACCAAAGAGTAGACATATATGCAGGCTCAATATATACACCAAATGAACATCCCCAACCTTATTCGTCTAGTTACATATTCCTCGAGCGCCACCCAGGCCCCGGCACTTAACAGGAGTAGTGCGTTTTGTGAATTGTCCTCATTTAGCTGTTCAAGGATACCAGCAGCCTCCTCCGCGCCCTCGAAGTGCCATTCTGTGCGAGCCAGGCCAGAGAGCCATTCAGGTTCTCATCCTCGACGACCCCCAAGTTTTCGGCTGCGGTCGTACATAACACGATAAGAGAAGAGCCACTGCCACCGCTTCTCTTTGTTACGTTTTGCATTGGCATCCTTTATGATGTGGGAGCATGCAAGGCACGCCACCAGTCTCGCCTGATACCCCACCGTCCATGTCGCTTGATAGCAGAGCAAGGGATTAGTCAGCCGACTCTCGCGTAAGTGCACTCATCGCTGATCGCCATCAGCACACACGTCAATAACTCCGCTTTTTGTGCTCTTGATTTACTCATGCAACTTGCAAAGTAAAAATAGGCTATCTGCATCTTCTTCGCTGTCATGGCTCCCGTGTCAAGAAGACAACCAGAGGCCTCATTGCACCTGACTCCACCATATCTTGCCTTATTGCTATCAAGGGCAGACAAACTGAAGATGGCAGCGCAGCATTGCTGGCCGGGCCTCCATGGTTCCTGACTGTAAGGCACTTATGGAGGAATGTATTGCCTTTGTGTCATCCAGATGATTTCTTGTTGCTTCGTCATGAATTGAAAGATTTAGAATTGTTGTCACTGTGTCCTCTAGAACTTTCAGATGTGCCTTTCCAGTTCTGGATTGGAGACAGCAGAAATCATTTGTGCAGATGGAATCTGGATTCTCTCCAATACTGCTCGGAATGAGCTATTGCGCTTAGTTAGCAGTCGGAAGATCTTAATAGCTTGCCTTCTTCTCAGATATGTTCGAGGAGAGGATCCTGTCAAATAATTGTCACTGAATGACTTCCGCTCATGTTGGTAACTAAACTTCCTCTTGATTCCTCAAGTTGGCGAAAGAGAATTCCCATGTCTCTGTACACCACTGTGCAATTCATGCTTCTATACAAGTTGATTTGGGATGAGAATTGTATTAGAGAGGACTTGCTGGCTTGGGCATGTCCTGTTTCCAGCCACTAACCATTCTTGAATTAAAGCGGCGATCATATGTCTACAAGGAGAATAGAATAGTTATCTCAAGCTGCACACCAAAAAGAAAGAAAAAAGGAAAACATTATGTCTTGCACAAGACCAAAAAAAAATGGCCCTTCAAATGTAACTTACTTCCTCCGTTTTTACAAGTAAGTCATTGCTAGCATTTCCTATATTCATATTGATGTAATGAATCTAAATAGATTTATATGTCAGATCATTAACTCAATATGAATGTGAGAAAATGCTAGAATGACTACATTGTGAAACGGAGGGAGATAGGATTAGTGTACTGGCGGCTCAGAAAACAATGACTACTTTGCCAAAATTTATAAAGCTGTGTAGCTTTTCAGTAATTATACAATACAATGTGATCAATTTCTTAGTAAGCCACAGTGATCCTGGTTGAAAAATAAATAGTACTAACTTCATTCCTGATGTTAGTCATAGTGATCCTGAATCCTGATGCAG
>WNHE01000557.1:29258-56984 GCA_009805545.1 Oryza longistaminata
GGCAACATGTTCATTAGAGCAACTCATAACCAAACAACCGCAATTGCTCCATCATAACCAAAGCTGACCAAACCTGACAGGCAAATCCCCTTAATTAATAGTTGAAGCCATCGCACAAATTCAGAGCCTCAGATGCAAGAGAGCAGGGTGCATGAGCATCGCCCATCGCCTGCCGAATTGGCCGATTATGTGATTAGCCCTCCAAAAATACATGCATATCCATGAGCTTTCAAAGTTTTCATCCATCCTTATCCTTCCATGTGCTGTGGCTTCATGAAAACCCACCCATAACCAAATTGCAATCATGGCCGAATGCGTGGTGAACAAACGACCGGTGTTTGGTCTCTCACGCTCCACATTAACTCTTTTAACAATAAGATAGATTAACCCGCGCCTCTACGCCTTTGACACAACTCTTTGCACCGATGAACAGTGCACTCTCCTTCTTTTCCCCTAACATACGTCCCTCAATTCGGGCTGCGAGGATGGACCGAAAAAAGAGACTCATCAGATGCTGCGCCAGCTATCATACAATTGTTTTTTTAATACGATGAATATAAATTATCCCGAAACCTTTTTCGTATCATGTGATGCACATAGCCATGCGGATATCGTGATTATCCATATATATGAACCAGGAGTCTGGTGATATTTAATATTGAATATTATGATCCCCATAAATCAAACACATTGAGCAAAAACTGTAGCAAAAACCGGATTGGTGATGAGGCGTCACTGTGCGCGAGATCTGAAGTCCGATCGGATGATGAGGATGATCATGGATGGCCTAGTCTCGATCCAATGAAGCCTAGCTACACATCATGTCATCGATCGATTCGTGCAAGCCATCATATCATAAGATGTACGCAGCCCTGAAAAAAATATATATTATACTAAAAAAAATAAGAACATATGAAAAATATCGTTCAATTCTATCGAAAACAATCAATCAGTTAAATAAAATTAAAAGTTCAGAAATCACATCAATAAAGAGGATGGATAAGAGCCAATGATTACGAGAAGAAACGATGATCGATTCGACGGCGACCCGGCTGCCTCCCCCCTCGTCGTCCGTTCGCGCCCGATCTCGCGATCGATCTCGTCTCCCGACAGTAAATTAACATCCGAGCAGATCAATTCAGTTAATTTATTTCTCTCCTCGCGAGAATGTGTTGTTTAGAAAAAAAACAAGAACACAAGATACGCCCTTCCAAATATTCCTTTTTTTAAGAAAAAAAGGGAGAAGTGCTAGTTAGAAAAAGAAAAAACAAGACATGAAGAGAGATATCCTCCAATATATTTTTAAAGAAAAATTATGAAGCATGCTATAAATTGAAACGAGGTGTGAGGTTAAAACCACGTACCATTGACACTGCACTATTCACATAGTACTCCCTCCATCCAAAAATTTGACGCTGTGACCTTTTTAAAAATATTGACCATTTGTCTTATTCAAAAAAATTTAAAGTAATTATATTCTTTTTCCTATCATTATTATGTTAAATATTACTTTATGTTACATATAGTGTTACAATTTCACACAAAAATTTTGAATAAGACCGACGTCAAACATATTTAAATCAACGCAGCAAGATATTGTTAGAAATAAACCTGACCGGTGTGTTCAGTCAGTTCTCCGGCGTCGCTGGTGTGTTTGTTTTAACGCGTCCGTCGCAAGGAGTTCGTCGAGTTTAGCGCAGCTAGCTAGCGCGAGCTGGTATCGGGTTCAGTTGGACGAGCGTGCGCGTGCGCGGAACGCTGGCGGCCGCATCGTGCGCTAGAGTTTTGCTCATGTCATGCGTGAGCCGGGTACGTGCAGATCGTGCGAGCAAAGCCGGTCGAAGAGTTCGTGCTCCATTTGTGCGTCACCGGCCTATACAACACATGTTCATCTGTTGTTTTATCACCCGAGGAAAATAGAGAAAAAGCCGGCATTCGTTGCCAGGGCGTTCGTGCCATTGTCAAGCTTCACAAGCTCTGCTACTCACTCTCTGTTGTGTGTGTCTCCGATCTTGCCATTCCAACAAATTTAGGGAGAGGATAATCTCGACATGTTGGGATAGGTTGCGAGAGAGAAGTCGCGTGGATGGGCTTGTCCACGAGATGCCACTCATGAGGGATCAGATTGAGCTCATGCGCCATGTGTAGGGTCCTAAACTGTTACCGTCAAGCCCAAAAAAGCCCTAGCTTAGCGCGCCATAGTTAGCAACTAGGGGCAGGGAGGTCGCCATGATGGGTGAGGCGTGCTGGCCGCGATGCAGCAACCGATGAACGACGCGATGAAGCTAGCGGGTGACTCCTAACTACCAATCTTATCCACGTGAAACTGTCGACTGGCGAACGTGGTCAGCTTCTCCGTCGTCCCTCCAAACCGGTGTGGCCTTTTTTCTTGATTGATCATTATAACTGGGATCAATGAAGCTAATCACCCACGTTATACCTCATCCCCTAACACACGATCAAGAGCAGAGACTAACAACAGATCCTACCCTCAGTAAATCATAGTAAAGCACGCTCACTCGATGTATCTAGAACGACTCACTACATCAGAATTTAACATAATAGTAATCATTCACGACTCCATACCTACTATACTACCGGTTTTCAGTGATAGTAATAGCTTGGCGAATGGAGGTAGAGAATGTGGAATGTTGCTTAATTTGCCCCTTGTGAAAGGGGTAGTCACTTCCGCCCCAAATAAGTTTATTTTTCACACCCGTCACAACATACCCATACCCAATGCAAAAGGTAGAAATATGGTCATTTCATCAATCACAATACAAGCCATCCTTATAACTTATCCTACTCTCAATACAATCATTTACCACATTCACAAACTCTGATACAATGATTCCTTAAAAGTAGTTATTTTCATGATAAATAGGAGGAAATAAAAAATTAAACTGAATTATGAGACGTTGAGGATGATATTAATTTGCCTTGTTAGAGCAGATGGAGTATAGTGAATTGCTTGAATGCAAGAAATATTGCATATATTTCACAAGAACAGCTAATTAGGGCCTGCCTTTGAATTAAAGGAAAAACCCAGGAACTTCTAAGAGGATTTTATCTATGGAAATATCCTATAGAGTCCTTTGAAACAGAGATTGTTTCTATTCAAATTCCTCTCTGAATTGACCTACTGGAATGACAACTTACTTAGACGAATTGGAGAAAATAAGCATAAGGTCTCAGCCTCAGTGTGTTCCTCTTCAATGCAAGCTGTCCGCGTTTTACTCCCTGTGTCGCTTTATCAAACACCACGTTTCTGAAAACTTTCTGTGTTACCAGAAAGCCGCATATGAGCCGATCCAATAAGTGCTGTGCATTCAGTTTCCTCACATCTATCCTATTTTCGTGGTTTCTAAATCTGCGATTAAGGGGCTCTTTAGTGTACAATTACTTGCTTCCTAGGAAACCATAATGAGTATGATAGTATCACTCAGCTACACTTGGGAAGCGTAACTTGTCGCTACGCTCCAAGCCTCCAGACATGGTCCGCTGGTAGAAGCACAATTCAAATGGGTGCAAAGCATTGCCGTGCTTGCTTGCGGTTGCTGTGACGGTCATGAAAAAACGGTCGCCTAGGTTTCTGAGAGTTAGCGTGTACAGTGAAGCTATGCTTGTTAACTCGGGTCCGAACCATGTACAGTTCCAATGTTATACTGATATGCAGTTGAACAGGGACCAATATTAGTCGGGCACTTCATTTGATGCTAAATAATGGATTGATTTAGTTGTATTTCTCATAAAGAGAGGACGAAATAACTACAAGTGTTTTCCAGGATCTAGGAAAACTTGGAAGTGCTCAAGAGAAATCACATAATTTTTGATGAAAAAGCTGAAAGTCTTTTTTATCTCATTGTGCTAAACTTAGACAGGTCACTCACAGCAAAATGCGTTCCCATACGGGTAAATCTAACAGGCAACACAAATGGATAATTTTAAGTACCAAGGCCACGCCCTACGAACCAATGCAGCCATAAGCCATGAAAAACTGCAGAAAAATTACTCGTCCTCCTGGCCTGCGGAGGGTGCTGCAAGCCATGTTGGACCACGATGCTCAGCTGCGCAGCGCCGCTCGACGAACTCCTGCGCTTCGGGACCGGGTGAGGACGTGCTTGATGTGACTGGGTAGCAATGCTCAGCGCCAGTAATGTCTCCAGTTTGAGCAAAGAGAGTAAAGGCTGCTTTGGTCATTCGAGACACAAGGCGCCGTCAACCACGCAGACGGTATCGTCTTTTTCCTTGACGCCATCACCTGTCGGGAATTGATGGAAGAGACCTCGAACGGGGAGAGCCTCTGACTCACCCTGATTAGACAGAGCAGAACAGGAAACGACTATCCTAAGCGCCGATGCCCCTACCCACTCCGAGACCTAGAATCATAATACAAGTGAAATTGTACAGCTATCTAACAACTATGACCACCTTGAATGTGCGTGCGAAGGAGTGGGATGATTGTCTGGCTGCTGAGTATATGTGCGCGAGGGACGCGCGCTCGCACCTAATTCAGCGCAGGATACACCCACATAAATACTGTTGAATCGACGAAGGCCGCTATGAATTAACCCCTAATGTGTGGCACCTTCAAAGAGGATCTACAAATAAACAAAGTCAATACCTGTTGTGCATCATAAGCAGCTCCAGCTCAGAGACATGTGCACCACAAACTCTTGAAATCGGTGCTTGGAAAGAGGAATAGTACGCGTGTCGGCGGCTCGAGAACCATATCATGTGGCGCAAGTGATCTATCCTATGAGAAACTTCTGCTCCTGAGCACGAGATCCTGAAGTACCCAGTGTAGCCTGCGTCCCCGCGCTCTCACCACGACACGTGCAAGTACTAACTCAACCGTGGTGTCCCACACCAGAACACAACAAACTGACATACATGACGCGACTTAGGATGCAGATTGAAAACGACGGATAAAAACTCACGATACGAGCCGTCTCTACAGCTACCAGATACGCAATCCACACCTCAGCCAGGACCATCCTCAGTAATAGAACGAATAAGTGGATGTAAACCATGAAGGAGAGCACGACTTAGCACTATGCCTACCAAAATTTGACTCTAATATACTAAGGTAATAAATCCAGTATTAGTATGGATATAGAGACTCGAAGCACCAAAATTTCCTACTGCTCGCTAAAGTATTTGTGTTATCCGTGACAGTTCCAATCAGTATCACATGTCAATATAATTTGATCCGAGCATGCAAAATTAAAGAGGGCAATTGTCCTATAGCTGTAAGCTATAACTATGCCATATGACTAAGTTATTAGTAACAGCAAAGAGAGCATCTGCAGGTAGAGCATTAATACAGTAAAATTTTAGGTTTACGCAAAATGCCTAAACCAGGTCGATCCTTCTTCAATTTCAAGAGCAAGTGCGTATTGTCTCTAGTTCCCTATTTAGATTCAGTCTCAACTTCATCACCACTAATTTTACCCATTTCCCAACCACTACAGCACTGTCTGCTCTAAACTGCCCGCGGGTGATAACTGACAACCTATAGCCACCTAACATCTGCATCGTATTCCTAATTCCCTAAATCACTAAATGATGAACTATAGGATGATCATGTACAATCGTTGTTCAAGTGCTGGCCGCGCATATCCTACGCGCTGACTTGCCAGTAAAAGACTCTAGACCTAACCGTAAGCTATTGAACGACCCTCTTAGCACCAGTTCTATTCGTGCACTGCAAATAAAAAACCAAAACGCTTAAGACAATCTTCAATCCCTAAAGAATATTATGTAACCCGCGAATCACACATCTCATCGATCTAGTGCCTACCACGTTACTAATATCCTGAGTATCGTGCACGGCACGTCACAGAAGTTTCAAAGTAGATAGCAACGTCCTGTAAGATGATTTGTTCCGAGGCGCCTAAGATCTACAACACACTTGACGATGTGGCTAAGGCAACAGCAAGTGAGAAAGCACATATGAGAGATATAGAGAGAGGCTACATCACTGAGCGCGCTAAAAGAAAACTGTAGCGGTTCGCTGTGCGGCCTCTTGAACTGCTTCACCGCTTCTTCACGATCTTCCTTCGTCAGCAACGGGCACCGCCAATCTGCAACGGAAAAACGCCGTTTAGCGATACGGGGAGGAAGAATGCTCCCTAACCGCGCTGAGGCGGCTGAACGACCCGGCCCCGTAAGTTCCTGGAGGCGCCAACCGATTACATCTGTTGAGAAAACCACACTTGCGTCATACCTGAACGGCGCCGGCCGCCAGCCAGCAGCTGACAATGGAAGACAGAAAGTAGTGAGAGCCGAGTCTCGAATGGAGGAAAAGGAAGAGTAAGGGGTGCTTAACGAGAATCACCTAGCGTCGACCAAGGAAACAGAGAGAATAGCTCCTAGCTCGGGGCTGATGACCCGACGCGTTTCATTGGAGCCTTCCTAACCTCGCGCCTCTTCATGTCGGCATGAATGGGGACATAAATTCATCCAGATTATATCTCACCCAAGGAGTTAAAGTTATACTAGTTATACTCCCGGTAAACACCTTAACCCCCGTATTTTCTGAAATATCCGCTTCCTCTGTATTACAATTCCGTGACCGTGACAGAGCCGGGTATTTAAAACCGTCGGTATTTTACAATATGAGCTCTACCTTTGAGTGCATGTCGGGTCTTTCACACAAAAAGATGTACGTGCTTCGAGAAAATAAAAAAAAATGTCTACGATTCTTCTTTGAATACACTACACAAAAACCTTAGTTTGATATGATCTTAGGAAGTTTTCAAAAGTATATGTGGGAGGCGATTTTCCCGGGGCAAGATAGGAGGGAAACGTAAAAATGAAATTTATTCCAACTGCAAATCCACATTCAGATGGACCACGCCGGGTAATATTGAGAGTTACATAACTACAGTGGTCTTAAGTAGTTCCCAAAATACTATTGTTAATGGTACTAAAGATTTATGATGTCTTCTCTGGTCCCGTCGCCGGTCGTTCCGTCCCGTTGACTAATCCAGCTCGGCTGCGCTACTGCCGCGTAGACTGCGTGTGCATAGCCGTCGTGTCGTTCGCCTCCGAACATCTCAGTGCGTTGTGTCGCGAGCTATCTACTGCCGCATATCTATAGATCCCGAACAGACTGCCGGCAGTGATAATAATTTAGTATTGCGCGGTATTTCCTCACTCACCCGCCGGACCGTTCTCACAGGTCGGCCGCGAAAGCTACTAGAGCCTACTCACACATCCGAACGACACATAGAGAATGTGAACTAATTATATCGCGATTATTAACAACCTCGCGCCGATGAGAGACCTAAGCGTACAGTGAGCGCGTCTGCAGCATAGGAAAAACGTACAGCGTTACGGAGCGTTCAGAGCTATCGATTACAGGGCCGTTGCCCACAGCTCTCGAGCTTAAGCTGGCCTAAACAACACATTTAGAGTCTACCCAAACCAACCAAATAATAAGGAGTGGCAAATTAAGAAAATAGACCACCTACTACCTATCCTATAATAGAACCTAAACAAGTAACAACACCCCGACCACCATAAGTTTTTCATCCTCCTTCTATACACCCGGCTGCAAAGTAAATCTGGAACTGCGAAAAGCAATCCTCCTTAGCCCTGCGCAGCACCTACAAATATCCACAGCCCCATGTAAGAGACAACCCTATCTCCAGAATGGGTGGCAGAGCGCAGTGTATTCTTCACCAAATCACGAGAGAGCACACGGTATGACGCAACAAGCAAATTGTATTTTTACTTGTCTGCGTCGGGTCGCACTCCACCAGCGCGATTCCGGATCCATCTAACCAAGTAATGTACCCTCCTACCGCAATTCTCTCCATATTCCATTCTCACACACCTAAGAGTCGACGTCCTGAGCTAGCGTTCCTCGTTCCTCGAGCGTAGACGCGCAAAATCCAGCTATATCGGCCCTTCCGTATTCACGGCCAATCCGCCAAGCGTTGTGTTAAAGTTTCGCCGCCCGCCGTAATCCGAACCAACGGTCCGACCCGACCCGCCCGTGGGCCACACAGCTACCGCACCGTCCGCCTGTCCCCCAAATGCAAGGGTGCGAAAATGGCCGCCAAGACACCACACGACGACGACGAAGAAGCTGATGGAAGTGGCCGGCCGCCATTCGAGGCCCTGCCGCAGTGCCGCCGACCCTCTTCGCGCACCACCCGCGACCTCCTTGTTCTGGAAACAGAGCCGCCATGCGCCTCAACCACACCGTGATGTACGAGCCAGAATACCGAATACCAACGATGTATCCGATCTGTCTATCGAAGCGAGGCGGACGACGAGCCATGCGCGATAACCGGCGAGTATACCGCTATGAACAAGAAACTCCCTACAATTGCCCGCGTGTATTTTACTTCCGTGCTTTACCAGAGACATCGGTGGAAATACCAGTGGAGACCACGATCCTAGGATGATGGAGCCGGAAGGCCTCACGCGCCTAGCGGGAATTGGCGAAGGCCCGCGCGCACATCGGCAGCAAATTTTTCCCTAAAATTAAGAGTTACAGCCCCCCATGGCTACGCTCGAGTGCCGAGATCGACACGACGACAAACCCCTGCTGTCTGCGGCTTGTACCAAACAGGCCACACCAGATATGCTTAAAGTGAGACCTGTCATTAAACCTGAAACTGCAACAGAGGACCGATCTGTGGCAGACTCTACGCGTCATCACGTGGTTGCCCTTCCTTGTTTAACGTAATATTCTTAAACGAAACAGAGTATCACTGCGCGAAGGGACACTAGCATCCACCGAAACAAATGCATGTGAGACATTATCTGCAGATAGCAAGCGCGATCACAGAGAGTAATCAGATCTGCAAAAAAGATCAACACGGCAAAACTTCTTTACTTACGCCAAAAACTACATACAACTCACCATGAGATAGTAGATGACAGCTGAAAACACAGATTTTTTTTATCAACACAGATACACTCCCAGCCCCATGATATGAGCGACAAACTACATCGCACGACTTACAGCACAATAAAGTACCGATGTGCGAACGCTCTCGAAAGCTTGATGAATCATAGAACCCAAAGCAGCGCAAACCGAAATCTTATTCTACAGATTTATTTCAAACCAACCCTCCAGAAAATAAGCACAAAACAAAATCCCAAGATATCTTAAAACAAAAGAGGAGAGAGAGAAGAGAAGAAGATACACACACTACCACCAACCACGCGAACTATCTGCCTACCCATACAGCCGAATCCTAAGCGTATGCGTAAATCGATACGAAGAACCCAGAGAAACCCGCCACAAATGCAGCGTACGGCCGGCAGCCAGCACGCCACACCAGAAGCCCGAGCCAGTCGCGTGTATCCGCCCGCACCCGCATCGTGTCTCTTGCCCCCCGAACTGACCCGGAGGGGAAGACCACGCACCCCCAAACGTCACCACGAGACGATTCAGATAGCCGGCCATCGACGGAAGAAAACCGCCGACGGAGCCGGTCCGTCGCCTCCCGGCCCCACGCGACTCGCAAAGCACCGCGCGGGCAGATGCCACCTGAGTCTTGCACCCGGCGACAGAGACGACACTGCCTCTGAGGCCCACGAGAGTGACACTCAGCACGCGTGAACAGTACTTCCCCTGCAGGAGCGGAAGAATAACCAGCCGTTGTGCGAATGCCGCCCGCAAGATGCGGAACCGTGAACCCGATGGTCAAGAATGGGTCACCCTTCGCTCCTCAATCCCCCGCGCCCGGCCTCAACCTCCTCATGCGAAGAGTCACGACAGGAGCCCACCGCCTGGCCCTTGCCCGCTACGTCCGACCACCCACACAATGCCCCTCTATGGCCACCGTTGGCGAGCCGCTCCTGCACCAGGCGTCCCCCGCCGGCCAAGCCGTGCCGCCGGTGGGCGGTGTAGAGAAACCCGGCCCGCGATGCAGGCGTCGAACGCCGGCGCGACAGGGCTCGAACTGCTTCTATCCACCCCCGTGACTAGGTTGTCACCCTCGTCTCCAACCCCGAAACCGTAAGCCCCGACTGACACGGCCGCCGGCCCTCTCGCGCCGACACGCGGCTCCGTACCAAGGGCCGGAACCGAGCACTGCTGCGCGCCTCACACTGCCCGCTCCCATCCATCTGCGCCCCGCCGCCTCTCCGGCCAAGGCCCGCCTCCCTCTCCGCCACTCGCCGCCTCTCGCCACCGAAGCCGGCCCTCCAGGCTGCCATCGGGCGCGCCTCTCTGCGCCAAAGTCGAGCTCTACTGCACCCGCCCTTCCTCGACCCAGAATCGGCCGGTGGGGAGTTGCCATGAAATCGCCCCACTGAACCGCCCCGCCGCCCGCACCAGTCTGGCGCCCATCTATCCCAGCGGCCCCTCGGAACATAGGAACGCGTCCCAGCGACCCCCGAGCGGTCCGAATCGCACCTTCCTGTCTCTTCCTGTAATGGTACCCACAGCTCACGTCACGCTACCACCACATCCGCGCCCAGCGCCGGCAAGTGTCGGCGCACGTCGCGTAGCTCCTCCCCGCCGGAAACTCTCTCCCCTCGTAGCGGAACCCCGCTCCCGCCCGCCGCCGCCCCGCCAAGAACAGCACCCAGCAGCGCCCGACAGGCCCCGAGGTCGAGAATCCCGCCCGGCCAAGCGCAGTCCTCCAGACCCTCGCCAATATACTGCCCATCCCGCGCCGCCGTCGACAGATCCGAATCTCCACGCAGCGATCTGCGCTTCTCTTCGACAATACGACACGCAGTGCACGGAGCACCACTGCGGAATTACGAGAAGTACCCCGTTCCATGGTGCCACGCTAGAAACAACGGCGAGCAACACCCATCCTGAGCTGCGGCAGACCGCACAGATGAATTGCCGCTTTTTAAAATTTGTTATGGCATTTGGATGCTGCGTCGACTAAAACGTTCCCCAGACAAACACCGCACATTTAAGTAGACACTACCACAGCGCATCCTGCGACGATTGTGCCCAGCCCGGTGAAACTGCAAAGGAAAATTACCGAACGCCACTTTCTCTCTCGTACGCCGCCCTGTCTCACATTTAGAAGCCATACTGAGAACGAAGGATGCCTATGCGAGAGCAGCGCAGCTGGTCCGCCAAACTTACGCGGGCTGCCAGAATAAAACTGCCGGGTGATCCCCATAGACCCAGCAGCGATCACAACTTACGCCTATAGTTCAACCTCTCCGAATAATTTATGATGACCCTTTGCTCCACCAGCCACCGCAGAGCCGTAGGGTCCAACTTTTGCGCTTCACGAGCCGCCCGCCGTCCCAGCACGATCCAACAGTCCCAACCAAGTTTCTAGCTCCGCGTCGTCGCTGAGTAATAAGGATAGGTTGACACTCCGGTTAACGCTAATCAATCCTGAAGTCCATCAAGCTGCGACTCATATAGCCGCCAGTCGCGACTGTTACGAGCCTAGACCTCTAGTAGTGTTGCGAGCGAAACATTATTCCTCACACAGCACAATAATTATTACTTTTGGCCAAGTAAAATCTACCACACACTATCCCCTCCAATTTGACGACCGCATGAGAAGCTCCAAATATAGTAGCTCACTCCTGTCCTAGAATCCTAGTCCCGACAACTCAAATCTCACCCCCTAGGGGCACCCCCAGATCTGGCAGGACTTTGCCGCCGTACCTGACCCTCGCTTTCTTCTTAAAAGAAATGGACCGGCACCCGACCCGATTCCAGCTAAAAACAGCCCCAACGAACGAGCGACCCTCCATATTATCCCCATATTTACCCCAATTAGACACGCATACTGTTGCCTATCCTGAACTTGCTTCTTTAAGCTAAGCCTGCCCTGCCCCGAAAAAACAGATACACACAAATTGCCACCGCGCCAGCCCAGAATTAATCTCGTGACAACCTGCCAATACCGCCGCTAGTTTACACAAACAGGTATTCATGGCCCACATGACCCGATGTACACCGTGAACGTAAGCCCCCCATAATCCCCCCGGCCGCACAGAATGACGAGAGTCGCTCACGTGAGCTCTCCCATAGAACACAGACCCTCACGCCATGATTAGTCGCCAGTCCTACGCATCACGCTTACTCCCCACTTAGAGCTCTGGGGAGAACTCCCATCGCCTCGGGAGCTTTGCTTCAGTGACGACCGCTCAAAGAACACCAGCCGCGCCATCAAAGCATTTTCCCACAGCCTGCCACACGTAACCCGTCACCTTCAGGCACCCACAGACAGCGGGCACGCTATGAATAAGCAGCCGTAACACCTGCGTTCATGACATCATCTTTCGCGCTACATATCTGGCAGTGACCAGCTCTCTGATAGCGCAAACTCGTCAGTCTGCGAATCGTCAGTAAATGTTTGCGAATAATCTACTTGAGGCCGGCTAAACCCTATCCGGCACACGCGCAAACTCCCAGGGACTATTTCCGTTCCCTTCAACCCGCTCCAAACCACTCCATGACCAGCGGTCCCTTCAACTATCAAAAAACCGAGTGCCAAAGCAAAGCCCCAAGTCCCTCAGCCCCGGTTGCAGAGTCTCGGTGTTTTGACGGAGTTATGACAGGCCGACAGTATGTATCCCCTTGCCTCCTCAGCATCGTCCTACGTCTCTCTGGGCGCACAGAGTCTGTCTGTGCGGGCAGCTAAGCAAGTTATGAGAGAGGACCCTCTCTCTGTCTCTCCACAGGTGACGTGGCCCACTGAAAGCAAAATTAAAAAATTTAAAATAAAACAAAAACCGTGGCGCCACATGGTCATTACACAAAAGAAGCAAATAATGGCGAACCCAGCAGCGTGGGTCAGTGAGAGAGCCTTGTACACCGGAGCAGCCTCCCTCGAGGTAACGGCGAGCCACGAACGCGAATGGAGAACCGGCGTGTCCTCCTTCTCCGCGTAACTCTTCGCGCCGGCCCCATCCTTCCTCGCCGGCGGCCCCCGACGAGGCCGAGCGCGCGTCGAGAAGGAAAAAAGATATGCCAGGACGGCCTCCTGGTGAGTGGGCCAGTTAGAAAGACACACATCAGTGTGAGCGTCCCGCACACCCTGCTTGCGCACCTACTTATCCTCCGGCAGGTGGCGAACGACTGCCCCATTCGATTAGGCCGAGCGTGGTGCGGCGCTTCTATACTTACTTCTTTGTTGCGGGCCTCATAGCCTCATAGAGCGGGTGATATTGGACCATGGCGAATTCCTCCTGCGAATAGCGTACATCTAGCACACTGCCGATGAGTTTACTGTAACAGGATCGCCTCATGCCACCGCAGGCGAAGACGAATTGGTAGGTTATTGGTGAGCCAGACGACATGTCCTCGCTCCTGAGAATGACGCCCAAACGGCGCCGAGTCAACCACATCGGCGAAAGTTGCTGAGTGCACGCAGGGCGTCAGCCGTCTGATGAGTTGAGCCTGAGCTTGAGCACCAGCATGGTGTCCACGACGAGCTCGCCTCGTCCCCAATCCCATCGCAAGCAACCCCCAACCGAAAAGCACGAATCAATCAACTCAGAAACACCACCACCCCAAGCGACGACAGGCCCGACGCTGATTGACTGGATTTCTTCTCCTCTTCTTCGGGACGGACTAGCAATGTACAAAAACACGAATCCGCGAGATCTAGCGGAGGCAGGAATGCCTGCCGCCGCCCTCACCGCTGGCCCTTCTCCCGCGACGCCTCGCTCGAGCGGCCTCCTCTCCGTCGCGCGGCACGCGACCGCCGCTCCTCTCCTCCCTCCCGCCGGCTGGTGCGGCGCCGCCGTCCTCTCTTCGTCGGGCCGCGCGCCTTCCGCCCACGGCACCAGCGACCCGGTCCCCCGGAAGCCAAAACTCCCCTCTCTAAATTAAAAGAAAGAAATAGATAGACAAGAAGAAGCAGAAGAAGATGTTAGCGAAAGATGAAACAGGCTGTGGGTCCCACGTGACCCCCACCATTTGTTTTTAAACCTGAAAAGTCCGTATGCGTCGAATCTGGTCCCATCATAATTATTATATTTCTTTATCGACATGCCACGGTTATATCAACGTTAACCACCATGTCAATGCCACCGTGGTCAGTGCACCTGTAAATGTGGCTTTAAAGCGCCACGTTAGGTCGCCTACCTGTCACAAACCAGACATACCTGTTGACCGATGTAACCCTCCCATTTGCCACTGGCTTGTAAGCTTAGGGAGCGCGTATCTGGTTTTGTTGTGTAAGGAGAATTTTCCCGAACTCTTACAAAATGAGGGACCCTCTTGAGTGAAACATACCAAGAGAATTTGCAACAAACTTAAAAATATCAACTCCCCACTGGGAATATAAAGCTCCCCAATTTTTTCTAAGAGGATAATAGCCCATGGCGTGTCTTCAGGTTTTATCATGGGCCTGAACTGAAGTCTGAAGATGCATGCACAGCCCAGTTACCTATCTTTCAGTCTGTTATGAGATTGAAGCTCCACACTGAGCAATTGCCAGTTGCATATAATCCAGAAAATAAATTTGAAGCCTAAGTTGCGTTTATCTCAAACTTGCTTTAAAGATTCGCAATCTCGAAGAATTACTACACCTACTTGACTAAACTGTAAAAATAATAAAGCTCACACATAACCTTAACCATATCCTATGATGATCTCTGAAAACTGAAGCCTCTCAAGAACAACAGAGTTGTGCTTTAGTTCACCATTCAAAAATTAAAGTTTGGTTGAAATGGAAGATAGCACACGGAACTGTGTGACGGACAAAAAGATGAAGTCTTTGTATGATGTAGAAAGTTTTATGGATGGATAAGATTGGAAGTTATAGAAGGAATATTTGGAAAAAACACGGCGAGAAATAGAACTGGATCTCTGCACTTGTTTACTGCGCATGATCATCTGCTCGTACTTGATCGCGTTCAGAATCTGATTCAGCGAGTACTAGTACAGGCATTGACGCCTCACATGGCAACCATCTAGAGCTGCCAAAAAGACACGAACAGTCCAGCCAGAAATGATCAGAATTCAGAAACTCGAGTTCCCAAGAGAGATGATGAGAGACACCTGCTGCTATCATTGCGCATTAGTATGATTTGGCCTGCTGTTAGCTTCAGCGCAAAAGTTTGGGATTTGGTTGAAATGGAGAGATGATGTACTGATAAAAGTTGTGTCTGTATACAGGTTGAGTGTGATGGAAAGAAGGACTGAAAGTTTGATCTTATCACAACCTTTGATAGCAATGTGAGCACTCAATGTTCAATCACATTACTCCCTCCTCATGCAACAGTGCAACTTCGTTTGGGATCATTTAGACGGATTATTAAAACGAACTCAATTTGCCTTGACATCTCGAAAAAAATTCAAGAACACTTTATGTTAAGTTATTTTATTAAGTTTATTATCCAAAATATGTTAATATTCTTGTAATCATGTCAAAATAATCTGCCGTAAACAATCGTGTCCGATACTATTCAACGCTCTGCGCTCAGTTTGCCTGATGATTGCAGTCCTGGAACCAAGGCGAGCTCAAGCAAGAGGCGAGACAGCAAAAGCAGGACGTTGATGTGTAGTCGTTTCTGTGGTTAGGCTTCCAGGGTTTTTCCTTGTAACACTGTATATAGCTTCTCCATCTATCCCGTCCGTTGTGAACAGTTGCTACTACGGGTCTGTTCGATGCCTGCCTGCCAGTAAAATATGAAACGACTCATTGCGGGCATAATCAAGAAATATTAAACATGATTTTTAAAAAACATTTCAATATGAATTTTTAAATCAATTTTATATAAAATTTATTTTGCAAAGAGAAATACAATCGTTTCTCACTTAAAGTCCGTAGTTACATCATTTTAACTATAAAATCATTTATTTTTCACCTAACCTTCAAACTTTACTCTTAATAACAAAAAAACAAACTTAAGATGAAATGATATATTCTGACAACGAATCGGATAATAGGAATATGTCGACATCGAATACTGTTGGATCTTTGGACTGATATAGAGCGGATCTCAGGTACGGTGCACTGTCTGCCGTGGATTTCGCTCTAGCTCTAGCTACTCTAAGCTACCGCATTGCTGCACAGTTAAACGAGGCAAAAAGACCTCGCAACTCAAGCGGCCCGCCACTCCCACTCACCTCCACGCCTTTAAGCACGTCGCACGCGAGCGCGCGCGCGCGGCGTCCCCAACCACCTTGCACTGCACTTCACTAGCGGACGCCGCGAGCTGAGCTGAGCACGCCATGCGGGCGGCTCGGTGCTGGCACGCTGCTTTCTGACCTGCTCGCGCGGGATGACACGGCGGCGTCGGTGGCGGCCAAGCCGAGGGATATGCGCCAGCGAAGCATTCTCGGCACGAAACGCGCGCGTACGCGTGAGCGTGCAGCGAACCGGCCGCGGCTCGGGGCGTCCCTGCACTGGACGTACGACGACGCGGCGCGGGCTGGGACCGAGCTCGTCACGTCGCGTTCGGTCGGCGCCCGCGCGCCGGCTCGTGGGTGGCGTGGGGGCTCAACCGGCCGGACGGGATGGCCCGCGCCCAGGCGCTCGTCGCCGTGCCTGTCGCCGTCGTCGTCTGTCTCTCGGGCGCGTGGAGGTCCGCAATCGTACAAATCTCCGCGGTACCGCGCTCTAGGGCCAGCCGGGGCCAGATCGCCTTTCCGAGTGTAACCTCGCCGCCGAGCTCGGCCGCGCGACGGCCGCGTCAGGTGAGATCTTGTTCGGTCACGTCCCTGAGCCTCGCCCGCCTACTGCGGGCGCTGCGGCAGCGCTCAAACCAGAGTTTGTGCAGGTCGAGCCCCGCCGCACCGGCGGCTTCCCCGCGCACGCATGGCGCGCCAACCTCGCGCCAAGGCGAAGCCCTTGACCTACTAACACAAACCAGCCACTCGCCGCCTCCTCTCCTCCTCCGACGCCCATCCCAAGAAGCGCAAACGTGAAGCACAAACCTCATCCGATGTGAATTTCATTCTAATAGTTATAAAAAATTTGAAAAATAGAACTCATTGAATAAAAGCTAATCATTCACAAACATGCACTGACCAAAATTAACGTCTACAAGTGAGCAACAAAAATAAAAAATCAACAGCTGAAATAGCCATCGTACATACAGCGTAGATAAATTTGTGTATTTTTGTCTTGAACTTATATGGGAATGAATTTAAACTTATATCGTTTGCAAGAAACGAGGGAGGATTGAAATCACATTCCCTCTCATCCATCCATCCATCCATCAAACCACTCGAATTCTCACCAAACACCATTGCTAAACTTCAAAATCAATCTCATTTTAATCTTACTTTGGGACATGACCAAGATCCATGAGATGCTAACGCCGTGAGCTTGGGGAACACTCGCTGCCCACTGGGGGCGATCTTGCGATGGGTATCTCCACAAGAATACAGAAATCGCCGGACCCGAGCAATGCTTCTACCTCCATGTGAGCTGCCAAAGCTGATCGGCTACGCGCGCGTCTCCGGCTGGCGCCACGGGCTATATCAACCCTCTGGCAAAACATGCCATGGCGAGATTCAATACCTTACAACTCTCCCAACCCCGCAAAGCATCGCATCATATGTCTATGCACAATACCCTGCAAGTAAGCATCAAACACAATGCACAATCTCGATAACTAATATTTAATTTAATCCTCCTAGTAGTCGTATGAGCCTCCTTCATATTATAAGAATAATAGGTGTACTGAATATTGATCATAACCCTCCATTTATTCATGTTTAACACTGTTGACCGTCTGTTATTGCGTTTTTTAAAACATCTAAATAACTTAAATAGATTCATATTACCAAGCTGTTAATTACATACCCAAAACATAAGAATAAACTTCGTTTATCATAATCCTAATCATTTAAAAATATAATGATCCAAAGTTGCAAGTGTTAGTTCAAATTATAAATGGAACGAGGGAGTTAATTTTGTTCCTTAGAACTCAATCACGCAGTTAATTTCTTTAAAACGTCGATATCAAACGGTCCAGATCACTTTTTACCGCCTTTACGTTCGAATTACTATGCAGTGCAGTATCACTATAAAAGAGTACTAAATTTTGTCCGAAACGGAGGTACAGCATTTTTTGCGCTGTTCTTGAGGGCCCAAGAAGGAGAACTAAGTACAGGTTCTACTGGAACGATAGTACCCATCCACTCCGCGGCTACACCCTGTGATCAACTACCTCTGGCGATCACCAACATCTTCAAGGGATGAACCATCCCTCGCGTAGAGCTAGCGGGTGAGAAAAGACCGGCCTAACCGTCACGACCGTCCTCTGCGCTCCTCCACCGGCGTCGCCAGCCTCATCCTTGAGGTTCTGTCACCATGGGCGGATGGTGGTGTAAGAGGCGCCAATGCGAGAGCAAGACCTTCGAACAGCGCCTCCAATTGGCCTACCTCGCTCGCTCCATGTAGTGAATCTAGTTTTAAGTTCTTTTTGAAGACTGTCTTTGTGTTGTGAGTTCTTGTGGTGCCGTGTACTGCTAGCATATCATAGATGTCGGCCTTGTAGTTTTGTCTCTGCATATTTTATAACATGAGCATATTGCATGATGATAGTAGTGTGTACTGACAGTTGCAGTGAGTATATTGTTGGTAGTTGGCTTATCTCATGCTAATCCCATTAGCTAGCTTTGAGTTGAGGAATTTTGTTGTTTTTTTTGAGACTGAGGTACCCAGATGTATCACAAATTTTTAGTATTAATTTATGGTATATTTACACTAAGTGAACTTCAGGATTCTCCGAGATGCCCGTAACACTAACAAACCCAAGAAAATACTGAAGGTAAACTTTTGATATTTCACTCCCGACTACCGTTAAAACGAATCTCTACTTTTTGGCGTTTCTAGAATGTATTTGGTGTAGGTTGCAGCGGAGATTGCAGTTTACAGGCTGAGATACGGCAGTTACAGGATTGATCAGCGCGTTCTATTTCCGGTGTTAGGATCCCGCCATGATAAATTTGATCACGCACTTGCGTTTAAGTCCCATGAGAATCACTTTTTGTAAAGTATGGCGAAAATGCTAACTCGTGAGGCAGAAAGCAAAGATGTCGAGAGCTCGAAGCACGGAAACGAAATGATCAATTCGATCAAAGCAACACTGAATGCATTTTCAGTTTCTTGCACCCTTTTTGACAATTACTGCGAATCTTGCATATGCCTCGAAATGGAAAGTTTTGAGAAGAGAATTCATCTCAATCTTTAGAGAGCACGAATCCAAGAAGATGACTCATTATCTTTTATGTACCACTGATCAGAGAAAGGAAAAAAGAGCGGGGGAGGGGAGGAGATGTTGATCTTTCTTCAAAGGAAGTGACACAAAATCATGTTGTTTAATCCACGTGCTGTACCTCTTTTGCCCCCGTGATTTCTGTTGAAAAGAAGCAAAGTTAAAAAATTTGTGCCCTTTCTTCAAAGGGCAGCCGATCACGGAAATATTTTGATACGCGTGCTACTCTCTGCTTTATCAAGTCAAAAAGTTCATTTACTGTCAATAATCTGCCATTTTTAATCTGTATATAAAATTCATAATACTACATTTGTATGTCACTGGATTCAATAGGAAAGAAAGACGACAAGTTTTTTAAGGAAAAAAGAGTAATTAATAAACATCGATTTAGTATTAGAACAGAGCAATCACGCGACATCAACATTTCCAAGCGTAAAAATTCGGTTGATCAAACCTTTTCCTAATTAACAAATATTTCACAGCGTATCTAACAAACGATTTGATCACTCATCTAACATAACCATCAGGTATTAACCCCTTCCAGTAATATCATCTACGCAACAATTTAACCTTAATTACATTCATAAATCATAAGAGCATCCGATCCCACCTAAATTTAGCCGTACTTTACTACGCTAGACAATACTAGTCCCGCTAAGTCGCACACTAGACGGACCTTTCCCTATTCCTGTTCAATTCAGACCATCCCCGGTTCTCAATCAATGCCTGTTCTACCGCCAAAAGCTACCAGGGAATTGGTTCCTGAATGTGACAATATTTTTTTAAAAAAAAAGATATAAAACTTGACGGCGGAGGAGAAAACAGTCCCCACAGCTTTTCACTAATCCAAATCCAGCCAAGAAAAAACACGAACCCTAGCTCTTGACACCGTGGATCAATGGTTCAGCCTTAACCTGTGTTTGCAGGCCCCTGCTCAACTTCCTTGGACTTGAAACAAGCTTCAGAGTGGCCACCTTCAGTTGCGTGGTTGGGGGGCAATCTGAAGCAACGTCATGTCAAAGAAAGGAGTTGAGCTGTATAACTGGAAAAAAAAATTAAGATTACAAATAAAGCATGAACCAACAAAGCTACGCTATACTATCTCACGGTGTGGTAGGAAAACAAGCATTCAAGTGAAACAGAAAGCATCCGTTCCTTCTATTATGGATTAGGGATTCACCAGAAGAATCCCAGATCAGAAGGTCTATCAACTTATTATCAAGTACCAATCAACATTAAAAAGATCAGGCATTTGTGGCGGTTAGCAATTTGCCTCGTGTTGTGTCGTTGGTAAACACATACACCCAGAAGTTCGCAACTGTCAGTTTCTCACCAAACCCCTGCAGCGGCTCTGTACCATTCACCCAACCACTGGTTACTAAAATCGGCCCACGCCGCACGAAGCCATTCTTCCAAACCTGGGGAAACAAGTCCCGTTAGACTTCATCCAATAGAAAACAGAAATAACAGTCTTCAGCATGGTAGCAATAAAAACCATGAAAGATAACTTGAGCTCTAGCGGTTTATAGCAGGAAAGAATAATGAAAGAATCAACACAGTGGTGTTAAGTGAGTTTGCTTAACTAGTGTTGCATGTACTTACATATAGGTTTAAGCCCTTAGAAAATATATCTTCAGGAAATCTCTGAAGCTCAGCCTTAGGTCAGCGTGTCTTGAAGCTTCCCCGTCTCCCTACTGCTTCCTCTCCCTCGACTTCATACCCTGCCTCTTCCTCTACCTCTCCTCATTAAAAAATGACTTCCACATGCTTCATCTCCCAATGAGGCGAATTGCGCAACAAGCTCTCATCATCACAAGGATGCAAAACCCTCATCCAAAGTAGCTCCATCCCTAGAGAGGGACAGGTAGTTTTCTTGTTAAAATCAACTTGATGATAGTAGACTCAGCTTGTTTGGGCACTTCTTTAATCCCTGGTGAGCAGCTACCTGTATCTTATCGATCCAGCCATGTGGGCAGAGACCAAAAGCAAGTAACAATTAATTGCAGAAAGCATTTGGCGTGGTAACTGACAAAATTAGCCGCCCAATTTTTTCTGCCTACGTGACACAACACAACGAGCGACTCCGTAAAAATCAGGCCCAGCCCGGATACCTAGTACACTCAGGACAAGCACCTGACGTCCTTGATGATCACAGATTGGTTTATCTATTGTGGGTGCAGGCACAGAAGCATTGGCGCATGGCCAGCACCAATTTACCTACCCTGCCAGTGCATCCGAGCTGAGCAGGAACCCGAACGAGCTTTGTCACATGACCCTCAAATGGAGGCTGGTGTATAGCAAAAGGGCCCACAGTGGGAAGGATTGCATCAGGGCCAACCATGAGAATTAGTCAACCTCAGCCCATCAATGGGGCAAATGATTCCTTGTAAAGCTGGAAGTAAAGGTACTTATTTAATCCATTAGATTAGACATGAACTGACCAATTGGACACAACAAATTATTAAAAAAAAAAACACGTATACGCTAAGAGTTCAACATGCACATATTACACGAAAGAAACAATGCTGACGTCGCTAGTCAGTATCTATATGTCTAAGCATGAAAGTAAATAAATAATCAAATGAATGGCAGTGGACAAACATAAGAACAAAGAAGTGGAATACATGAAGAAGAGCAAAGCAAAATTTCAAAAGGATAATATGCAACTAGAAGAAAAAAATAAAACTACTACAGCAGGGACCACAACATCTGGGAACAACAAATATCTAGCAAAAAGCAAAAGTAGCATTGCATGATTCCGTGATATTCTTGCAGTTCAGTTCTTTATGTGCCATCAACCATGCTTGGAAGTAAAACAACAAGATGCATACTTTATCTACATATAAACAAGAAAGAAGATTTACATATATATAATGTGCAGTTCAAGCAATCACCTTAATGGAACCATTCTGGGGAAGATAGTAGACTTCTTCACAAGTTACACAGTACAACCTCATTGGCTGAGTGGAAATGTATTTCATATACCGAGCACATTTTCCACACTTGCTCAGTAAACGTCCAGAATCAGCCAAAGGTGAAAACTGTGCTTCGAACAAAGCATCCATGTTTTCAATCTGCAAGCATACGTTTCACATATCATCAGTGATCACAGAATGAGCCCACTATCAACAAAATGGAAGTTTATCTATGTTAATCATGGCTAGCACACCCAGTCCTAATTTCAATTAACTATGAAACAGATTGATGCAGCACTAAATAGGATCAACTAAGGAGGTTTGATTCAGATGAAACACATCTTTAGGCTTGGGCACTAGTTTGACCACATTTTTCACTCTGTTTTCAATGAAACATGCATTAATGAATGACATCTAGTGATGATCAATGATACACAAATCATTTATAAGTCAAATTATCCCTCTGACCTATCAAATAAAATTGAAAATGTGATGCTAATATTGAAATAAGCAAAATTAACAATGCATTGCACCACATATAAGAGGTCCTGTAAAACTAGCAAATGGCAGTTTTCTTCTAATTTAAATCTATACTCCTTTAAAAGTAGTGGTGGTGGCAGTGAATCTGCCACCCCACCTACTCCCGTTGTAAATTTTGGAAGTTACCCCTTGATCTTCTTAATATTAAAAAAGATCAAATCTAAATGGATAGCCACATAAAAAATTAGATTAAGATGAATATTCCCTATAGCAAAAAGATGGCCAACACATTAATACATTTTTGTTTAACCGTAGCAAAGCACGGGCATTTTGCTAGTAAGTTGAAAAAGTTCTATACAATCTGTAGATTCTATTGATGGAATTTGGGTTGTGCATTACACAGTATCAAATGCAACAAAGATTAGTCATTTTGGAGAATCCGTTCTGTTGAAGATATTAATCAGAGACCGTTTCAAAATACCATGTAGAGATTCTGCAAGGAAATAACACTACAATCAAGAAAATAACAGTGTTACAAATTATTAACCAAACATATTACCTTTTTCACAAAGTACGAATACTTTTTCATAAACTGCTGAAGAACATGCTGAACAACTTGAAGATGGTCAGCTTCACCTTTTGCAATTAGAGTAATCTGCTGCTCAATAAACCTTCGGATATCTGGTAAGCACAGATCAGCATCAATGCACTGATACCCTCTTATCAATGTAGTTCCCAGGGGTGTTGGTACTAATCTTCTTCCAGAATTCACCTTCAGAAAAGGTAGGTTGCATTAAGGCATTTCGCATATTTACACAATGAAAGCACATAAGTAGGTGCATAAGTTCACTACATAAGAAGCTCACAACGGGATGGGTATAAAAGGACTCGACTAACCTGAACATAATTACGCTCGCAGATGTTGTTTACATGCACAGGAATTGATGCATCTGTACCTATGCCATTCTTCTCCATGAGAGAGATCAATTCACTCTCACTAAGGTAGTCAGGAGGTGTGGTGCTACCCTTAATGAAGAACGATAATTATGAACACTTTCAGACCCAAATAAAAGGTGAGCTCATGTGATGTGAGAAAATTCACAAGCCATATGCCGATACCTCATATATGTCAACCTTATGGATGGTAACATTGTCGCCCTTTTTGTATGCAGGGATATTATTCTCACTCACAGCCAGCCATGGCATAATAGAAGTAAATCCTTTAGAAGTGACCCGGTTGCCAACACAGTGGAAAGTCTCTCCACCTGAAGTGAACTCAATGGAAGTCCTGAAAACCATTTGTCAAACGGAAAAAAGTGGTAATGTTCATATAAAGAGATAATGATGATTTTTTTCCAAATATCAAGATAAGGATAGTGACAATAAGCATATTGTAACAAGATTGCAGTGAAAAATAAATACAAATTGGTTATTGGTTAATAAAAACAGACACAAATATTAGCACTCTACCTCGTATATCTACAATCAGGACTGACAGTGCCAATAAAATGCTGACAAATGTACTGGTACAGCCTCCAAGCATCAGTGCCCAAGGCTTCTTCTGTTGCCAATCTCATTGGAGTTATCGGGGGATGGTCCCCAGCATCATGACCCTGTTTCGGCTTAACAAACCCAGTGTCCAGTAACGTCCGAACATCATTGGACCACAAAGGATTATGTACTAGTGCAGCGAGTGCACTTCTAAAATCAAATGATGAAGGATAGGCAGTGCTCTCTGTACGTGGATAACTGTACAAAGACAAACATTAGAACTTCAATAGAGAAAAGGAAGATGCATCATTAATTATACAGCAAATCAGCAACACCTATGTAAGCAGTTTCAATTTTAGTGGAAACATACACACACTGTTCTTTAGTCAAAACGATAATCAGGATTGATTAAGATCCAGCAATATTGTTGCATACAGTAAATAAGCCCATATCAACTTCAAACGTATTATTAACATTTCCCATAGAACAAAGGGAGAATATGCAGTACAGAATTAATATTTCTGGGGTCCATTTTTGAAACCTGATGAATCCTTGGGTATAAAGCCTTTCTGCCAAGTGCATTGCTGTCTGAGGTCCAATACCCAGTGAACTTGATGCAACCTGGAATAATAAAAATATTTAACAAAATTACACTTCAAATCTAACAAGAAAATAATTATCATATTTTATTATGTCAATCAAGGGCATATTGAGGTAGAAAATAGGAAAATATCTATATATTAATATATGATCATATGTAGTAGAACACTGTAATATCAAAAATATAATTCAAAAGAAGCATGTAAATCAGCAAGCATACACCAGTGCATTCTCACAAGTAAGTACAGTGAACTTTGCCGATAACAAAATGGTAAATAGAAATCCTCAGTAGCATCATTGTCCAATGAAGAACGTGATTTAAACAAGAAGAAATACAGTTAGTCTTAAGTTATGGCACCTTAAGCAAATTAACTGTATTAAGGCCAGGAGGGCGGGCTTTGCACTCTTCCTTCACTGATATGTTGGTTACTTTTAAAATACCATCACTAGCCACCATCTTTTGGAACATTACAGTAACCTGCAAAATTGAATTATGAAATGATAAATGTTAGAAAGAATAGAATGAAATCATTTTGGTTATGTAACTCAAGAATCTTACATCAAAATCAAAAAGTTTCTTCCTATCCCATTCAAGCTGAATTTCATTACCATCCTTGATAACATAAGTTTTCAAGGACCAAAATTTCTCTGGTTTGAATGTGGTAATCTGCTGATAGCGTTGTACACAGAATCCAAGTGTAGGTGTTTGGCATGGACCATAC
Organism: Oryza longistaminata; assembly: GCA_009805545.1. Taxonomy (NCBI): domain Eukaryota; kingdom Viridiplantae; phylum Streptophyta; class Magnoliopsida; order Poales; family Poaceae; genus Oryza; species Oryza longistaminata. The sequence continues at coordinate 54,604 of WNHE01000557.1, forward strand.
CTGATATAGAGCAGGGGGGAAGAATTGTAAGACAAAATTCTGCAGAAAATTCTATTAACATGGACCACACAATAATGCATATTGCTATGATGAATTGGATAAAAGCAATCACTCAAGAATTAACTTTTGCATTGGCAAAAAAGGGGAAAAGAAAAAAGAGCTGCAGTAGGAATTGAAAACTTCCCCTTCACATCCAGATGAAACAAAAACATTCAAATTAACTAAAAAATGCCTAACTTCTCAACTTTGTAAAATAAGTTATACAGCACTTCCAATTTTCATTGCTTGCAAAAGGAGTTGATCATGCAAACTTTTTACATTAATGCTATAGATATAAAACTTGGAATATGTACTAAAAATTGTAGTACAACATTCAATTAATTATATATAAAACAGGCTAGCATGCAGTTGATTAATGACTTCAGGTTGCCAAAGGGATATAGAGAACTCACGAAATTACTCTTGAGTCGAGATTTCCATATTTTCCTTGAAAATATCTGGTTTGAAATCGAGTAAATGCTACTCCTACCTTCAAGTCAATTTCTTGGCGAGCATCAACTGCTAGTGCCTCGTCTTTACTTGGCAGAACAAGATTATTCATAGCGTCCATTATATCTTTCTCAGTAACAGACGAAAATTTGGCTCGGAAAATTCTTCTGCCAACCTCATTTTCAGGAATTCCAGTGCAATCAATTACTGGCATATAAGAGTGTCATTGTTATTGCATTGACATAAATATCTGTAGGTGGAACAGAGCAAGATTTATGCATGTAAAGAAATGGAGTGAAAAGATTGCGTACAGACAGCATCAATCAGGGTCTCAGGCAGAATAAACTCTCATGCATACAAAGGGTAATTATATATTTTCTCATGCAAAAAGGGTAACTGTATACAGCTTTGATGAATCCAGAGCAATCCAGTTCACTGAGCAGTTACCTCAGGCCTGCAAAGCATTTCTCCATCTGGTGTTTTCTGAATTTTGGTCAGGTTGTTTACATCTATATTTGTTTTAACACAGCATAGAGTCCAGATTTTACCCCAAAAAGGACACATAAAGCTCTTTGTACACCAACCCAGATTTCTAATGCACATACGAATGGTGGTTCTAGAACAGGATATCATACCTTCATAGCATATGTTTTCTCCTTCTCGGTCACAATCAAGCCAAAGTACCAAGTAGGTGCAGCCTCGAGCTTCCTGAGCTAGATGCCTGCGGATATGAGCCTTCGCAAGAACCATAAATCAGTTATCAGTTTCATACCTAACCATGGAAAACGATGGTGTTTTTGCAGGTGTTGTGATAAAGCTTTATAGAGAGGAATTTTATCCACCATCTACAATTAATCCAAGTTTGTGGGATCCATAGATGAACATGAACTTCATTTAAAAAAAATGAAGGGCAGCAGTTACCACAACATTCGTAACATTAGATTGTGGATACTACAGCTAGAAGCCAAATGAGCAATTATGGAGGAAAGGATGAAATAAGATGCTTCAGCATTGGCTAAACTAAACAGTAGAGTTCAAGTGGGAACGTGTGACATTTATGTAGTACTTGGTGAACTTATTCTTGGATAATGGACTTAATTGAGTAGGCATAGCTGCTAGCTTAGTACTAAGCTTCGGTAAGAACTGTGGAGAAATGCTTTACCTTTGGGTTGCATTCAGATCGCAGAACTGGAGCCACAAATAGATCCATTGGATCAGTCCCTTCCCAATTCTGATATGCAGGTGGAAAATCTACACTGCATGAGAGGTATCACACAGTAAACAATAAAAACAGCCTTTTAGTCCCAAACAAGTTCGGGTAAGCTAGAGATGGAACAGAACTCGAGTCACATGAACCAAACAAGATAATGATGATGACAAATGTATGTTTTAAGTTCGAAGTCAGCATTGAAAACATTAGTGTCTGCTATATTGACTATTATCCAGCTATAATGGAATAATAACCAATCATTTGCATCATATATCAACCTTGCAAGTTGCAATTATGCATTGGTCAACTGTTTCTATGTAAAAACAGTTAAATAGAGAATACACATGTACAGCAGTTGAGATATGCAGTTCTTGATTGCACAGAAAAGTAGCACATCGTGTGGTATAATCATGACAAACACTTAGAAGAATGGGAGAATATATGCACAAACCTCAAGACATGTCCAATGACTGATGTCACTTTGAAAAATGCATGAGAACCCCGAAACATCCCATCAAACTCATGGACATCCGTGCTTCCCTTCCTTGTAGACATCTGCATGAACATTGAAAAAGGTTTTGCAATGACATTCACCTCAGAAAAGAAATGTGTAATGTACAACAGCAGTGAAAGTGTGATACTTCTGAACAGCTAAGGCAAACAACCCAATTTCAAATCTGAC
>WNHE01000673.1:0-23383 GCA_009805545.1 Oryza longistaminata
GCGCACAATGGGGAAATCTATTAATGTATAGACTGTAGGTTCTAATGGTAATGTGTGGATTAGTGCCACCGCTTTGGTGTGGATTAATTAAATAAAACACATGGTGGGCTGTTGGGTGCATGGTTTTGTTGGTCGCACCCATGGCAGTTAAGGACCGGTTCGCGGGATGCCCTGGTGTGAGAACTTATCGACTTACACAAGCCAGCGTGGGCAAACGGCTGGGCTTGTAGTGTAGTTTTCCTCTAGCTGAGCATCCAGCAAGGTGGGTTCGTGATGGAGTTGGAATGGCCCTGGCGACGGCCTATGCGGCTTCCGGATTTCACCTTAGGCACGAGGAGGGGACTGCCCGTGCCTTGCGAGGAGTGGGCGGTGAAACCTGAGGTGGTGTGGCTTGGTTAGAGGGGGTTATTGCGAAGGGTCCTGTTCACGGCCTCTTTCGGTATGTCCGTGGTGCATGCGCGGTGCACGGAGAACGTCGGTCGTGGGGCTGTGGTTCTTTTGGGCGGTACAGTCCTGTACACCTCTGTTAGAGTAAAAACTATTCGAATAGCCGTGCCCGCGGGTTATGGGCGGTCAACCAGATCACCGTGATTTAGTCTCACCCTAGTTTAGGTCTAATGAAATTGGCTAGTATAGGTGGATGGTTGCGGGCGCTGTTGCCACGTGTATAGCGTTTGGACAGTGGATGCATTAATATTGATTTAATTGTTGACAACTGTTTTACTGTCTCAACTTCTGTTTATAATGTACCGTCTTTATTGCAAATGAACCAGTTATAGCTATCCCTTGATAATTCCCTCTGCATATACCCCTATTCCGGGTATGACCTTGCGAGATACAGGGGTAGTTACTCAGTCTTGCTCTATTTTCCCCAACCCCCGAAATTTGAGTAATGCGTCAGATGGTGGGTTCTCCGAGGAGTAGCTTCGTCCGTGCCGTCGAGGAATGCCTGTGGAGTGGTGGTTCCCGCTGCAGATCAAAGTCAAGGCTTAGCTCCAGTTATCTTTTGTTTTTCCGCTGTATTTATGTAAGACTTTTTATAATGTTTGTAAGACGTGGATCTGTATGTCAACTTTGTCGATTGTGTACCCCGGCCAGTCCTGGACGGGGATTTTAATGCACATTCTGCTTGGAATTCTATTCGGGGAATTTCTGGGCGTGACAGGAGCCGCCGCCGCCGCCGCCGCACCAGGAGCCGCCAACAGTTGCCGTCCACGCCGCCACCACCGCCGCCGCCCTCCCCCAGCCTCCCGACCGGATTTTTGTAGGCGGTCATTTGTCTTCTAAGGGTCAGTCCGCCTTCGAAAAAAGGACCCTCACGCCGCGGGAAAAATGTTTTTTCTAGTAGTGAGGGTTATCCAATTTGTTTAGGTGTGTCATCACTTCGCTTTGTAAATGTATATTTAATTTGAATCACTAATGTGAGTTAAGTGAGTCATCTACTAATATAACTATCTACGAGAGCATACCTCCAACACATAACATGCCACATATGATTAAAAAATTGCATCTTAGAAATGTATACACTCTCTGTGTATTTCTTTTATTTCTCGCATCACTACCAATTGGTAATAAGTGAACCAAATCATTTCACTTTTGTTTGTTTTGACGAGTTCAAATTCTCAGTTTTGCTATCAAACCCTAGCATCTTTCATTTTTCACCATGTTTTTTGAAACTCAACTATATTGCTAGGTTTGCACATTTTGAAAAATATTTTTTCAATTATAGGTGGTATGCCATACATAAGGTATGCTCACATGTATAGTTAGATGAACACTTGACTCACTTAACTCATATTAGTGACTCAAATGTGAATTTTAAAAGTACAGTGACTTATAACACAACTGAAAAAGTTGAATGATGCTACATACATTACATGTGCGAGATGCTCACATTAGTGTTCTTACACAGTGTTACAAGCAATCCAGCGGCACCAACCTATACAGATATTACGTGCACGAGATGCTCAGGGTCTGCAGGAGATACATAACTGAGTTTATAGTTGTAAGTCATTGTGCTCCTTAGATATAGGAAATAGTTCTTTTAATTTGATTTTAACACATCATTTTTCTTCTATTTTCCATAGCTTCCGAGCATCCCATATACCGTAAACCGGTTCGATCAGAAAATGATTCTCAACTTCTGCGCGGACTTATGCCGGTACATTCGTCGCGACATCTGCAACCATCTAGGGGAGTACTATGACCATTATAGCGAACTTGCTGCGGACCCCAAATTCAAAAACCTAAGGGAGTGGGAGAGAGAACATGCTATAGAGTAAAAAAGAAATATTTATGAGGGAGAAACTTGTAATATTATGAACACTAGACATGTACATATGCTATGTAATTATATATATCGATGTTTCTGATTGAGCTCGTATAATTTATATGTAACTTTACAATTCAAACACACACAAAAAAAAGAGTGCGTAGATCTTCCTAAATGGCTAGCATGTGCTAGGGTGACTGCACGAATCTATTATCCTGTACGGTCGGCCTAGCACATGCTAGCTGACTAGGATAATAGGATATCACGTGCGGTCGGTATAACTGGTATCCCGTGCGGTTGAGCCGCCTGCATGAGAAAATATGAATTTTCGTAGACCCCTGGGTGCAAACGGGCGGTATCTCCGCACGAAAAAATGCATTTCGACCGCACGAAAAAATCAATTTTGTACTAGTATCTTTAAAAATATAAGTCAAACCCAAAATACTTTCAAAAATAATAAAAAAATTACATAACTTTTTTCATAAGATGAATGGGCAAACATATGTTAAAACACATTTATTAGTCATTTGAATTGATTCATCTATAGGAAGTATTTCATACTTATAGGATTAATGTTTACACTTTCTCCGGTTTTTAATATATGATGTTGTCTACTCTTATACATATGACTAACCATTTGTCTCATTAAAACTAGTTATCATTTACTCCTTTCATCCCAGTTTGATCATCCTACAAGCAAAAGAAGATCAGAGACACCAAAAAAATCATCATTCTTAAATTAACAATCATTGGTTAAGGTGCTGCATTGTTTCGTGTCCCGTGGATTACTCACGCTTTAAATATTGCATGCCATTAAACCAATAAAAATTAATTTTGGTTGGTTGCGTGCAACTCAATCAATGATTCACATTTACTTTTTGTATAAATAAATGAAGAGACACTTGTTAGACAATAATCATCTTGGGAAGACCTTAAAAATCATAACGGACAATCAAATATAGGATAGAGTGAGTACTTTTTAACTCGATTTTATCATTTACTTTTTTTACTTGCTTTGGTATTGAAAGGTCAAAAAGTAATTTAAGAGATTTATTACTATTTTATTTCCTAATACTAGTTGTAATAGTTTATTCTTTGAACTAATAACTTTTGTGCCATAATTTATTTGTTTGACTTTTACAAAAGAAAAAGGTACTCCCTCCGTTCAGGTTATAAGATGTTTGACTTTGGTTAAAATCAAACTATTTAAAGTTTTATTAAATTTATAGATAAATATAATAATATTTATAATACTAATATATTTTCATATAATTTGTCTTGGTTGAAAATGTTACTATTTTTTTACAAACTTGGTCAAACTTAAAAGCAGTTTGACTTTGACGGAGAAGAGGAATCCATGATTGGATCCATTATGATTGGAATCACCTATCCAATCGAAGAAAAGTAGACAAACCCATCAGCATAGTTGATAAAAAACAAATCACACCACAAAGAAAGGCCAGTCTCACAAAATTATAGAAATGAAAGAGCGTATCAATTATACAACAAGTTGAAGCACAGTGGGAGAGTCAAGTTCCCATGACTTCACCACTTTATCTCCATTTAAAATTTAAAATTTTCTTTCTAAAAAGTCAACTCTTGCTACACTTAGCAGAAAGTAATGCTGTAATGGTGCTCCCTAACCAAGCTCATTACCACTAATCAATCAAGCTTAAGCTAAATGCGTTCAAAATCCCCCATCCTCCATGCGCTCCTCCACCTCACCGCCACCTCGCCGCCGGCGAGCCCGCCACCACTACCTCATCACCCTGAAAGTGACTCCGGCGACCCTGAGCAAGTCCAACAACTCCCTTACGATCCAATGTCAGGCCTTCCCTCCCCAAGCCCTCTCGACTACGTCGCCGTGTACTCGCCGCCGTCCTCCGGAGACCTCGACTACCTCGGTTCCTCTTCCTCAACGGCTCCGCGTCATGGGCCACCGGCCACGGGAGCCTCACGCTCCCGCGCCTCCCGGACCTGCGCGCCCCGTACCAGTTCCGGCTGTTCCGGTGGCCGCCGGGCGAGCCATCCAGCAACCGCGGCTTGACCAGGACGGCGACCCTCTGCCGGACGCGCGCCGCCGCGTGGCGGTCTCCGGCGATGTCTCCTTCGAGGAATCCGCCGCCGCGGGTGCCGGCGCAAGGTTGCACCTGCGTTCGCGGACGCGCGGACGAGATGCGGGTGGCTGTTCGTGTGCGGCGACGCCGGGGCCAGAGCGGTGAGGTACGGGCCGGCCGGCCGCCGCGAGGAGGAGTGGGAGGAGGCGGCGGCGACGGAGGCGAGGACGTACGAGCGGCGGCAGATGTGCGGCTACCCGGCGAACGACAGCGTCGGGTGGAGGCATCCAGGGTTCGTGTTCGACGGCGTCATGAAGGGCCTGCAGCCTGGGAGAAGATACCACTACAAGGTAGTAAGACACTAAGACTCGTATGTGTATTCACTAGTTTCATGAGGAGATTTTGTGGAGATGTGTATTCACTAACTCAAAATCATACTGAGTGAATTTGGGAGAATTTTTGTGCACAAAATTTCCACACTAAGACCCGTATGTGTATTCACTAGTTGCATAGTCAATGTGGAGATTTTGTGCTACCTGACAGAACTAACTCAAAATCATACTGAGTGAATTTGGGAGAATTTTTATTGATATATGTATTGATTTGGTTGTTTTCTATTGAATAAGTCGAATAAGGGAGGATTTGATGTGGGTTATATGCAGGATTTGTGCTCAGAGTGCCGGAATTTTGTGGAAATGGGAACTGAATGTAATAATGTAGCTTGCTGTCAGCACTAGAGCTAATCAGGCTTGGTGAAGCTGGGCTGAGGCTCACAAGGCATCAAAATTCTGATTCATGATTAACTCTTGTGGGATAAATGTGTCGTTCTTAGTACAAATTATTGTGTGAAACTTTAACTCTTGATAGTTATTACAGTATATTATTACAAATTCGACATTTCCTGCTATTTATTTGGAAGTGCTTTCAAGTTCCATGCAGGGAGAACTATCAGCCTGTCAATTTACCCACAAACTCTCTTTAGGAAGCCTACAAAAGTACTCTGGATCAGAAGGTGTCTCTAGGTTGGGGAATTTCATCCCATCATCTATTCTCTCTTCGACAACTCCAAGTCACTTGCTTATGATGATTGATAGAATTAAAATTTTGATTGCTGTTTCAGTTTAGAACTGGAATAGTTATTTTGTCCTGTCATAGAGTGCATCAATGGGCTTTACCTTCAAATTGATAAAAACCAGAGTACAAAATCATTCATTCATCTGTTGATTCAAGGTAACTTACTAACTTTAGCCATTGTGGGAAGAACTGTAGAAGTTTGTTGCTGGAAGTAAGGATGTTAGGCATGTTCAGATGTTATCAAGTTTTAGGTCATCGTTTATAGAAAAATAAAACATTAGAAGTTAAGGAAAGAAGGTTGACCTTTTAAATTTATATCTTTACGGTGAAACTTAGAAGATAGTTTGGTCAGAAATTGTTAGCCGAATATTTTTCAACAATTTTTTTATTAGCCTAGTATTTGCTAGAAGTCTTAACACTTGTTTATTAACTTGGTTGTTCATTGACACATACATCCTTATGGATGAATCAACTCAGTTTGTCGAGGAAAATGTTGGCAGTGAGTTTTGACTTGCCAATTTTCTTCTTTTGTGAAGATTTAATTTTGTAAACTTAGTTTTGCTCTTTGAACTTTTACTTGCCTTGACCACTTTCCAGGCAAGTCAAGTCTGCACTTGTGCTATATGGTGGCAAAGTTAATCTAGATCTTTATATTTTTCCTTAACTTCTGCTCATGTGCTTTCATATCTTCCTCCACACTGGTTTGGCTGAGGAGCTTAGTGATAACTGTTAATCTGAAACTTTATTGCTGGGAAGAGAGACCTGTGTCGTATCTAGTGGTCAAACAACAAAACAATGATGTTATAATTTGTTCTAGTTTGTCTTCCACTTATCTATTGCAAATTTTTTCATCATACATGCACATGCCTTTACAACCCTTAGCTATATCCCCATGACCATCTAAGGTATGCCAGACAAATTCTTGTGCTCCAGTCTTCACCAACCATAGTTAACTTTCAGCATACTTGTTCTAGGAAATTCAACTATTTATTGATATGGTGAAATACTTTGACAGGTAGGTAGTGACTCCCTAGGATGGAGTGAGACTTACAGCTTCATCTCACGTGACATTGAAGCAAATGAGACAATTGCCTTCCTATTTGGTGATCTGGGTACTTATGTTCCTTACAACACTTACTTTCGGACACCCTATGAGAGTTTATCAACTGTTAGGTGGATTCTCCGTGATCTTCAAGCCCTTGGTGATAAGGCTGCATTTATTTCACATATTGGAGACATCAGCTATGCGAAAGGTTATGCTTGGTTGTGGGATCATTTCTTCGAACAGATTGAACCTATTGCATCCAGAACTCCATACCATGTCTGCATCGGTAATCATGAGTATGATTGGCCTTCACAACCTTGGAAACCCTCTTGGGCTGCCAACATCTACAATGGGAAGGATGGTGGCGGCGAATGTGGGGTACCGTATAGCATCAAGTTCAGAATGCCTAGTAATTCTTCTCTTCCTACTGGCACGGGAGCTCCTGACACCCAGAACCTGTACTATTCTTTCGATGCTGGTGTCGTGCATTTTGTATACATGTCGACTGAGACTGATTTCTCCCAGAGAAGTGATCAATACAACTTCATAAAGGCTGACCTTGAGCGCGTCAACCGGAGTCGAACACCATTCATTGTGTTCCAAGGCCACCGTCCAATGTATACCTCGAGCAACGAAGTCAGGGATACTGCTCACAGGGAGCACATGATTCAGCATCTTGAGCCACTTTTTGTGAAGCACAATGTAACAGTTGCTCTATGGGGACACATCCACATGTATGAGAGGTTCTGCCCAATGAAGAAGCATCAATGCCTGGACACATCGTCAAGCTTTGTTTACCCCGGTGCTCCAGTTCATGTTGTGATTGGCATGGGTGGCCAGGATTGGCAACCAAGCTGGGAGCCAAGGCTTGATCACCCAGATGTGCCAATCTTCCCACAGCCTAATAGTTCGATGTACCGTTCCAGTGAGTTTGGCTACATGAAACTTCTCGCTACAAGGGAAAAGTTGACGCTGATATACATTGGGAACCATGATGGTCAGGTTCATGACATGGTGGAAATATCATCTGGGCAAGCTTCCTCAGAAGCTGAACTGGTTGCTACTACACAGAGAATTTCGTGGATGTACATGGAAATTGTAGGTTGTGTGATGCTTGCTTTGCTGATTGGTTTTGCTGCTGGATTCCTTACAAGGAGGAAAGACTCCACAAAGTGGAGTCCTGTGGAAAGGGAGGAAGTCGAATTGTCTTATTGAGTAATCTATCTATTATATACTAAAAGTCCATTAAACATCCTATAAACGCTCTTAAGCCGCCACATAGGATTCCTAAAAACGCTCATATGCCGCCACGTGGCGTTCTAATATATTAGAAACATCTAGCCCTTAATTTTCATTTAAACCGGTGGGTCAATTATTTTAGACCATTAGATTAGATCACACTATAATAAATAGATGGACCCACTATTTTTAACTATTAGATTTATCTTTAAAAAAATTAAAAAACATGTAATCCATCTCGCTCTTCTTCCCCGTTAGCCCATATATATGGTACGTATATCCTCCACTTCTCCTGCCGATGGCCCAAGAGAAAAAGGCAGAGAAAGAAAAAACATGTATGTACGTAAATTTGTACACAATATTCACGGAAAAAAAAAAGAAGAAAAAGTATGTACGTACATACCCCAGAAGGAAAAATGCAAAAAACAAGTACACTATATACAGAAAGAAAAAGGGCATGTACATACGTAGGCACCTATCATCGAGAAAAACAAACGATCTAACATGGCTATTTAAAACATAACGCATCTATCTTATCTATAATAAAAGAAAAAAAATATTGCCTCACATATTAACAATATTTTAATTAAAAGTTTATCACACGAAACTGTATTATGCCTTTTTATGTGTTTTCTCATCAAACAATGTTAACAACACCACATTCATTTACAAACAGTTCCATCAACTTCCTCCACTTATGAACCCAATAAATATATCTCAAAGAAAATAAAGATCCCTTCATCTCCCTCTCCCCCTCCCCTAACATGTGTATATCACTGTCCGCTCTTCCCACTAGCTCAAACCGGTGCTCTTCATTCATCTCTCCGTTCCTATTATTTAGCTATCCAACTAAAAAGAAAAATAATTAATAATTGCAATTTTGAATTTATGATAATTTTTAAGCTACATACTGCACGTTTGATTTCTAATATAACTATTTCTCTATTTGTAATTAAACAAACAAATTAAGATTTGTATGCCTATATTTTTCTTTATAAGAAATATATCATAGTCAACCCATGAATTATATATGTCATCCAGATAGCAAAGAAATATGATAAAAAAATATCAGTATATATTACATCATTATATATATCATTCTATGAAGATGCATAGCTAAACTAAATCGGTAGAATCCGAAAAAAAAATTAAGGAAGAAAGAATATTTTTATCGGTGGACAACACTTGGCTTTTTGCATGTCGTCCGAATTGAATAAAAAGCTACAAAATAATTCAATGACACAAGTTTGTGCAATCATTAATCATATATAGATATATTCTTCTGCACCTTTTAGGTATGAACACAAATTCATTTATTTCTTTGTGCACAAACCATTAAAAAGATGAATCATTTGTATCCCAAGACATTAAAAAATGATCAATTATGTAAACATCACTATAATGGATCGTAATGCATCCTCCGTAGGTCTCTCACCATCTACACAAGTATTACAACCATGGGGCAATGTGACTAGGAGCTGCAAGAAAACTGTTGTCACTAAACAATTGTCATATACTAGACACACACAAATTATAATAAATTTACTCAGACTTTGGAACCCAAATATGTTCTTGCGCGAACAAGTGCAAGGGAGAGAAAGAGAAGTTGGGAGAGAGTTAGTAGACCAGTCTTGACGAGTTAAGAATAATGTATCAACAATAGGTTGATATAAAAAGTGTAATGCTATGTTTCTATTTATCATATAATATTTGTATAAAATAAAATAAAAAATATAAAAATATCAATAGGGAGAAAATTTTGCTTCTTACTTTACACTTAATTAAATTGACCCTGACTATTGCAATAACAATTGCATCATAATTGCCTTAGATAATTGGAACAACTTTAATAGGTTAGAAAAATTTAACTAAGCAATACCAAGAAGAAAATTTATGAAATAAATCATACTTTTGAATCATGGCATGCAAATGTTATCCAGTTAATATTCCGCTTCTATAAGTGTCTCAAATACAACTTACGATACATGCCCACGCATTCGCGTGGGCTACCTTTCTAGTTTCTATATAGTTTTTCATTTTCTGCTGGACAGGTGGCTATATTTTGGAGTGTAATATTTCCTTCTACCATTTATGTATTACTAATTTTGCTAATTTATATATACAGATTGCTCCTCACTTCACTCTTTGCTGGCCCATACATTTAATATTTCCTTACACCTAATTAAGAAAATTCGCATCTCACAGGCCCGTACATCTACATGCAATTCAACAAGCTACTCCCTCCGTCCCAAAAAAAAAGGCAAACCACGGGTTTGCGTGCCAACGTTTGGCTGTCCGCTTTCACAGGGCGTGTACTGTCCGACCAATCATGTTGCGCACTTGTGTACAACACGTGAAGACATGCGAAGGATGTCAGCGGCATGGGCGAAGACAACCTGCTCTAGTTTGGCCCTTTGCCCGCTGGGGGCTGGATATCATCGGTCCATTCTCAATGGCGAAGAATATCTATTGGTTCACCATTGTGGCGAAAGAATACTTTTCCCAGTGGATTGAAGCTGAGCCGCTCGCCTCCATCACATTGGCAGCAGTCCAAAAGTTTGTGCAGAAGAATATCGTCTGCCGATTTGGGGTGCCGAAAGAGTTCATCACTGACAATGGGAAACAGTTCGACTCACAGAAGTTCAAGGAAATGTGCTGGAGCCTCAACCTACAAATCAACTTTGCCTCAGTAGTGCACCCACAGTCGAACGGGGCGGCTAAGCAAGCGAATGGCAAGATTTTGGAGGCACTCAAGGAAAGGCTAGAGGGGTGCCAAAGGGAAAATGGCCCGAAGATATGCGCCCGGCCCTAAGGGCCCTTCGCAACATCCCGATTAGGCCAGCCAAATTCAGCTTATTCATGCTCCTGTATAGTGACGAAGCCATGGCATCGAGCGAGCTAGGAGTTAACTCACCAAATGGTGGTACTCTATGGGGGTGGCAAAGGCCATGAGGTGTCACTTGAACTCTTGGAATGAGTGAGAGTTAAAGCTCTAGGCCACATGGCAAAATACTCTGAGGCCACTTTGGCATCTTTCAGCAAGAAAGTTCATCCCAGGGAGATAGTGCCAGGAGACTTGTTCCTCAAGAGGAAGGTGAACCCAGTGGCAGTTGGGAAGCTAGAATCGGAGTGGGAAGGCCCCTACCTCGTGGTGCACAGGTTGCGAATTGACTGGTTTTGCATGGCCACGATGGACGGCGAAGAGCTTGACCACACATGGAACGCCGCCTTGCTCAAGTGGTTCTATGTGTAAGAAAGGGTGGCACCCGATCGCCATATGTACATATACTATGTAAGCCTTTCAGCACCTCTCAAAAAAAGAAAAAAGAGGAAAAAAATACAAACTGGAGTAGGGTTATTATCCATAATGGAGGCCCGAACTAGTATAATTTTGTGCCTTCGACTGTCTGACTTATCACAAAAAACCCTTAAGACAAACGTTTGATCAACGAAAAAGTCAATGGGGCCGAAGTGAATCGATCAACGCACCGCTCGATCGAACACCGAAATTGCGACGATCCATTTCCAATTCCGATTGGCTATCACTATACTCGATCTCGTGCAAACACTTAGAGAAAGTGCGCTTGTCACAACGAGCCCGGGGGGGGGGGGAATGTCGAAGGGGTTCCAAAACACCTAAGATCCTTGCGCGACCTAGTGGAAAGAGAGTCTAATGACATAACCGAAACATGCAAAAAGTCGAAGAAGAAACACAAAGAATGATTTCATTCGTTTCTTATAGACAGATTACATCACTGGTGAAAGGGGGAACCTATTCGGAACCCGCATTGCTACTCGGCGAGGGGATTCTAAATCCTAAACACCCCTGAAAGGAGGTCCACCGCCGACGCCTCCCGGGCCTCTCCTACGGTTCGACACCGAGGTCACACGCGAGATGATGCTCTCCCTTCTCCCGTGTCGTCGCCACCACCGCCGCCGCGTCGCCAGCCTCCGCCGCGAGTCGCCTCCCTTCCCCAGTGTCACAGCTACCGCCGCCGCATCGCCAGTCAACAGATCTCCTCTCCTGCCTCGCCCCGGCGACCTCCCCACCCACCGCCCGGGCGGCCCCAAATGAGGATAAAAGTGAGAAAGAGAGAGAGGAGGAAGGGGAAAGAGAGAGGGTGCTGACATGGACACCCTGACATGTGGGGCTCACGTGGGTCCCACGCTGACTTAGCCGCCACGTCAGATAAAACCAGGGTCAAAACCACTAAAAGACTTAAAGTGAACAATTTTATAAGTTGAGGGATCTTCTATATATCTGATTTTGCGGTTTAGGGATAATTTTGTAACTCGATGACAGGTTGAGGCACCTTCGGTGTACTTTTTCCTTGGGTATTCTGCTGCTATGTGCTTGCTCGATGCCCATCGGCCATTGCAATGGATCAGGGTAGATTGCGATTTTTTTTTTAGTGATGTTTGTCATGCCTGACAAGTAGGAATGTAAACTACCGAGCAGGCTAGCTTCTGATCTAACTACTCTTTCCGTAAACTACTTAATTCAGGTCCCTTTTTTTTATTTCATTTAATTTTCAGAACATTTGGATTGACCACGCTTTACCATCGAGTAAGGTGTAAGTGTACGTAAATGTGAAGTTAAAACTCCCTGCTTATGAAGACTACAGGAACATATGTAGCAACAAATTTGATTTGCTTCTTTGCTTTTGTGTAGTATAGGACGTTTTGTAGCTGCCGTACTGTTGACACTTGTTACTTAATTATCTTCCGATTTTCAATTTGCAATAATAACCCTTGTACGGTAATTATCTTCCGATTACCGTACAATGAAGCTGCGATATAGAAATCATTCAGATCTATAACATTTCTATCAAAACCTAGCTTGCACCATGCAGAACGATAATCCTCAAGGCATAGACGCTACAAACTTCCATACTCAAAATATAGGTTTTTTTGCTGAGGTCACAAAGGAAAAAAAGTTGAGAGCCTAATTAAGCTAGAGCCAACTTGGTGAGACGCCTCATACTACATTTCAATTAAAATGGATAGATGAGTACAGACAGCTCCTAAATTACCTTCCTTCTTAGAGCATCATCAACAGTCTTCTTATAATCTCCTCCCAAAAGAAATGTTTTAGATTTCCTAAACTGAAAATAGGAAGTAGAAAAACAGATCTCTTCAACACAACGTCTAAATCTAATTCCCAAAACTTAAAAGTGGACCCTTCTGTTGAACCACCAACATATTTTTTTTTTCGTTTTTCGTTTATACGGCACGCGTGATCGCGATTCCCCTTGGCGGTACCCAAGCAGCGCCGCTTCCTCTCGCCCCTCTCCCCACCGCCAATCGCCCTCAGCAGCACACAGCAGCAGCTGCTGCCCTTGCAAAATTTCAGCAGCACCAGCAATTTCAGCAGCATCTCACAGCTGCAGCAGCAATTTCAGCAGCTGTTGGGGTGACAGGCCGATTCAGGCTGAACCGAGGCGGCGGCCGGAATTGAGACGGCGCTCCACGCTTGGGAAACCAGTGACAGCGTCGTTGTCCTCTGCCTAGCACCGCCATAGCAATCAGATAGCATGTGTCGCCCCCCGGAAAGAAAGCTGACGCCAAAGAAGCTTGGGGGAGTGATGACGGCATTCCAGGCTTTCCAGCCGCCTGCACGGAAGAGGACGCTGGCGGTGGAACAGAGGAACGACCCCGCGGCGAACGAGGGGGCGAAGATGATGCCGCGAACGAGGGCGCGAAGATGATGAGCTGGATGGGAACATTTCGCCTCCTGCGCGCAAATGTGCTGGATTAGGCGATTGGGAGCCAAATCAACTGTTGGATTGTGGTTTTAGCAAAAAACCGCCAAAACCTGAGATTAGGGGCCATGTACGTATGCTGTTGGTGATGCTCTTCCTGAAAGAGTTTCCTATTCTTATTATATTACTCTTTTGAACTTTTGAACTGGGTATATAGGAATCTATTTTAATAGTGAAATAGCATAAATAACTACCCTTACAAAATTATAAACCCCCAAAAAAATATTCTTTAATTCCACGAAACAAAGTAAAGACAACAATTTTTTCACTCACAAAAATACTATATAGATGCAAATTGTTCCAATATCACACAATCTACGATTACTTGATCACACTCTAATTTAACTCACATATATAAGACTCTAGTTTAATATTGAACTTAATACATGCACCAGGTTTTCCTAGAGCATAATCTAAACAAACCAAATCTAATTATTAGACCCCAATAATGCATCAACATGAGGCTTGGACGGTGAGGATGCCGGAGAGGCACCCGGAGCCGGTGAGAGCATTAGTGATTTGCACTGTGCATGACTCCTTCCCAAGGCAAGCTTCTGTGAAAGCCTTGTACGCAGCCTTGGACTCGCACCCACCCTCATAGGCGCCGCACTGGCCATGCGCAACACCAAAGCTGGTCACGTCGATGGTCGAGATGGTTTTGCTGTGCTGACCGCAGGATAGTGTGATGGCATCCCCAACCTCAGCGGACACGCACACAGAGCCCGCCGCGACAGTGTGGAAGCTGACCTGTGATGGGTCGCCGCCGGCCTCCTCGAAGAGAATGAGTGTGTTGGGCTCACCATTCTTGAGGAAGGAGCGTGGAACATGATAGAACCGTTGCGACGGCTCACCGCATCCCGTGAGGCATTTTTGTCCATCGCCGTCAGCCTGAAAAACTCCGCGGTAGTTGCATTGGTGGCAGCCACCCATCTCTGCCGCTGTATATGATGGCCAGTAACGGCCAAGGTTGTTCCCGTTCACCCATGCCACACCCTTGTTCAGTCCTAGGAGGTCCACCACCACCGTGTCCTGACCGGCTGGAGCTTGGAAGGTAGTCTAAATAGAAAAATAAAACAAGGGAATTACTTGTATTTCGTAGCTCAATACAATATGGATAATACATATCAACCTATATAATACCTTGTACCACGTAAAGGGCATGTTGATAGGGACGGTGCCATTGTTGTTGTCCCATCTGTAGCCGGGCTTGTTCAGGTGGATCTGCCTATACTCACCTGCCAAGCCAGCCTACAAATAGAAAATCAAAGTAATATTACAATCAATAGAAACATATATTTAGGGTGCTCCACTTATCTCTTAGGAGGTAACTAAAGTGGTAAGATGACGAGTATTAATTAATCTAAACAATCTATTGAATCAAGGGAAAAATTTGCTGGTATATTTCCTAATAACATACGTCATCAAAAGTCTTAAAAATATCCATAGAAATATAGTTGATAATTAAATAGTAATAATTGACAATTGATAGAGATTTTGTGCACCTTATATGACCAGGAACTGTTGGAGAGATCAATCCCTGTGCCATTGTTGTCAATCAACTTAACTGGTCCTCCAACAATGCCAGCAGGCATCTTCTCAAACAAAGGGCCATAGTTCTATTTGACATTGAACAAATATCTTTCATCATACACAACAACACATATACAAAAAATATAGTGACAGGCTTTTAATGAACTGTTTAGTAAATATATTAGAAACCTTTAGACCAATGGTAGCACTCAAAAGAGAAATGTAGTTCTTGCCATCGTGAAGCTTTGCTGGTGACTCAAGCTGGAAAACAAAGTGTCCATTTGGAGAATGGTTTTTACCTGCCAACCAGATTGATAGTGAACATCTCAATGAGAAAATTATCACGAATTGTTATGTTGTGCAAGAAGCTAAATTTAACTAGCTACTTACCAACAAGCATTCCATTCACAAAGGCATATAGTTCATGCCCTGTTGTGTTCACGAACAAAGTGTAGCTCGCCTCACCCTTGTGGTCAAGGCTGCATTTCATTATATGTGTCAAAATTAGGCAGCATATTATTCAATAATAAGTTAACATTAAAAATGCTTCTTATCGTGTAAAAGTTGCAATAAAATTTTTTTTTTGGCCAATACCTTGTTCTGTACCACAAGTAATCACTTTGATCGGTTGATGTGACGATCTGCTCTAAGAGCTCATTCTTCCTATAGCTTCCCTTCTCATCAGTCATGAAGGGCGTCAAATTTTCACGCATCCATGACCATTTCAAGCTCTCTGGCTCCTTCTCTACCATGTTAGCCTTCTTTACCATGATAGTCGTTTGGGCTTTGATCTAATTGTTCCAAAAAAAACGAAAGAAAAAACAATCTTAACAATTAGCTTGT
The DNA here is from genome assembly GCA_009805545.1 of Oryza longistaminata. Lineage (NCBI taxonomy): Eukaryota > Viridiplantae > Streptophyta > Magnoliopsida > Poales > Poaceae > Oryza > Oryza longistaminata. Next base: position 15,823 of record WNHE01000673.1, read on the forward strand.
AACAATAGTGTAATATTATAGATCCTGCATCAATCAAATTATATAGTCAGAATTCAATAATGATTGGAAAAATACCTTGGCGCTATTGAAGGCAACGGTCTTGCAGTCAGGCAAGATACTCACAGACCAAGCAGGCAGAAGGTGAGTGTTTCCATCAAGGGTTACGTTAAGATCTTTGTTGTCATTCCGGTTGTTGATGAAACAAGCTGAGGTGGAGTCCAAGGTGTACTTGGTAACCTATAGAAAATGAGTGATCATAGTGCATCAGATATGTTGAAAAGAAATTATCAATGTGAACCACATGTATCAGTTTGCTGGAAAACTTGAATCTATTAGGGAAATTCTGCGAAAGTATGGCATGAATCATACTGTGACATTATCACTGTAGTTGGTGTCAACATATTCCCCATGGACAAGAATCTTCTCAATGGACTTGATCACAGAGTGGAGGTCCTTCAAGTGGCCATATTTCGGCTGCCGAAGATTACCTAATTATGATAGGTAAACCAAAGGAAAATCAGAATTATACTACGATTTATAGCTTTTTAATTGTGCATTTAATTAAATAGCCTAAAATGTTGTATGTTCATTTCTCACCATATTCATCCAAAGGTGCGTCATAGTCGTAACTAGTTGTGATGTACGGGCCACCTGAGGTGCGACCAAAATTCGTTCCACCATGGTACTGGTAAAAATGGTGTGATGGCAACAATTAGTTCGATTCATTGTCAGATATATATGTGAGAAAGCAACGAGAAATTGAGAGTACATACCATGTAGTAGTTCTGGAGAGAACCACGCTTTTGGAAGAACATTGCAACTGCGAAAGCAATATCTTCGGCGGATCTATGGAAATCCGGCTTGTCCCAGGCTTTAAACCTAATCCGAATCAATGAAAGTCACGAAAGATATGCTTCAATTCATATTTGAATATTAAAAAAGTTCTTTTACAATAGAAGAGAAACATATATATGTGATGAAAGAAAATTATAAATATATATATATACCATCCAGTCCAGTTCTCTGTCCAAATCTTAGGGATGCCAGTCCTATTTGGGAACCAATCATGGCAGTAGAATCCGTTGCAGGTGTTCACCTAAATTAATCGGGAAAAGAAACAACGGCATGAATTTCAAACAATCAATAAAAGAATTTAAACACATACAAACATTATACATTATTTTAAACAAATTGAAAGTCATGCTCACCACATTGTGCGGCACATCACTGTCTTGCTGACACATGATCCATGGGACACCGACATTCTGCTTGTTGGCCATGTCCGCACACCAATGGATGTATTCAGACGCAGACTGATTATTGTTCAGTTGGCCCATGACATTTCCGTACTCGTTTTCAATCTATAATATAAAGATACAAGCAATGCATTTGTATTAAATAACTTAAATTATTGGCAATAGAGCGGTACTATATATATAAAGATACAAGCAATGCATTTGTAATTGAATAACTTGTATTATTGGCAACAGATCGAGGGTGCTAGCATGCATCACACCTGTGCCAGGATGATTGGGCCACCTTGCCCAGCAAACATGTTGGCATCCTTCATCTTGTTGATAATGAGAGTCGTGAAGTTTTCCATCTCATTCTATTCAGTAGGAAACAAAACAATTGCTCAAAATTTCAATTGCTATACATAATATATGAATATATACATGTTTGAATTAATTTATTATTATAACCCATTACCTCAAATGGCGCATTATGCATTCTGAACTGCATTTGTGGAATATCACGTAGCCAAGCAGGAAGTCCTTTGCATATGAGGAAAACGATTAAAAAAAGTATGATTAGTGCAGTGTGCTAGTGGAATAGTATTCAACATTCCCTTATCTATCAAACAAACATGTGTAAGATTGAGCATATACAGTTATGTACCCATAGTTCCATTCGCCGCAAATGTATGGCCCGATGCGAAGAATAGCATATAAGCCAGCATTCTGGATCTCCTTGAAAAATCTAACGATGTTATAGTTCCCCTCGAAGTTGTACTACATATATATCAAAACATTTTACAAAGGTCATCAGAAGTAAGTTGTACTACATATATATATATAAAACATTTCATGGGTCACGAGAAACATTGCTAGAATAGGCAAGTTGTACTACATATATATCGAGAAGTAAGTTGTACTACATATATATATATAAAACATTTCATAGGGTGTCAAATATCACTCGACAGATATACGATGCTATTTTAAATTTACATTTGTGAAAATAAAAACAACACAATTTAGTTGTTTTATTTTACACCGTTAGATTAATTGTTTCTCCTATATACGGATATATGAGAAATATATAACTGTTGACCGGAAAAAGTACTCCGTACGTACATATGGTTGAAAAAAAACAATAATACTTACATATTATTTGCCGGAATAACATAAAACGTATTTATGATAAAGCCCTCAAAAAATCGGTGGTCCTTCAAAAATAATTTTCTACAATTTAAGGATAAAAATATAATAATCTTTAAATTTACACAAATATAAATATAAAATATCCAATCAATGGTTTTAAGCATTCTATCTTTTAAATTATTTTAAAATTATATATCCAATTTGTGATCTGGTTGTATTCCTTTAAATAAATAAACTACTAATATCTATAGCCATAAATACATCACAAATATGGAGCCGACATGTAATAATTAATGTTATGATAATAATTTCACATCATATTTTTGGTGTGAAAAACAATTGACAAATATACAACACTAATTTAAATGTACATATGTATTCTCCAAATTACTAAAGGTGTCTCAAGTGATTATAAACAATAGGTGTGGAAAACAAACCGGACACTGAACGAACATGCACTACAGTATATATATTTGTCAAAATATGATACGGTACTTTGGAGATTATGGTGGTAGTATTTAGAAAATCACCGTCTTGGTTACGTATAAATTCTTCAATTGTTTTGGGATAAAATTTACCTCCTTCGATTTATGTGACAGAGGGAATATAAGTAATATAAGTCTATCTTTGATTAGATGAAGTAGTATCATTAGTTATATTTTTAATAGAAAATATATTTCATTAATGTATAATAAAATTAAAATGTTACTTAAAGTCATCTATAGCATACGAAACAAAAAATGTTATATAAAGTTTGGAAACTCCAAAAATTTTAAAAAAAGAATCACACACAATATAAATAAATAGATATGAACTAACTCCATCATTGGGACATATTTTTTCTAATAAATTTGAGGATATACAGGTTCAAGTAATACGCCCAATAGTTATTAACGAACAAACGTTTAAAATAGAGTAAAAAAATATTTCAAAAATATCATCCACACTTTCAAAATAATAAAATTTCAAACAAGATTAAACAACATGCCCGCGTGTATGCGTGGGCTACTTTCCTAGTTCACTTAAAGCTCCTATCTCAACCAGTCAACTCTAGTAGCTATAGAACAAAAAGAAATTAGTGAAGTTCTATCTGAATTTTGTGTTCAAGATACTACTAAGAATAGAAGAATAGAACATAGGCTTCAGGATGAGATTAATAAATGGCAGCCCAGAGAGACCAATTGCTTAATTAGGATTGCCAATTGAGAGGAGAGCCCAGGCCTTCGAGAGGAAGGAGATGGTTTCAACGCCGAGCGATGACGATGTTTCATGAGCAGCGGCGCAACTGCGCAAGAACTGATGGGTTTCCTGGTTTTTGCTAACGTTAACGTGCCTGTACATAATCTGTGCTTTACTGCTTTATGTGTAAATTGTATTGACCGTGCAGGCTAGGCAGAGGTATTATTGTGTACATGGCCGGGGCCGGGGGCCATGAAGTCGTGGGGCCCAGTGCGATTGCACCGCTCACACTGCCCCAGGGCAGGCCCAGTATTAGCATGAGCAGATCTTAATTATAATTAAAAACTACCACATTAACAAAACAAAATATAAAACTAGAATTTCCATTTAAATTGAAAATAAAGTTATCATTATTAAAATTGTATACACATCGGAATGATTTTTTTTTCTCACTGGGATCATCTTCCCAGTGTATAACTATATAAGTTATATATATACCGGCATGTGTGTGTATCTGAGATTCATGAAATATATATGAGGTCAGAAGAAAATACGATTTCTGAGTTTTTTACTAGCTAGCCTTGAAATACGACAGACCAATGAAAATAAAGATGGTGAGGTTAGGCTATTTAATACGACATATAGTAGCCTGTAAGTATAGCTAATTAACACTGATCTTCATGCATGTCAGTACTTAATACGTACTGTGAAAGTACGATGCGAAGATTAATCTACTTAAGTAAATACGTACTGTTAGTCATATATTCTATCATAGTCGATCGATCGCTAGTAGGATATTATACGTACTGTGAATGTATGATGCGAAGATTAATCTACTTAAGTAAATACGTACTGTTAGTCATATATTCTATCATAGTCGATCGATCGCTAGTAGGATATTATACGTACTGTGAATGTATGATGCGAAGATTAATCTACTTAAGTAAATACGTACTGTTAGTCATATTCGACCATATGTATAACGATGTTATGAGCCAAGCAACTGGTGAAAAAAAGAATAATGATGTGCGCGGGTGTATGACTAGAAAAACTGAGAGAGAATATAAATTTCTAGACATCTAGAGTAGATATAAATGAGATCTATAAGAAATAATTACAGTAGATATAAATGACGGCTATAGTTAGATTTTGTGTGATCCTTTGAGATTGCTTTATAGCATATATATGAAGAACAAAACCAAAATCCGCACGTACTAATCTCATCTCATGTACGTGCAATATCAAAAGACGGCTAAGACCTACCAAAATCACACGTATTTTTGCACGCACGCATGCATGCGCATAGCGATCAATATAGATCCATAGCTAACTTTCATTATACCTCCGGGGTGCTCCTCGGGTAATGGATAGATCCTGAAATGATGATGCGCCGCTCGCCGTCGATATCCAGGCTGCGGTCATTGTAGGCGACGGTGGTGCCGCCCACGCCGGCCGCCTCCGCGAGCACCACCACCAGCAGCGCCACGAGGCAGGTCGCCGCCGCCGCCATCGTCGTCTTCATGGCCGGAGCACGACCACGAGCTTTTGCCAATACTAAGATGGATGCGAAAAAGAGAGAGAGAGAGCAAGAAGGCGTTGATGAGATGAATGAGGAGACCTCGGCCGGGGTCGAGTCAACTTATAGAGGAGGGAAGCAGGGGCTTGGATGAGAATAATCTGGAGATTAGTTTAATTATCTTGGTGGATAGATTCGGAACCAAATGAATTCTGTTAATATTTTTGGTTCGCTGGGAATCGCGAAATTTTTGCATGTAAGCACATGCGTGGATCAGAAAATCGGAACTACCGCGCTCCTCCTCCTCACCACCGTCGCGCGACTCGATCGATCGCGATCCGGAATGAGCGAAAAGAAAACGGCGCCCCCCAATCCGGAATCAGATCGCCTCCGCAACGCTCTCATCCTGCAGACGCGCACGCGTTCCCCTCTCCGAGTCTCGAGCGCCTTCCTCTCAACCGCTGCCGCGATCTCCTCCGTATCAACCGCAGCCGCCGCCGATCCGTCGTCCTCCTTCCTCCCCGCATCCTCGTCCTCGATCCCTTCCGCCTCAAGCGCAGCCGTACGTCGCCCTTTCTCACTCTCCCTCCGCTCTACGACGCCCGCGACCAGCCCAGCGTGAAGCGGCGGTGGCAGCGACAACCAGTGCTTGGAGACTCGGCAGGCTTTGCTGCCACAACAGCGCGGCGGCGGCAACGACCAGTGCTTGGAAACTTGGCAGGCTCGCTGCCACGACGGCGTAGTGCAGAAATATGAATTTATGTTTACTCTGTTGCCATACACACTATGTAAGGCTAACCTGTTGCTCCATATGACATAATATCCCATATTACAGGCTTAGAGTACTCCTTCCTGTTGCAGCTGCCCTATGCCAAGATCAGAGATTAATTACATATCATTGCAGATCAGAGATTTAAGATCTCATCTACTTTGTTCTAAGGGAGGGTTCCGGTCACCACTAGTGTGACGCCGGGTTAGCAATGATGTTAAGACAATTCTATGAAAAACTCGCTTAATTGATGTGTGGTGACTACTCATGTGATTTATGCCTTAAGTTGTTGATTGCAGTATTATACTACCTTTTTTACAATTACAATATAAATATAGTTTATGTTGCAGTCATTTGTCCTTATCGAGTGAGTATTTTCCGCTCCATCTCTATTTTGATCCTGGTCCGCCGCTGTTCAATCTGGTGCCAGCGGAGGCCGACAAAAGGGATATAGCGTCATCTCTAGTCTCAACGAGTTCGTACTCAAGGAGGAAGACTACCCTATCGTCGACTACGTGTTGGTGCTCGTGTCGCTATGTCGACGACAGCTAGATAAGTTATCCTAAATATTGTACTTGTGTGATTCAGATGAATAAGAGCAACACCGCCTTCGGCTAACAGGAGTAGGGCTATTACCTGTCAGATAATGGGTCCGAACCTGTATAACAAATTCTTGTCTCTGTCTCTTTTACCTAAATCTCGCATATACCCTGGTACCAACAATCTCCATATCATGCAATACCGTAGTTGTGATATCAAACGTCGACAGAGTCGGTTTTTAAGTTCGTTTGCTTTTGGAAATATATATTTATATTTGAGTCGTTTTTTAAGTTCGTTCGCTTTAGGCAATACAAAATGAGTCGTATAAAAAATCTTTAAAAAAAAACTCGCATGCTAACTTGAGACAATCGGACTCGTAACTGCAACTCATGATTTTCTAAACAAATATATATCCACGCGAATTCCCAATGTGAATTTCACCACCTTAACAATAATAAGATTAAAATAGCCTTCACCTGTTGCAACATACGGCTATTTTTCTAGTCTGTATAATATATTAGTTGGTTTCCTGGTATTAGTATCAAATAGTACATCCCATGTTGTTGTTTTTGTATCCTCTTTTTGAGGCTTCTTAGTCCTAGCTTGGACTATGGGTAAAATATATAGCCCATGTGCAGCCCAATTAAGTTCCTAACATAGCGGCGGAGCAGATGACAGGAATAGGGTTGGAAATTTCGGACCGAAATTTCTGAAATTTATTTCGGTGACCCCCGATACGATATTAATTCGGCCGAAATTTTTGAATTTTTGAATTTTTCCATGAATTTGGATAATATTTGTTCAAATTCAACTAAATTTCTCTGAAATTTTGGGATTTCAGTGACCCCCGATAGAAAACCCTGAACCGATATAGTGAACCTCTCCGATTGGTATAGCACGGTACAGCTAGTTACTGACTCGGAATCATGACTAACCAACCTTAACCTCTTCATGTCATATCTTACGTTGCCACGCACTAAGCCGTCAAGCTTGCTAGCCCTAGCCGCGCGCGCTTTGCGTGATGGACCTATCGACCGGCGCCGGCGGGTCGCCGGTGAGCTGGTCGGACATGGTGTTCGACCTCCTCGCCACCGTCTTCCACACCTTCAACGACCCCGCCGACCTCCTCCGCTGCGCCACCGTCTGCCGCTCCTGGCACGCCGCCGCCGCCTC
>WNHE01000473.1:7160-18984 GCA_009805545.1 Oryza longistaminata
AATATAGTGTTGTAGATATTAGTAATTTTTTTTCTATAAACTTAATGAAACCTAAAGAAATTTGAAAAAAAAAAGAAAACGAACTATGATATGAGATGGATGGGGGCGTATGATATTTCTTTGCCTATCTAGAAAAGAAACAACGCCCCATCTCATCATAGGGCCCCGTTCTCAAGAAGCACTCGCATTGGCCTGGCCAGAATTAGCATGGCATCAGTTTTTTGTTTTTGCATTGCGCCACCATTGCTGTGCAAAGTTCACTCAACTTTTTGTTGTTTTGACGGAGGAAAAAAAAGGATATTGCAGGCTGTAGAAGTATATGATATTCTGAAAATGCAGGTGTTATTTCTGAATTTACAGTCTAACGAGTTACTGTTAAATTCATATGTTTATATATGGTTACCTCATTTAGCATAGCCGACATGGAGTACCCACGCTAGCTCTCTTGCACCATTGGAGTTGAACTACTGATGGATAGTAGTTCATTCATTAATGTGTGTTACACATTAATTGATTTCCTTACCCAGAAAAAAAACTAATATATACACTAGATTTTCAGTTGGTTTTAGACTGATGGGGTAAACAGAAATTCCTAGAGCTGCCAGGTTATATTCATAAGCGCGTATCTGACCAATTTTTATTCCCGTTCAATGATAGGGATTTGAGGCAAACAAGGTTACAAATTGACACATGCACATCTTCAATTGAATTTCCTGAAAATGTTTTCGTAAAGGTTAAGATGATGCATTGAAAATGAGAACTGTGATGGGCTTTGCATGTGTTTTTAAACAATATATGAATGGATGTACCATATCTGAATATTTGATTTAGATGACGAAAGGTATCGGAAAATCAATATCCAGGACACCACATCAGTGCCGCTCCGTAAGGGCCATCAGTGTCAGTTTTGGAACAATGCTACCAACATTCCAACAATGTTGAGAAATCTAGTAACACCAACAAGATTTGGCTATTACATAACCAAATATCGGTAGAAAAGTTCATCGTCAAAACACACACGTCAACTATTTTTGGTATTGCTCAGGTTAGCATTACAAAAATTTGTTTAGTTTTGTTACGAAACAAAACAAACACACCCTTAAGCCTCAAACCAACAAATGTCATTCTTTCCATCTAATATAACTGAAGATATGCCAAAATTTCGACAAAGGCCATCATTTCAAGGTGAAAGAACAGGCTTCCTAGATTGTTATCTGGTGTCAATCTTCATAGAGTGACTGTATTTAGTACTTTACTTGTCAAGCTTCATGCATTATGCGTTTGGTATCTGAAAGCTCAATCCCAGGGCTCCAAGCAGCATTTCTTCTATGAGGTTTCATGGTACGACAAGATGAACTCACATAAAGACTGACTGCCAGCGTCATTTCCTTCTCTGAGGATCCCGAGTAAGGCCATGCTTTTTCAAAGTTGTGATATAGCTTCGCATCAGACCAAACTTGTTAGAACCTAGGTGGTGCAAGTAATCCCATGTAAAGATCCCTGTCTTGTGCAGATCATCAAACAATATCCTGCAACACAAATACCAGGTCATATAATAGACACACTGTATTCTTGCGGAAAATCAAACGAGAAGTGCATATAAAAAGCCGCAAAGAATTGCTTAATTTATTTTTTTTTACGAAACAGGATCAATTGACATTATGTGGGGGAAAACCTCCACGAATTTGATAATGCAAGAAACATGACCCTCACCGTACTCCGTAATTTCCTACTGATTCAGCTGACATTATTCCAACATGTCGCCGCCCAAATATAACCTGATCAAAGAAATGCAGATTGGCATAATTTCCACCGTAAAAACTTAGTAGACCGAAATTTTCTAGGGCACCGCAGCGATGCCAATATTAAGGATACACAGTTAAGGTCTCTGTCGGGCTGCTCAGCTTTCCAAGGCTAATATATCTACAAACGTGCAAATTTATTCACAATAGAAAGTGTAGCCCTTTAGAAACTATAAAATGCACGACAGCTCCACTGTGAATGGATATAACGAGTGAATGGGCTGATCTGATACAACAAGTGAATGAGTAAAAATGCACCACATCGGCCATCCAACAAGCTCAGAAGACCCTGTGTGCCACGGAGTACAGAAAGTGCATATTACATTACCTTCTCACCAGCTACTGATCTGATTTTGCTATCAGCTGCTGGGCTGTACACTCTAAGAAACTCAGCAGGCAGATGGAATGAGCTGCCATCCTCAAATTCAACTTCTACCTGGCAAAAACCAGCAGCACATAGCTCATGTGAAAAGACACACAAACCCATACCCTAATCAACACTCGTATGAACAATTCGAGAAGAATAATGGTTCACTGATAAGTTGAAAAATGAGAGTTGCACATTTTTTCTACAACCAATTGTCTGTTTAATTGTTCCTTAAAAAAAACTAATCATGGGATCACTACCCATAACATTTCAAAATTTAGGCATGTAACATTAGAACACATTAGAATTACATGGTACATACGAACAAGAGGAGTACATATATTGCACTTGAACACAATATTACAACCTATGCTGCTCAGCTAATAAAATTGGTTTTCTCATGAGAAATTTTTTACTTGCTTCAATCATGGCTGATGGCAACAAAGTTCTTATGCATCCTTAAGCAATCAAGTACAAAGATTGTCATATACCCTCGTAATCTCGTTCATCAGCAAAGCCAGCAGGCGATGTCGCCGCGACGTTGAACAAGGGATTGGAACAGTGCAACTGCTTTTGGGAGGGGAAGGAACTCACGGATTTGGGCGGGCGAAGGCGAGCTTCGTCAGCCGCGGGGGCTGCGCCTGCGCCTGCGCCGCGTGGAGCCGCCGGACCACCGCGCGCCATCGCTGCCGCCATGGACGGCCAGCCGGTGAAGCGGCCGGACCGAGGCGGAGGAGGGGGGATGTGGTGGGGGCGATGTCGGAGGGGCGGCGATGCGGCGCGGCGTCGATGCGGCTACGGTGGCCGGCGGGCAGCGGATGCGGCGGCGAGGCGAGGAGAGGGGCGGCGGAGATTCGGTCGGGAGAGGGGTAGCGATGGTGACGTGGCGAGAGAATAATTGGGTATTGATTTGGATTAAAATCATAACGGGAAACGGTACACGAGAACTTTTATTTTTCTTACAAACTCTTACTCCCTCCGTTTTGTTTTATATTATATTATTTGTTTTGATTTTTTCGTAGTTAAACATATTTAACTTTGATCAATTTTTTAGAAAAAATTAACATCATTTACAACATAGTTTCTTTATAAATGTAACATCGGATATATTTTGATACTATGTTCGTGTGTGAAAATGCAGTTATGTTTTCCTATAAACTTAGTCAAAATTTTAAAATTTTAACTAGAGAAAATTCAAAGCGACTTTTAATATGAAACGGAGGGGTACCAATGTTGATGTGTTTTCTTGTGAGCAAATCTATTCGTCTAGCTAAGTTAAATGGTTATTTTGTTTCTTAAAAGTTTTATAAAATTTTAGTAGTAATAAATCATAATCGTGTTTATTTTACTTTAAAAAATACACTTTGATTTAACATGTCTCGATTTAAATAAATTGAATTTTAACATGCTTCATGTAAAAATTTGTTTAAATTCTATAGGAGTGGGGACATATTTACACATTTCAAAAATAACAATTCTCAACTTTAGTGTGTAAGTCATCTCTCCTCTACCAAAATTATACATGTGTCATTTGTGTTTTACCATCTTTTACCTTGATAACCATTGTATTATCTTGTTTTTAACATTTCCTATATTTTTATGTAGCATTTTAGATCTCTATGGATTTCTTTTATCCTTTTCTCGAATGTTGCTTTTGATGTTTTTATAGTGTTGTTTTTTAGAAGCCTATCACACTATAAATGTGTTGTTTTAGCGTCAACACTATTGTGATCTGAAATAGGAGCCATTCAAATTTCCTACTATAAGATATATAAGATAATAGTTTGTAGTCAGGTTACAATGGTTTACATATACTATATTGTTTACATTCATCAATTCACATGCACATTTTACGTGAACTTTTTTTTCTACCATGTTACCATCATACACACGGTTCTTAATAAAAAGGCAACGATAAGGCATAATGCATAGTGAATTCCAAATTGAGCGAAGGCGGCCACTTCACGATATTGTGCCAATTCCAGTTTTGAACTACCACAGACTTGTTTCATAGCTTTCAACTGAGCGGCAGACCTGACGCGACTGACGGATAAGTATGTTCACCTAGAATCGCTAGACGCTAGTGGACGTGACGCCTCAGGTTTAAGTCTAGCCAGTCTATACCGGCATATCTTGTGCCATATATGCAAATTCATTCAACAAGTCAAAAGTTCTATAAATATTTGAGAGTAAGAAAGATGGTATTTAAGGTTTACCTTATTTTGCAAAATGAATCTTCAATTAGCTTCAAATTTAAACCATCTTGGCCTTGGTAGGCCAGAAAATTTCCTACCCCGCACCAAATGTTTTGGGGTCATCACCTAGACCACGGTCTACACATTATTTTTTTGGGTCTAGACTTGGCTCAGCATGGTCTAATTACGGTCTTTTGACAGTCTAGACTAGAAAATGGTCTAGGCATCAGTTTAGGCTAACGAGACGAAAACCTAGGCCTGCGTCTAGACGGGGTCTAGACGGTCTAGACATGGTTCTAGGCGAACCTAGCGCGAAGCGTTAGCAGCGCATCCATTTTTCTGGCTCCTTGGCTTCAAACATCGATTGAATCTAGATTCTTTTGCTTTCCTTCTGGCTATGTCTCTCTTGTTCCGTTTCACATGATGTGTTCGCTATAAATATCATATAACTATTACGATAACAACATCAATTGGTTTGCCAAAATCTAAAAAGCCTCCATCAACAAATATGCGTGGTAATGCATAATGTTTATATCATCTCAACAGACTAGGAAATTTGGAGATGCATTGAGACGTCTATTTTTTCATTAATCTTAGTGAATTTTGACAATTTCAATAAAACCGTTAGAGATGCACATTTTCAAATTTGAACGTGAAACTCATACGCAATTCGTTTAGGCTTGAGAATCGTACCTATGCGTAATACTTTCTACAACTTGTGTCAACAGGTTAAACATGCTTCAAATTAAATTATACTCAATACCAAATTTGAATCTGATTCGAATTAAATTAAAATATCCCACGTGTAAAGCACGACAAAACGTTTAAACTTGCCCCGACAAATTTTGTTTTGTTCAAGAGACAAAAAAAAAAGAAAAAAAAAGAAAAAGGAAAGCTATTCCCCAGTTTCCCACCGATTACCTCGGCTTCGTTAACGTTCTCGTTTCCACGGCTATTGCCTCCTTCCCTCCTCTCCTCTCCTCTCCTCTCGCCTCCTCCTCCCACCTCCACAACCCAACCCACCCCCACCTCCTCGGCGAGATCCCCCCTCGCCGCGCTCCCGCCGGAATCCGCGGCGAGCGGCGAGCGTCCCGAGCCCGGATCGCGCGGAACCGCGCCGGATCCCGCGGGGGCTCGGCCGCCGCGAGCGAGCTCTCCCGGCGGCGTTTCCCCGGCAGATCCGATCCGAGGAATCCTATCGCGAGGGCGTTGGCGCTGTTGGGCGGGGGGGGGGGGGAAACTTCTGCAGAGGAGGAGGAGGAGGAATTGGGGGGAGGCCGTGGCGACGCCTAGGACCCTTGCGCCGCGGACGCCATGATTGAGCAGTTCGTCAATTTCGTCATCCGGCGCCCCGGTACCCACATTCCGTCGCCCTTGTTTGCTTGTGGTGTGAATTTGGCATGGTTGGTACATTGGCATGTGGCCGTACGTACTGTTGTGAATGGGAGATTTGCATGATTAATGCGAGCCTCACGTACATGCAGCTTGGGTTCCTCGTCGCTGGTAGATTGGTGGAATCTAGGTTTTTTGAGTTTATGTTTTTTTCGAGCAAAGGGAACCAGGGGCTTATTTTTATTGAAACCAGTCATTAGTTCGTACAGAATCATGGAAGCAAGATGAGCATTCAAGCTACTAGGTATGCTGGAAGCGACAAGTTCTAGCTCGAAATTCGATACATTATGCCTCCGTAATCCATGCTAGAGAAAAGAAGCAAAGAAACCAATAATGCGCTTGAAAGTAGCCCAAAGTTACTTTGACATGTTTCAGTAAAATTTCTGTAGAAAAGATACAAAGGAAACAAAAAGGTGCTTGAAACTAGCCCAAAGTTACATTGTCTGGTTTCAGTACACATTTTTGTCAATGCAATATGCTGGCTCTGAAGCCTCCACCCTGAGCAGTTTTGTGAGGGGGCTGAACCGGTCATGCTAATCTTACATGATTCATTTCAAAGTTTGCATGTCAAGTGTGAGAACGAGGATTTGTACCTAAGGATAGTCATCTGGATATGATGGTACATTGGCCCTTGATTTTCTTTAGAGCACAGTAACCTGCTTACTGTTAACAGAAACCTGATAGGAGTACATGGGCTCTTGATGTTGTAGATCGGTACCATGTGCCATAAAAGCTAGAGTTAGGTACAATGGAATGGTCTTGCAGTTGGCATTGTGTGGGTAGTTGTGCATGTATGGGCATGCTTTATAATGCCTATAAGAGCAGGCTAATAATACAGCCGACCTGTTGGCTATAAGGTTTTTTTGTAGCCTTCTCTCGCCTACCCTATAATAGTTAGTCTTTACAATTAATACAGGGCCCACTTGTCTCTCTCACAGAGTTTCTTGGTTCTTGTGTCCAAGCCGGCTGTAAGTTTACAACCCGCTTCTCCCTCTCTCTCCTCTCTTCTCTCCTCCCACCTCAGCATTTAGCCGGCTTATAGCCTACTATTATACTTGCTCTAACATATACAATTAGAAGTAGCTTTAGTGTGGCACGATAATCTAGCCATGCTCACATGACAAATGTGGGCAACCTGCTGAGTGGAGGGATAACGAGAAAACTGTTAGCAGTTGACCTTCTTAGGTGTCGGATTTTTTCATTCTGGTTGTGAATTTATGGATATGTCTTTTTCAAACTTATCTTTGTTTAGGGGAGGTGTTTTTTGCATCGAGTTTTGAATTGGAACATCTGCACATGGAAATGTTTTCTCTTCGCTGCATTTCAAAGCTGAAAAATCTCATAATAGGTGTCTAATCAAAGAATCAGAGCCATGCTGATGCAATGTATAAATAATTGAATGGACCATTGACTTAGTTTGCATGAACCTGTCAACTGTCAATGGTACAGTTTATTGAAAAGAAAATTGTAGGAAATCACTGTACACGGTCCATGGAGTTTACAGTTTAGCTTTTCCTGAAGGTCTACGTAGTATATGTAAGCCAAGATCCGCCTACAGTTGTTACTAGCCTCTCCACTCCATAAGGGAGAAACGGTAGTTATAAACTCTGTAAGCTATAAGGAAAAAAGAAGCCTCGCCGAGAGTAATGAGATACTCTGCCCAATGAGTTGGAGGCAAGTAAGGAACATTTATCGAGGTTTTTTTTTCTTTAATTCATTTACTGGGAGAAGTTTGACTGCAATTATGGACATCTTTGTTGATAGCCTTATTCTGCCTTTACCAGCTTACGAATGCAAGAGGCCTTACAATAAAATGCAGCCACTATGTTCCTGCTTTCATTCCAGAGAATACTTCTCTTCCATGTGTGATTTACTGCCATGGAAATAGGTATTTACCTTGTGTGCTCAGTGCTAGCATATTAGTCTGAGTCGTGTTTTCTTTAACATTCAGATTAGTGTATTTTGATATATTAATATGTGCTCCTAAGCCTTTGGAAACCAAATTAATATTAAGTTAGTAGCACACGTTATGAGCTAGCATTTCCTCTTAACTGATGAGATTCATCTCAAGCAATCACCAATATCTTTTGGAATCTTTAACAGGCTTTTGCTTTGACTCAATGCAGTGGATGCCGGGCAGATGCAAATGAAGCTGCTGTTATACTGCTTCCTGCAAATATCACTGTTTTTACACTTGATTTTTCCGGGTCAGGTCTATCAGGTGGAGATTATGTAAGCCTTGGTTGGCATGAGGTATATAATCAGTATCACTTTTGTTCTTCTACATTTATATCATGGATAATTACATTATTCTGAAATTTTCTAGAAAGAGGACCTAAAATGTGTGGTGTCATATCTACGGACCACTAAGCAAGTTTCCTGTATAGGCCTTTGGGGGCGATCGATGGGTGCTGTTACAAGGTACCTTTTAGTTTGGATATACTGCATGCTCCTTTTACTTGGTGGTGGAGATTTATTTATTTCACTTCACGTTACTTGATTGATATGTTACACCAAACAGAGATCAACATTGAACAAAATTATCTGTACTTAAGTGGCCTCTGATTCTCCCGTTTTGCTCTTTGATAATGTGCTTTAGAAGGTTTTTAGGCTTTTGAGTTCATGTCATGTATAAGATGTCTTAAATATGTGATCTTTGCGTAACGGATCCGTCCCAATTCATTCGTTGTTTTGTGAACTAATGTAATACAGCCTACTCTATGGAGCAGAAGATTCCTCGATTGCTGGAATGGTATTGGATAGTGCTTTCACTAACTTATATGGCTTGATGATGGAGCTTGTGGATGTCTACAAAATCCGGGTTCCTAAATTCACGGTATGCACATATTCTGTATAAAGTTGCTTTTGTTCCATAACAAAATGACACGGAATGCTGCAATATTGCATTGGCATAATTTGTAGGGTATCATGGCTTATAATAGCTATGATTCTTTCTTGTTTCTTTTTGGGAAATCAGATTGTTCTATTGTGGCTTAATAGCTCAATATTTGCCCATGGAAACCATGGTTTTACTATTCAGCACTCAGTCACTTAGCTCTTAGTTGCAATTGTTACTTTTTGAGCAATGATTCAACCAGGCTAAGTTAGTAATTACTTCATCAGGTTAGGAGTGTAAAAGGGCTTTGAGTTATGTGATTGAACACCATTCAGTTGCTTCAACTTAAAATGCATTTATATCCCATTTTTAAGCAGAGAAACTACCTAACTTACTGCCAATGTTATTTGATTTCTACTTTCATTGGTTTGCCTGCACCCCCATAATTACCAATTTACATAGTTTCCTTTGATGTGATGCAAGAAATAAACATGCAAATAAAGCTCCATTCTCTTGATGGAATTGCAAATGACTACACACAACTTAAATTCATCTTCTGGTTGCAAATAACTATGATAACTTATCTGGTAGCTCTATCTTATTCTGTTATTGGATATGAATTTTAATTTTAGCACACCCTTATTAAAATTACTTCTTCCTTCGTATTCAGCTTTCACTTCTAATGTTGTGAAGCGTAGCATCGTTGTATGTTCTTACTAAAATAAGCTCCTTTCTAACCTTAGTGAGCATTGCTGTATTTGCATTGTTTTAATCAATTTTTTTTTCTGAAATTCGTCGTTTCAGGTTAAGATGGCTGTTCAGTATATGAGAAAGATCATTCAGAAGAGAGCTAAGTTTGACATAATGGATCTTAATGTTTTACAGGTTTACTTTCTGTATCAATATCTCAGCAATCATAATATTGTAGAAGTTAACACAATGTAATCTTTTTTGTTACTGAATAAACATGTAGACGCATAAGCTCATGGAGTACCATAAAGACTATTTCAGACTACATTTTGCAATTATTCACTGCCATTGGTTATATTTCATATTAAATAACACTATGGACATGATAAATGATATTATCAAATACTCCCTCCATCCCAAAGTATAGTAGCAACCTAGTATACGATTAGGCTTATCCAGATTTGTAGTACTAGGTGGTGCCTAATCATATACTAGTATTTGGGGATGGAGGGAGTAATTAGTTTTCTGCAGAGCCTGGCTGATTATGCTGGGTGTTATATGTAATTGCCTCCATCCCAAAAAGACCTTATTGTGCATAGCAAGAAATGAAGTCTTTCTGGGAAGGAGGTAGTAATACATAGAAATCCTCTATTAGTGAACTGTTGATTATTGAACTTTGCCATCTGAAGTGCTCTTAGTTGCAGTAATTTTAAATGCTTGCTCGCTCCTACAATTGTGGCTGACTTTGTGTTCTCTTGTTCTTAAACAGTTCGCTCCCAAGACGTTTATTCCTGCATTGTTTGGTCATGCTTCAAATGACATGTTTATTCAGCCTCACCACTGTGATCGTATTCACCAGGCGTATGGGGTAATGCATAATGTAGTTTGTTTTATTAATGCCACTCGAAATCGAATAAATAATACATAAATCGCTAATTGACTGTTCCTGGCTTCCTGCTGAAGAATACATTATTATTTGTTTAAAATTAAATCATGTTTATTGTACAGGGGGATAAAAGTATAATAAAATTTGAGGGTGATCACAACTCCCCAAGACCTCAATCATATTATGATTCAGTTTCAATGTTCTTCTATAATACTTTGCATCCTCCTCAATTGCCTGTGAAATGCTCCAATAATCTAGGTGCTTTCAAAGTTGGCACGGTGACCAATGAGGTAAAGCTTCATAAAATACATTACAAAACTTAATTTGGAACCACTATTGTTCTTATGAAGTACTTTGAGTGAAAACAAATATTTGCTTTTGGGTGGTCCTCCAGAGTTTCATTTTTGAGATCATTAGTGGTCTACGAGGAGCTGGAACCAATTCATGCAGTTCATCAATAGATGCATCGAAATTTCCAAATTATTCTACAAGACACATGACTGTCATCTGAAGCGATTTTGCTAATGAGAAAAAAATATTGAACTTATATGAAGGGGAGAAACCCAAATAAACGATTAGTGTAACACCTAAAGCTAATCAACTTAAAGATATATAACAGTACTTAATCTTAAATGTCAAGCAAAAAAAAAAAAAAAAAAACAAAAAAAAAAAAAAGAAAAAAAAACACAACAAAAAAAAAAAAAAAAAAAAAAAAAAAAATAATTTATATAATTACCTCACATCCAACTTGGCCTGCTTTCATTCGTATTTTTTAGCTACACACAACAGAAACAAGCTAAACTAGAGAAAGCGGAAGTAGAGAGGCCAACTTACCTCCTTTGGGGCCTTATCCACTAATGATCGCCCAGGCAAATGCAGTGCTCACGCTACCCCCTAAAAGTACAACAAATCTTACCCCAACCTCTTCTCTGTTACGAGCTTGCTAACATGAGCAGATTCCTCATTGTGCCCAACTTTGATTTCCTATAAGAAAAGCAGACATATTGCATCACACAACTTACCCAGGTACAGGAATATCGAAGTAGACGCTTGTGTTTCTTCCTGATCTGTTGACAATTATATTACCAATTGTTGTCCACCGGGGGGGTAATCAATCATGTATTTGGGGAATGGGGAACTGACCATTGGTTTCAATTGGACCCTTACGAAAGCTAACTAAGCAAACCACTAGTTTGTCCTGCTACCAAATTGCCACATTTTCTAACCACTGACCCCTTCAAATTACTTCACTTATTCGGGCGAGGAATGCTTGAGCTCACGTACAAACTACAGTCACGATTAATTTCTGCCTTTAACAATTATATACTTCACCTGCCAAGGCGTGAACACCAGCATCTATCACCGATCAATCTTTCGCTGAAGCAGGGTCAAACGATTCTAAGTCTAAAAGAAAATCCTTGCATTTAATCGAAACAGTCCAAACACGCGGCATGCCGCTATCAGCTCCCCATCGACACGTATCATTAGGCATCCTACCAAGTCATTGTCATTCTAATGGACAGCTCGATTCACAACTCTCTGACAGCAAAATTCAACTACTGGTGTTGTAGGCTGAAATAAAAAGAGATACGTAGGAATTATCGCCTTGTTATAAAACTACAAGGAAGCAAAAAAGAGCTGGAACGCAACACACCG
>WNHE01000236.1:5610-16313 GCA_009805545.1 Oryza longistaminata
TTCGCCGGAGGCGCCATGGTCGGCAGGGCGATGGAGGTGGTGGGCTTGGCCGCGGCGGCGCGGCGCTTGCGGCTGCGAGCGGCGCGGCGCTCGAGCCGCTCGAGGTACTGGATGCGGCCGCGGTAGGCGTCGTCGAGGAGCGTCCGGAAGTGGCGGATGCTCTTGCCCTCCGGCGTCTTCTCGGGATCGACGGTGAGCTCCCCGTGATTCGGCTAATTTCATATGATTTTTAAAATTTTCAAACTAAATATTTAGAAAACATTTTTTCAAACATGGTACAAAAGCATACGTTCGTATCTTAAGATTAATGAAGTCAACACAACACATCGCTAATGGGTATGCCATCTATCACCGAGAGATTGAAAAATTATCCGTAAATATGATCACCAATGCTAAATCTAGGACTTAACTTTGGATGGGCAAGTTTCGCTTTAAGAAATCTAACCGGCTAGGTTTTGCATTATTTATAAAACTATTGATGGTCCATCCGAATAAAGTTAAATACCGTTATATCTTTAGTCGATACCGGATAAAGTCGATAGCGCCTTATCCTTAGGCGATACCTCCCATCGCAAACCGCTAATGCATACATTTGTGACTGCATTACCGCGAATACAATGTACCTTTTATCTATGATGCTAGGGGTGTTTATCATAACTAAGCTTAGACAAATGTGATATAGGAAGCTACAAGTATATATGCATGCATGGTATGCATAGCTTTAAACTTAGGAGTATATATGTCAGTTTTAAGGCTAAGAAATGTAGGATGATATAAACACTGCTCCCTGATTTTCATAATATAAGGCACAACTAGTTTTTTCAGATGTTTCACAATATAAGGCGTGCATGTATACATGCAATTAACTAACACACATCATCATCACGAAATTATTATTATTCAAATCTTTCACCCTTAAGAACTCTAATTCTATTAATTGTGTGCATAAATTGAATTGTTAAGACGATACAAACAAGAATATGATAATAATTGTTTCTTGATTAAGGGGAGTTGTGTCTTATATTTTGGAAAGAAGGAAATATCTCACAAACCGTGACACGGCTAAAGTGTGACATTGTGAAGTAAGATCAACAAAATACTTACGTTGTTGTAAGCCAGGTAAAATCAGCAGGCATTAAGAATTTCAGTTCTTAATTGGGGAAAGAGAGTGAAAGGGCATGTAGCAAGTGGTTGTAATGACCCGAGTAGCATCTTAAGGTCATGAGTTCAAATTACTTCTCTAGAAAAAATTGGGGAAAAAGAAAGGGAATATTGCTCGCTCAGAAGTCATACCCGAGCGAAGGCCTGAACTCGGAATTATCAAATTATCCATATTGACATATATTGAGATTAATACCAAATTACGTACTACTACTGTACTAGGGGTGGATAGAGAGCCAGCTCAGCTCGGCTCGGTCTAGCTCGTTAGGATAACAAGCTGGCTCGACTCAGCTCGTTATCCTAACGAGCTAGAAACCCAGCTCGGCTCGGCTCATTTGAAAGCTCGAGCTAGCTTGTTAGGCTCGCGAGCCAAACCAACAATACAGCAACTTGAGGCACTTGCTCAGCTGATCGGCTCGCCTTCTTGAGGCTGGCGCCGACTGGGAGGGAAGTGCGGCGGCGGCGGCTGGGAAGAGCGGCGGCGGCGGCGGCGGCTGGGATGGCAGTGGCGCAGTCTCGTGCGGCGGAGCCAGAGAGAGAGATGCGGAGTGCGGCCTCGACATCTCGTCTCGTACTCTCGTGTGGTGTGGGCGTGCGGCGGATGAGGAGGAGTAACCCAGTGAGGAGACTAGAAGAGGACTAGGGTTTTGCACTTTGTCTTGGGCTTGGGCCTTTGCTATTGTATTGGGCTGGGCCTTTGTGGTTGTCTGATAAAGTCCTGGCTCGCTAAGGCTCGCGAGCCAGCTCGAGCTGGCTCGTTATCCCTAGCGAGTTAAAATGCCCGCTCGGATCGTTAGGAAAATCAAACGAGCCGAGTGGAGCCTATCACGAGCCAAGCGAGCTAGCGAGCCACGAACTTCATGTCCACCCCTAGCTGCAGTTGATCCAATCAAAGGATATGGAAATGTCCGAGTTAGCTTTCTTAGTTAAAGAAGCTACAGAATTGTTATCCGGCAATAGGGAGATTCAACTCAGGAAAATTTACCGTAACCAAAATTTGGTTAGTTATTTACTAGCAAATAAATGTCGATGTGAGGGCATTTTTAGTTTTTGTTAGATGATGAGTGTTCTTTCATATCTCAACTGACGATTTAATTCCTGAGTGATATATCCCTTTCCTAAAAAAATAAAATAAAAATTTCTAGATCCGCAACTATATATTTCAAACAAAACCCCTAAAAACATGTCTAAGGGTGCTATTTTTACGATTTTAACGTAGGGGTTGAAAAATAACCAGTTCGTAGTTCAGATATGTAAAATGAACTTTCAGAGGTTGAAGGGGCTAAAAATGAACAATACCCCTTCTATTTAATGAAAAACAATGCTCCTCAATCGTTCAAAAATATTACTATGAAACATGCTCCTAGGATCGTATAGATATGCATTTTTTTCCGTTTACCCCATAAAACTTCTTCAAAATCGATGTAATGGAATCCTAGTATTATGTCCCATACAACGAGGACATCCAAACACACAGCTCTGTAGTATTACAGGTATTAACACCAATCAAGGAGCATAATTACATGAAGTCAAAACAACACAGCTACACACCCCGATGACGATCATATATACTTAATCAAACTTCATGTTTATCCTCTTGATTGGTCATGCGGTTCTTCACCAAGCATAACTCTGCACGCAAGGTAGTTATCCATTTTACTTTCTAGGATGCACCTTTTGTTTTTGTGACTGCAGAACATTGCATCTAGCAGCCGGCTAATTAGTGCATGGATTAATAGTTAGCTATAAGCTTACATGGAGAAGAGAGGTAATAGAAGATCAAGGGTGTTAGCTCTCATATAAGAGCTAGCTTAACATAAGCTATAAGACAAATACATTAAATGTATAAGTGGAAGATAGAGAGAGGAAGAAAATTATAGCTAACCGTAAAGCTAATTTCTTATATATGTTGGTTTTAAGATAAATTAATATATATATAGTAGGAAGTGGGCTCTACTATTATCCTTGCTCTTAGTGCGCATATCAATAGTAACCTCGCCTTAATTAGTTGCATGTAAGTGGAAATAATATACCTACTAATTTACTAGCCGACATTTGAGGTGACGAATGAAATTGAACAGTGTGCAGTGTCCCAGGAGAGAGCTGCATAATCTGATATATAGCCTGACTGGTAGGAGTTCATTGGTCCCTGCAGTCAAAAGTGTTCATGAAATGGTTATCTACTGCATGGGATACAGCCAAATAGCCAATAATTGTTTTTCTTTCTCAATTGTAACTTGCCCCCAGTAGGGCTGGAGAAGACAATCAGGACATTATTACCTACTCCAGTTGATTTATGATATGATCCAGAACCTTTGAGCTGTGTGATTCCTAATTGATTAGGTTGATCTTATAGTAATATGTATGTTAAGTTGCATGCATGTACGTGTAATTACTACTCTGAATACTTGCAATTAACTTATGTTTCTTAACTATATAGTCTACAGGTTCCACACCAAATTGCAGTATCTTTTTCTTGCGCTTCGAAGTGCTCACAAAATGATCAGGTTATATGAATATACTGTATATTCGTCAGACTGAATCATCAGATGGAATCTGCTTATGAATCAATTTATCTGTTCCTCAAACCCATAATGCAATGTGTATTATGTTATTACTGATCATATACCGGTCATTAATGTTTCTCTAGCTCTCTTTTGTTTTTCTGACCAAATTGATCACTGAAGTGGTCACTGCTGGCCTTGTTCTCTTGGAAGAGACATGAATGAATTGCAAAGTCTTGAAAAAAAATGGTGAATTGTCTAATGGCTGCCTAATAGCCGACTACAATTAATGAGTCATTTTGTTTTCTTGTGCCATTTTCTTGCACTACTGGTCCGCTGATTTCTTAAGTGCATTATGAAGCTTTTCATGGCTAATCAACTTATGATTAGCATCTGACATTTGCTATAGAAACCTCAGCCAACTTAAACCTCAACTAACGACAGTCATGACAATACATGCATGATGATATGCCCCTATACATGAGTATTAGTATATGATTGCAGAGAAGGCCCGTTCGAACTTCGAAAAGATGAAGATAAAAATTAAATATGGACATGCAAACAAGAAAATTATTAACGTATGATTAATTAATTATTAATTATGTCAAATTTTAAAAATTAATTTAGCTGATATTTTTGAGGAACTTTTTATATATAAAGTTTTTTTTACGAAATGTACCGTTTAGCTATTTGAAAAACATGCTAATAAAATCCGAGATAGAATCCTCATCACGAAAATAACGGGACCACAGGTTTTAATTTGTCTTGGGCTCTTGGCGCTGCACGAGCAAATGCTTCTAGAACAACCTTTGGGGAAAAACAAAATGCAGTTACTGGATCATCAGAATATTCACAACACAGTAATAACATTAATCTGATTGGTTTAGAATCCTGCTAGTGGGCCCCCAATAAGATTTCAGTGAACAGTGCTCAGCACTTTAATGAGCCATAGATTGTTAAACTCTTAATGCACGTGGAGGAAATTAATGGCAACCGGGTTTACTCCTACAATTAATGGAAAAATTAACAATGGTTTTGTCTCAAACCCCCAAATCAATTATGCCACTCCGGGATCGATTCACGGTATAGTATAATCTGTCATATGCAGGTACAGGAAACTGAAACACAAACACTACTAAATTCAGTCTGCCTTCAGTAACTATACCCACACAGTTTCGACAGCATGAATCGATCCTCTTCGCACGCTTGAGTGCTTTCTATTGCAGTGAATGCAACTGCGGATCACACGTGCGATCGATCGATCGGTCGTCGGTTTGCACTGTCTGCTGGAAGCCATTAGCCATGCATGCATCGATAGATCCTAACGGGTGCAGTAATAAAATTCTGCACGCACACGAATGGACTTGGAGATATCCAATACTAAGTAGCTAGTACAGTACCTACTAGTGTAGTTACATACGCGACAATCTGTCCGTTATTTCTGTTAAGTTACTGCCTATAGCTTTAAGATAAGGCTTAACACTTTTGTGTTGTACAGTACATATATACACATACTAGTAGAATCTTGAAGCAGCTGTTTGTCATGAACAAATCAAACGACGAGAAGAAGAAGAAGAAGAAGAAGAAGAAGAAGAAGAAGAGAGAGAGCTTGTTCTTCTGTCTATCACCTAACAAGGCTGCCACCCATTAATAAAAGGAAAATCTCGAAGCCCAGCTGTGTCCTCACATTTCAGGGAGAGCTAGCTAGTCTACTCTAATACGGAAGCAGACTCAAAAGTCTGCATGCAGAACGTAGACGTAGTTTGTTACGACTTCGTTACGAGTTGCAGTATATCTAACATAATTTTCCACATAGCTGCTTCAGTTTAATATACGGTATATTCCATCCCAGAGGCCATAGCCAATACTCTTGAAAGACAAAATGTTGTTTCGATCGTGACTTTTTTTTACAGGAACGGCTAAACAAGGAGGAGAGTAAGAGGTAGGGGAGAAAAGGAAAAAGAAAAAAGAGGACTTAAATCTATATTCTCACGCTATCTCAGACCATTCCCAACCTAATGACTAAGATAATATCTATAGCATTAAATAAAATGCCACATAGGTTGAAACATGATGTACCAAGTGAATAAATGAGGAAAGAGAAAGAAACTAGGTCTTATATGAAATATGATTTCTACACAATATTTAAGATATCATGTGAGATAAGTAGCATTAAATTTAAGTATGAAAATATGGTGTTTGCATTGAAAGAGTAGTATCTAGTTTCTTGATGATGTAGAGTTTAAGGAAACGATGTCTTAGTGTCGGAGTTTTGCGACTTCCAAATAAATGAACAGACTTCTTGTTTCCCAATGAATCTGCGCAACATCAAGAGCGGCGTTCGTTGGTCAGGCACCGAAACATTTTCACGATCGAGTTTAATTTGTACATGTTTCAGTGCAAGTCATCTATATCAGCATGCATATATATGCACACAAACTATTTTTTGGACGTATATCTACACAAACTATTACTAGCATGCAGGAACTTATTGAGCTGGGACAAATATCTGAGTCGATGCACAATTACTGCTCACTGTACAGTGATCTGTACCGACCAAGCATATGCATGTAGGCTGTAGCATCTGCAGGATACACAACGGCACGATTCACGCAGCTTTGCATGGTATGCATGATTGTGCAAATTTCACTGGCTAGTTTTGCAACACAGAAAAATTTAAAAGGTAAACTTGCAGTAGAATATTATTTGACCAATTACACCAACTACAGGCATCATAAATGGAACCTGACTAAACAAGACAGCCCCAGTGGCTAATTAAGTTAGCTGACTTTACAAGCTTTCGGTTTAGTATTATTAAGAGATCGATCCACATTAGCGGCAGCTAAAACTATCATAACTATCAGTGTTCGAATGCATATGCATGAGTGCGCTGCATGTCGTTTCATGTTCTTCTGATCTCACTGGAAGCTGATCAACAGAGAGAATATTATTGCAATTAATGTGTGAAGAAATCAACAATAATAACAAGCCACCACGCTATAGGGTTAGATTCCGTATTAGAGTTCTTCTTTGCTTATAAATCTGATTGGTTCACCTTAGTTCAGATTTGAACTGATTAATGACACACTAAGGTCCCAAAATTTTTTTCCAAAAAAGTCACATCGAATCTTTGAACACATGTATGTAGCATTAAATATAGATAAAAACAAAAACTAATTACATTGTTTGCACGGAAATCACGAGACGAATCTTTTGAGCCGAATTAGTCCATAATTAGCCATAAGTGCTACAGTAACCCACATGTGCTAATGACGGCTTAATTAGGCTCAAAAGCTTCGTCTCGTGGTTTCCATGCGAGTTACGAAATTAGTTTTTTTATTGTGTCCGAAAAATCTCTTCCGACATCCGGTCAAACATCCGATGTGACACCCAAAAATTTTCTTTTCCACAGCTAGTCAGGGCCAACAGACAGGAGTACGGCCTAGCTAGCTAGTGATGGAAGCTATCTACTGTATATATATATATAGGAGACAGACCATAGCTATGCTAAATAATGTCACACGTTTTACCGCAAAATACATGAATAAATATATGTTGAATATTATAGTATAATGAATAAGTATAAGTTAAAAATATCGTGAAAATGATGTGATGGAGATGATGGTG
The DNA here is from genome assembly GCA_009805545.1 of Oryza longistaminata. Classification (NCBI taxonomy): domain Eukaryota; kingdom Viridiplantae; phylum Streptophyta; class Magnoliopsida; order Poales; family Poaceae; genus Oryza; species Oryza longistaminata. The sequence goes on from WNHE01000236.1 coordinate 12,903, forward strand.
CATGCTTGCATGATGAGCTCTTTAGTTGTAATAATTGCTGGTGCGTGATAATATGACAATTTTTGTGACTTCGAAGGTGTAATAATTGTTAGTAACTAGATGATACCCATGTTTTGTTAGGGACATATGAATGAATGTATGTTAACTATTGTAAAAATGATGAAGAGATATTGTCATGGTTATGGATAACACATACCTAACAGTAATCGATTAAGCTATGTAGGACCCACCATATACCAAGTCTTATATGGAATCATACCTCATATATATAAGGAGTTCTAGATAAGAAAGGACGAGTAGAGTTCTATATGGAAACGACAACGACTAGTCGGATCATATCTATACTTGTCTCCCTAGTTCTACTTGGACAAGGGAACATCTATGGGTATAAATACAACACCCCATATGAGAAGAGGAGACACACAATACACAAGCCAAGACAAGCCTGACATTTACATCAGATATTAGCCTAGACAAACCCGATATGGTGCCTGTGGAGGCCGACAAGAGGGATTTAACGCCATCTCTAATCTCGACGAGTTCATATTCGAGGAGGAAGACTACCCTGTCGTCGACTACGTGTTGGTGTCCGTGCCGCCATGTCGATGACAGCTAGATAGGTTATCCTAATTGTTGTACTTGTGTGATTCAGACAAATAAAGAGCAACACCGGCTTCGGCCAACAAGAGTAGGGTTGTTACCTTCCTATGAAGGGGCCCGAACCTGTATAAAAATCCTTGTCTCTATCTCTTTTATCTTAATCTCGTATATACCCTGGTACCAACGATCTCCATACCATACAAATACCGTAGTCGTGATCTCAAACGTCGACAGATATATTTTGAAATATTGTGAACACTATATGGAAGATGATGATTTGACATGCTTGAGTTCTAAAATGTTATAAGTTGGATGATATGCCATGCTTATATGAGCTTTAGGTAATAATTTATAGCAAGTGATGATGTGGCAGGTATATGTGTTAAGGTTTAGAGTTAGCTGGGTTCTAGCTATACAGTATATATAATGTACATATCAAAGTTTTGTATCAGCACTAATTTAGGGGCTACGCACAAGATCTAAAAGTGGAAGGATGCAGAAGACATAGGTTTATACAGCTTTAGGCTCTCGATGTGAGGTAATATCCTACTCCTATTTTGATGGATTGTATTATGCCCGATGTATTGATATTATGTCGATTTGGTGTTTCTTATTCTCTGTTGCCCTCGAGGGGATCCCTGCATGTCTTATATATGTTAGGGGGTAGTGTTACAAGTTAGGAAACCTACCCAAACACGCCTTCGGTTACCTTATCTATCCATAGTATTATTCGGTTGGGATTATGTACGCTATTTTAGGATACAACGCAACATGGCAAACAGATGCTATTCCATCTCATGCCACAGTTTCGACAGCATGAATCGATCTCTTCGCACGCTTGAGTGCTCTATATTGCAGTAATGCAACTGCGGATCACACGTGCGATCGAGCGATCGGTCGTCGGTTTGCACTGTCTGCTGGAAGCCATTAGCCCATGCATGCATCGATAGATCCTAACGGTGCAGTAATAAAATTCTGCACGCACAACGAATGGACTTGGAGATATCCAATACTAAGTAGCTAGTACAGTACATACTAGTGTAGTTACATACGCGACAATCTGTCCGTATTCTGTTAAGTTACTGCCTATAGCTTTAAGATAAGCTTAACACTTTTGTGTGTTAAGTACATATATACACATCTAGTAGATCTTGAAGTAGCTGTTGTCATGAACAAAATCAACGACGAGAAGAAGAAGAAGAAGAAGAAGAAGAAGAAAGAAGAGAGAGAGCTTGTTCTTCTTTCTATCACTAACAAGCTGCACCCATTAATAAAAGGAAATCTCGAAGCCCAGCTGTGTCCTCACATTTCCAGGGAGAGCTAGCTAGTCTACTCTAACGGAAGCAGACTCATGACAGAACGTAGAACGTAGGTTGTTACGACTTCGTTACGAGTTGCAGTATATTAACATAATTTTCCACATAGCTGCTTCAGTTTAATATACGGTATATTCCATCCAGAGGCCATAGCCAATACTCTTGAAGACAAATGTTGTTCGATCGTGACTTTTTTTACAGGAACGGCTAAACAAGAGGAGAGTTAGAGGTAGGGAGAAAAGGAAAAAGAAAAAAGAGGACTTAAATCTATATTCTCACGCTATCTCAGACATTCCCAACCTAATATAAGATAATATCTATAGCATTAAATAAAATGCCACATAGGTTAAACATATGTTACCAAGTGAATAAATGAGAGAAAGGAAAGAACTAGGTCTTATATGAAATAGATTTACACAATATTTAAGACATCATGTAGATAAGTAGCATTAAATTTAAGTATGAAAAATGTGGTGTTGCTTAAGAGATATCTAGTTTCTTGATGATGTAGATTTAAGAAACGATGGTCTAGTGCGGAGTTTTGCGACTTCCAAATTAAATGAAACAGACTTCTGTTTTCCAATGAAATCTGCGCAACATCAAGAGCGGCGTTCGTTGGTCAGGCACCGAAACATTTCACGATCGAGTTTAATTTGTACATGTTTCAGTGCAAGTCATCTATATCAGCATGCAATATATAGCACACATAATTTTTTTGGACGTATATCTACACAAACTTTACTACTGCATGCAGGAAAACTTATTGAGCTGGGACAAATATCTGAGTCGATGCAAATTACTGCTCACGTACAGTATATTAGTATATGATTGCAGAGAAGGCCCGTTCGAACTTCGAAAAGATGAAGATAAAAATTAAATATGGATATGCAAACAAGAAAATTATTAACGTATGATTAATTAATTATTAATTATGTCAAAATTTAAAAATTAATTTAGCTGATATTTTTGAGGAACTTTTTATATATAAAGTTTTTTTTTACGAAATGTACCGTTTAGCTATTTGAAAAACATGCTAATAAAATCCGAGATAGAATCTTCATCACGAAAATAACGGGACCACAGGTTTTAATTTGTCTTGGGCTCTTGGCGCTGCACGAGCAAATGCTTCTAGAACAACCTTTGGGGAAAAACAAAATGCAGTTACTGGATCATCAGAATATTCACAACACAGTAATAACATCAATCTGATTGGTTTAGAATCCTGCTAGTGGGCCCCCAATAAGATTTCAGTGAACAGTGCTCAGCACTTTAATGAGCCATAGATTGTTAAACTCTTAATGCACGTGGAGGAAATTAATGGCAACCGGGTTTACTCCTACAATTAATGGAAAAATTAACAATGGTTTTGTCTCAAACCCCCAAATCAATTATGCCACTCCGGGATCGATTCACGGTATAGTATAATCTGTCATATGCAGGTACAGGAAACTGAAACACAAACACTACTAAATTCAGTCTGCCTTCAGTAACTATA
>WNHE01000425.1:0-16758 GCA_009805545.1 Oryza longistaminata
CCTTTTTAGGCTTTTTGGTAGTTTGCTTATGTATATAGGCGCCTTACATATTCGGCTGGGAGCCGTTGTCAACTTGTAGCCATTATGACTTTAATTTTTATTAATCAAAAGTTAGTATTTCGCCAATCATATGTTTTCACTGAAATGTGGGATTGATTTCGCTAGCATTTCTTCATTTTGCACTGTTTCTTTGTGCCTTGCTAGCAGGTTTGTGGCCGAAAAACATGCGTTCGGCCTCCCTCTGGGGATTGGCGAAATAAAAACGAGAAGTTCGTAGAGGTGAAGGGCTTGCCGAAGACCAAGTGTCCTTTTCGACCCATTTACCGCGAAATGTTAATAAATGGCAACAACTACAAGGTTATAAAGGTTGCCGGATGTATGCGCGCACACCCAGGTCGAACTTTAGAGGACTATGACCGTTATTGTGTGGCGCGCCGCGACGATAGCACAATTTTTTAGCGAAACTTTAAGAGGTCGATTCGCCAAGAGACGATCGCCCGTCGTCCTTATAGTTTAGTTTGTGTTTGGCCGTCGTCCCCTTTAAGGGTTGTGTACAATGTCAGTAGTGACGACGAACCTAATTCGCCAGCTTGTAACGTAAGCGAGGACGAATGTGTAAATGATGATGTAATTTTCTTGTGAGGTTTTTCTCGTGTAAATACAACAGATTTGTAATTTCGCTTACTTGGTACTTTGTGAATTTTTGAACATATCTTCATGCTATCGTTCGCATAGTCACTGTTGTGCTTTCGTTAGGTCGAAACGTGTCGGCCCCCCTGCGTACTATGGCGAAAAGATATGTTTATTTCTCAGCTCTATTCTTCCGTTTTCGGCTCGTGGCAGGCGTGCTACCAAGCATTGTGGCCTGTGCGTAAGCCGAGTACAACGGTGTTTTGACTTGCATTTTCAAAATCCGAGCTGTTGCGGTTTCGGCGTTCGGTGAGCTATGCTTCGACCGATTCGCTTCGCCCCACTGGCGCGTTCGTTGATCATACGTTTGCCTTGGGGTTTTTCCACGAAGTTATCAATCACAGAAAAAGAAAAACGGAAAGACACAAAGATTTTATACTAGTTCGGACCTCCAAGGTGGATAATAACCCTACATCCAGTTTTTTTTTTCATTTTTTTCTTTTATTTTTGCTTTTTTTGCCGAACGGCTTACATAATATGTACATATTTACAATTGGCGAATCGGGTGCCACCCATATTACACATAGAACCGCCTAAGGGAAGCGGTGTTCCAGGAGTGATCGAACTCTTCGCCCTTCAATGTTGCCAGCCGAAAAGAACATGTTCGAGATCTGTATTTGATCAAATATGGTCCTTCCCACTTAGATTCTAGCTTTCCCGACCACCACAGGGTTCACCTTCTTCCTTAGTACGAGATGGCCGGGCCGGAGTTCTATTGGTCGAACCTTCTTGTTATAGGTTGCCGAAGTGCCTTCCGCGTACTTGCGCATGTGTTCTAGTGCTTCTACTCTCACCCCTTCCAGGAGTTCGAGCGACACTTCATGCCCATTTTCGCCGCCGGAAAACATCACCCTTGAGATTCAAAACCATACTATAAAGAGTGAGATTGAGAATTTTCTAATCAATATATTACAAAACAATTTTGCTATACATTTGTCGATAAATTTTCTCCTAAAAATTTGGCAGATATAATTACAGTATAATCTTAGTGTAATTATAATGTAACTTGCATGTAATTATACTGTAACTTGCATGTAACTACAGTGTAACTTATACGTAACTTTCACATAATTTTGGACCGTTAGATTTGTTTCAAGATTTGTGCAAGTGAGGAAGGAAAAAAGTTACACACATATGTAAGAGGATTCGTTCCCACAACTTCCGTTTCACCGAAATAGTATACTACGGAGAGACTTTTAAAAGTTACATATAAGTTATATTATAGTTACAGTGAAATTACCACCGTGTTTAGTTCCAAAATAATTCTTCAAATTTCCAACTTTTCTATCACATCAAAACTTTTCTACACACACAAACTTCCAACTTTTCCGTCACATCGTTCCAATTTCAACCAAACTTCCAATTTTAGTGTAAACTAAACACAGCCTACATCACAACTGTGCTATAATTTCATTTGTCAAATTTTTAGAAGAGAATTTGTCGACAAATGTATAGGTGATCCCATACAGTGTACACTGTACTCAAGCAATTCTCCACGGACGTCGTATTTACTCTTTTTTATTGACATATGAAGGTGAAAATGCCAAGGCTACCAGCACAACAGCCAGCAGGTTATCTAACTGTCCTGACTCCTGACAATAGAGTATTAGAGTATGCATTCCTAATTCCTGTCACTTTTGTCCTTCAATTCGTATTTTGGATGGATTTTTAATTGAAGCTTGAGATGTGCTCCTATCTACAATCTGGAATAACCTTGAGATCAATTAGTTGATGAATTCATTTGTAAGTGGACAACTACGCCACATATTCTGTAATTCAGATAAGTCATCATATAATGCTTTCTTTTTTTCATTGGTTTATAGTAAAGCTTTCCTACAGTTAAATAGTTAGTACAAAAATTGGGCTCCTGAAATTGAAATCAGTGATGGAATATATTTTGAAATACATTTTGTTGTATGACTTCTATCAGCTAGCCAAATTTTCTTCAGGATGTTGACATGATTTTACTGCATCTTGTTAATAGAAATGATTTTGATTTTCATGAGTGTGATTTGACCTTGAGGATCTTGTATATACAGTACTTTTGGATTAGCAGTTTGTCCACCCTAATTTTATTTAATGTATGGTGAAGGTAATATGGAGGAAGACCAGAAGAGTTCATGAAGCTAAAAGCAATTTGTTTGTCACTTTTCAAATGAAACAGTTGGTTTATCATCACGAAGATAAAAATGCATTGCCTTTTGAGAATTATCAGTCATGAAGCTAGAAGAAAAAATGAAGTAATGAAAAATGAAGTAATGAACACATGTTAATTCTCACATCATATATGTTTTATTCTTGTTTAGTTTTGTGCCTATTCAGTCTCTGGAAGATAAATTGCTAAAACACATGTTAATCCTGACATCCTGTGGGTGGACCTGTTTTAGGCCTGTAGTTGTTTGATCAGGTTATTTACCAAAATTAGTGCTTGTGGTTTTGTATTGGCTTGCTGTTGTTATTTGGGCACACTCTTATACGAGCTAACCCACGGCGGCTGTGGTGCACAGCTGAATTCAGGGGTTTTGGTGATTGACAATCCAATCCACATACTCATGTTCTTGTTACTGGCATCTTGTCTGGTGCATTTTGAAGGTGTCACCTTCTATGATCCAAGTACACACTGAAGGAGAAGTGGTAGCTTTTGCACAAGGCAAGAAACGGTTATATTCCAATGCATGCACTTTTTTCTTTTCACAAATATATCTAAGATTGCATGGTTGTTATCGCAAAGATACATCTGAAAAATGCATACAAATATGGACGGCGCTGTGGTTTGGCCGTCGTGCGTCGAGATGCAGAATGAGGCTTGGGCCGATCTAACAAACCAACGAGTCCTGTTTTGCTTCGATTGGGATAATCGGAACAGACTAAATTGCCCCTTCACCTTAACGAAGTAAATGACTAAAATAGCCATAGCAACGTATGTTTAGATGATCTGCTTCCTACTACACTACTACCATAACCAATAGGGGTACAGTAAAATGTCCCCATTAGATACCCTGCAACTATAACATAACTTCAACCAGGCCCATGCAACTTCTTGTCCTTCGAAGCTAATTATATCACCCAGGACAAAAAAAAAACATCTTGATTCTGTACCTAATGAGTAAGAGAGTATAGATTGGCGTAAGTATCCATGGTGTAGAAAAGAATCTCATTGTACCATTTACTGTGTGAATCATTTGTTAAGACTAAATAATAAGCTTACTAGAAAAGATTTAGATGATCGACCTCATCAACCAGCATGAATTATTTGTAGTCTGTATTTGAAGACCATAGAACCTTTTAGACCTTCTCTCCAGTAATCCACCACACGATACAACCCATCATAAGTAAATGCTGAGATTTGTTTAGCCCTTGAATAGCTGTTATCCTTGCCATTTTGACCTTTGAATCCATGGATCACTCGGACAGGTGTCTTTGTCTTGATGCAATTCTTCAAGGCAAGATTTCCCCTCTCTAGCTTTTGATCCTCACCTTTCTTCTTACCAGCAGGCTGTCCTCCAGAACCAGTGTATATGAGTTCACCTGAACTTGACAATCTATCGGGATAACCTCCAGAAGCAACGATGCTTATTGCAACAAGCACTCCATTATGATCGGTGGTATCGATTCCTCCCTGGTATGGACGGTGGAGACCAACAAGGGCTAGCTCAACTCTGTATAGAAATTCGTCACCGACTTCGACTCCACGAACATTTCCCACAATAGGTCCAGGTTTGATAAAGCCCGGCAATTTCCGAACGATTTTATCAGCTTCAAGGTCAGCTCTTAGAACCTTCAACGAGCCCTGTTTGACAGCATGTACAAGAGCCCTGTGTATAAACTGAAACCTCCTGCACAGCATCATGGTTTTCCTCCTATCATCAGCATTCCCACTTCCATGTTGCCCGTGACGCTGAACAGATGAGGAAGCATTGAGATACAACTTAAGTTTTCCATCATGAACAGCTAGTGCCTTCAAAATATCATCATCTTCCAAGATCAAAGCCTCTTTGTCGACAAGGTTGTCCTTGCCCCCCAATCCAGGTGTAGAGACAATCTTGATAGGAATATCTTTAGTTTGATATGCACCTTTTACCTTCAACTTCTTCTTAAGACCAAATGGAGCACTATTTGTTACAACACACTCCTCTTTTCCCTTAGAGAAGAGACGTCTATGCAGAGTGTTCAGGGGTGACTTGACTGCTTTTCTAGCTGTCAATGGTACCTTACTTCTCATCATACCATCACCAAATACTTCTGTTGCAACATTCATGGATGATTTTCCCATCCTATCATTTTCACACTCCCTCGTACCCTTAAAATGTTCTTTGGAAGGACCCTCAGCACAAGGTTCAGCAGCGGCTTTGGGTAAGGTCCCTTTGCATTTGTTCATCACCTTAACATCTTCAGTAGCTGCAGCCATGGAATCATCCACAGCAACATTTTGTGAATCTACATCAGAGTAAGCCTCATCAGCCACCTCACCCTCGTCCAATTCCCGGTTAAGCAAACTATTACCGCCATCCGTAGCCACCACCTCCTTTGACACACCACCACAAGAAGCATCAACAGCCATGAATTCCAAACCTGAACAAGTCTTAACGTCCCTCCCACACCAGGGAGGGAAGCGGCGCGTCGCGGATACCATCCTCCTCTTGGAAAGCACATTCGTGGCTTGAGCCAACACTTGCTTCCTCCCCAGCAATTCACCACTTGCTGCCCCTTCTTGTACACCGTTTTTCAGTGAACCAAGTTTGCAAGCGACCTGATTCTCATCCGAAGCATGTAAAGATTTGCTGAACACATTTGCAATTGGATCACCACCATCCACCACAGGCGCCACCTTCTCCACCACAGCTTCCAACGGCAAATCATTTTTGCTGCCAGCGAGAGGAGCAGCAGTCGCCTGATCCAATGGACGAACACCACCGTCGGCATTGCGGCCGCGTCCGTGGCGGCGCCCGAGTGGAACAGCGGCGTCCCTTCCACAACCTGGAGGAAACTGGCGAACGGCGGACACCGCCCTCCTCTTGGGCGGCGGCGGCGAACGCGCGGCCCGCTCCTCCAACCCCCTCTTCGTCCCCATCTCGCCGCCATTTCTCTTCTCCTCCGTCGCCACCGCCGCGCCAGCGTCCCGCTCGCCACCGTGCGTGAGCGTGGCCAAACCACCGGCGACGGCCACATCCGCTGTTCTCACCAGCGCCACCATCTCGCCATCTCCACTCCATGAGTCGTCCGCTCCTCGCCGCGCCCCCGCGCTCTACTGGTCCCTCGCCTGAGCAGCCGCCTCGCCAATCCGCGGCGACGGGACGAAGGTGGAAGCGCGTCCGGGCGGGCTTCGCGCTGCGTGCGCCGGCTTCTCCATGCCTCCGCCGGCTGGAGCAAGCATCTCCGAGACGTCCAGCGTCGGCTCGCCCACGCATCGCCGCCCTGATACAATCACCACCACCTGGACACAAAGAGGACAAATTAACAGTCACGCACTCCAGGATTCGACGAAACCCAAGCAGAGGACGTGACGAACAGAAACAGAGGCGTCCTCCTACCATCCTCCGCTGCGCCACGCCGACGGCCACGCGTTCCTCCCCGTCCCGTCCGCCGCGTCCGCTGTCCTCGGCGGCGCCACCACCGCGCCCGCGCGCTCCGCACCTCGTCCGCCTCCACCATGACTCGTCCACGTCCCCTCCTCCCACCTCGCGCCGCATTCTATCCCCCCGCCCCCTCGCCTCGCCCACCCGCATCCACGGGACGAGGACGAGGAGGAGGACAGCGAGACGGAATCGCCGCAGGCGAGCGTCGCCGTCGCGCCCCCGCCCCACTCCGCCCACCCGCTTCCCGGCGGCTCGCTCCGCCGCGCGCGGCGGCGATCAACGCTCCCAGCGATCCATCCCCCGCCGCCACCCGCCCTGCAAATCACCCCACCACCACCACGCCCAAAAAACCGCACCACATTAGCCGTTACACACATCATCCAACACGCCATTACATCACAACACGACGAACGAAGCAGCGAACACGAAGAACAACACGGAGGCGAGGCGTACGACTCACCTCCTCGTCGTCCAGACACCGGCGGCGAGAGAGCGCGCGGCGAGGCGGCGACACGGCGACGCAGTTGGGGTTTTTGCGCGAGCAAGCGAGAGTGAGAGAGAGTTGGTGGGGCCGAGAAGGCGAGAAGAGAAGGATGTGATGATTGGTGAGGCGAGGACACGTGGCGGGCGGACGCCGCACCTGAGGCTGAGGTGACTCGGGTCCGACTGTCCGAGACCAAACTGGTCCGGCTCGGTCGCGGTGCACGTGGCTGACCCAGCGACGGGTGGGTTGTGTGTTTGCTTCCAACCCGCCTGGCGCCTCCTGCAGGTGGTTCGCTAGCTTCTCGTTTTATACTGGTGAGGTTTGCATTGTAGGAGTATTTACTGCGGCGTAAATTTTTACTGGACTGGTTAGTGGGGCGTTATTGCTGCAATGATGCTGTTCTACGATGGTAGATGCTGAAACGACGGCTGCTACTCCGGCCGTTCATTTCATCATATCATTAGTCGTTTAGTGGAAGAAAGCGAGGAGGGAGACGGGCCGCTGGAGCCCTTTTGTTAGATTGAGTTAGAATATCTGAGGTGTAGAATATTTGGTTTTGTATAGTTTTCGAGTGTATTTTGGTGGCAAAAGTTTAGGGGGTTAATTTAAACTTTTTCCTAGTTCTTACCGGGTAAAAACGAGATGGGCATTTTCCAACCACCCATGTGATTCGAGGCTCGCAGGAAGAATACAGGACATAAAATGCATATTCGATATTATCTGAATTAGAATCCGAATCCGTGAAAAGATATGCTTGTATTTCCCATGTTATTATACACATATGAAAATATATTATAAGTCCACCTACAAGGCTACAAACATGATAAAATATTGATTAATCATGCACTATTTTACGAGATCATAGGTAATATTGTATAATTTTTTTCTTAATTTATCTCTTTTAATACTTTAATTGTCCATCTATATTTAATATGCATGAATTGAACATAGAAATAGATTTCCGTGTATGAATATGATTCCGAGGAAATAATATGAGATAGGATACGGGATGAGTGATATGTTATCCAATCTAACACTATATCCGTACATGATTTTAAATTGAAGGAAAAATATAGGTTAGGATAAAAATGCCGTGATCCAACCCTACATGACCCGATTTTACCCTAATTTTTACCATGGAATAATTCAGTCACAACGGGTTTACTTGACTCCAATTTTCCACACGCTGGATCAAGCCGTCCACGGTTCAGAACTGAGAACACAAACCACATGGGGTCATCTAGCACGGAACGAGGCAGGCAATCTACCTGTACTCCTTGAAGGTACACATGCCAGAAACGGTAAGGGTACTCACTGAAGTTTCCCGGGAAACAGGAAGAAAGAGGGCAAAGATTATCTTTTGCAACGGAATCATATATCCACTACTACGAAGAAGGGTTTCCTAGGCAGCTAGAATTTCTTTTCACGCACAACTACGAAAAACATATTTTGTAGCAGCCAAAATAGGTTATTGTTGGCAGTCATAAGCTCCACCACATACCAAGGGCCCATACAGGTGGTAGAGCTAGCATCCGTGCGCGAATTTCTTTTCATAAATGGTTAGAGCATCCATCCGAAACTAGATGTTGGTAAAAATTAGTAGGATTTACATATACGGCTCCACAACCATATGTAAAAACTTGATTCTCTTCATCCAGAGAGAGATATGGTTTGTTTGTTATGGAAGGAATAGTGGTTTCCCACCAATTTAGCTTTGATGGTTTACTTGACTCCAAATTTCCATGCCGTGTGTCAAGCCATCAAACAATCATATATAGCACAAATCACATGGACTGTTTGGTCATCTTGCACAAAATGAGGCAGGCATCATACCTGCACCTCTAGAAAGTAGTACCAGTAGAAAATGGATACATATGCCCAAAACGGCATCCATTATTCCATTAAGTTCCCCGGAAACACGAAGAAAGAGAGGGTAAGCATATCTTTTGCAACGGAATCGATCGAGGTCGAGGTGTCTTTATTATTGGAAACCATATGCCAATATCTTGCCATCATGTATGTATTTATGTGTAGTGGTTTGATGATATATATATCGATTGATCTACTTACAAGAAAACGAGAAATGTGGAAATTATAAACCACAAGCAACCTACTGCCTTATTACTTTGCACCTACCTACCCTTCGATAAAAAAATGTACGAAGAAAAATTTTGGTTTGTGCTAATATAAGAGTCGGAAAACTGTCTAAGGCTATGTTTGCAATCCAGGGTTCCCAACCCTTCTCCATCGTATTCAGCGCGCATGCTTTTCAAACTGCTAAACGCGGTGAGTTTTTCGTAAAAAGTTTCTACACAAAAGTTGCTTAAAAAAACATGTTGTCGAATGGACAGCTGCGTCACATCGAAAGGCGTGGTTATCTCAACAGTGGTTGAAAAAGAAAGACAATTGTATTACTTGGTAAAATTTTTTTATCCTCCTATTACATGGCCTTACGGGGCTATTTACTACAGAGAAACTTTAGGGACTAAAGTAGCTATTCTCCCCGATAAAAAATGGAAAAATATTAATTGGTATAGCTAGGTTGTACATCGCACGAAGGAAAATTTTGGTTTGTGCTAAGAGTCGAAAAACTGTCTAAGTCTATACTTTGATCTATGTAGGCTAGGAGAAATTGTTAGGTCTAAATGTTAGTACGTACTACTTTTCTATGTTCCGGCTATCAATGCGTCGGGCGGCGGTGGCGACGGCGATGACGGAGCTCGGGCGGCAGCAGGGCTAGGGTTTTTTTTGGAATTTTATTTTTTTTGTGATTTTTTTCTTTTTGCCTGCGGTCGTTTTAAGTGCCTGCAGGTTGCACCGGCCGCATGCAAAAATAACGATTTTCACATACCTTTTCACGCATGTGGCTGGAGCAACCGCATGCGAAAATCAGTTTCATCCGTATGCAAAAATGTGTTATGTAGTAGTGATGGTTTACCTAGTGGAACATACAAAATAAAAACACACCCCCACAATATTTCACAAATGGTGGTATAAAATAGGGAAAGAAAAATACATATTTTTAGCAAAGTCAATTTAGCCTTATGGTTACCAACTATATCATAAATATACTGATAATTTTACTAGAGTTACCAACTATATCATAAATATAAAGATAACAAATTCAGTAAGACATCACCCTGTAAAATTCTAAGCAATAGAAACTGGCTATCAGTATCATCGGTTCCTGCCTCCTGGGTGCACTGCAACTATGCAGCACGCAGATCCGTGGTGAACTGGGTCAAGCAAGCAAAGGCAGGATTCTAATGCTCAAGTGAAGATAGAAAGATGTACAACGCCGCAGAAGTAGATCTAGAACTGAGAGAGTAACAATGATCAATTCAAAATTGGAGCAATAATCAAAACACATCTGGAAGGATTTGTGGTGAAACACCATGGCCAAAGACGACTGGCCATGCATATGCTAATGTTTGGTATTGGAGGTGATCTAATACACTGTATAATTTAAATAATTATTATGTGATTAGTGGGTTGGTATCAAACATAAGCTAGTTTGTTGGGCGAGGCATTGGCTCCGCCTCTGGGGTTTAGCTAGCAAGATAGAGAATGTCCTTTTAATTTGTTGCTTGAGGCACTAAACTTCATGCTTACCGATGAGGTTGACGCCTCGAATCATTATATTTTATCTTATTTCTGAACAAATGATTCCGATAGTAAATGGTAGTAATGGAAAACCATTATAGTGAAGAGGAAGAGGGATGACTACATGTGGGCGACCCCAACATTGTCAGATTTGGGGGGCCTACTAATTATTTTTTGGTGTGGAATGACAAGGGCCTGGCAATATATTTTTTAATTTTAATGCCACATAAGCGCCACGTCAATACCACGTGGGGACAAAAACAAGTCAACACTGCCAAGACCACGCATGTGTGCCAACGTAAAACCACTCCTCCAAACCACCAAGGGAGTCAATTGTACCGGTTTTGTAGTTGTGGGTTCCAAAATGTATCTGGTAATTCTCTCTCTGCAGTTGAGGGATACGATTTAGATTCGTGGTCAGTTGAGGGAGTCAAAGTTTCTTATTCCCCAATCGTAATACTCTCCTCCTTTCAGTATCGGCAAGGACTATAAGCATTTAAGCACAAGCCCACAAGCTCCTAGATAAACACCTAAGCTTAAATGATGGGTGGGAAGAAAGAAGAGGAGAGAGAGGATGATCGACCTATGTAAGAGCCAACCTCTTCACTCAATGTCACCGTAGTATTATAGTTGATCGATATGGATAATATTAGATGTGACTAATAAAAACCTTGTCAATTAATACAACTATCCTTTTCGTTTCCGCACTGCAGGTTTGCCAAACTTGCTAAATAGTTTATTTTTGCAAAAATTTTCTATAGCAAAGTTGTTTTTAAAACATATTAATCTATTTTTTAAAACATATAGCTAATATTAATTGATCAGTGCTACCATAAGTCCGTCTGTTTGCATGCGCAAACGAGATTAGTTCCCAGTCAAAGTACCGAAAACATGCACAGCCTTAGGCACACCGAACTACATTTGAAAAGTTAGTTATGCGTCTCCACCAACATATCGACGGTGCTTTCAGATATTTGATTGCCTAGCTTGATCACTGCGGGAGATATCAAAACATAAGATATAGAAAATCACTACACACATCAGTGCCGGTTGGGAACCCTATATAGTACCGTTTTTCCAACGGCACCACGGAAGCGGGCGACAGATGTGAATATTTGGTTTAGAGTATAACTGGTAGTTAGAGTCGTATTAGAATATGTTGATATGTGTGATTTCTTCTATTTTGGTATCCTTCTTAATTACTGGAGAACCTTTTGTAGTCCGGTTGGTAAGTCTCAGTATTCCGGTTTTATAACTGGCACACGAATCCAGGCGGTTGAAATAAGCTGGACTAAAGATGGGATCTTTAGTCCCGGTTGGTGTTACCACAATCTACTAAAAATCAGAATGATGGTTAGTCCCGGTTGGTACCATCAAACATGGACTAAGGTTTATTTTTTTCTTTTTTTTTTCATTGTTGTTTTGCTGTTTGTATCTCGAGCAACAATCACACACATAAATCATCAAAACCATTCACAACTCATAACACAATCATCCACTATGCATCCTTTCCCAATCCACAATCATCACAAAATTCTCCCCAAATTAACAAACCACTCTCACACACACATCATCCCGGAGATAATAATAAAAAGCTCCTCGGGTAGGAGGCCAGATCTTAACCGTCACTCCTCACAATCAAACTTAGCCGGCCTCACCCTCAAGAGGCAGTCGCGCCGGCCTCATCCAGCACGGGCCGCCGCGCCACCGGGCCGACCGCTCATGCGGCCGTGCGCTAACGCACCGCTGCCCCGACGGTACCGCCACCCGTCCGCCGCACAGCCTCTGCTGCGCGACCGCTCGCTCTGCGGCCGCTGCGGCCGTTAAAAAATAGAGAAGGGGGGGGGGGGAGGAGGAGGAGGCGGGGAGGGGGAATCGGAAGGGAGGGGAAAGGTGGAGGAAGGGGAGGAGGCCTTTCTGATCGTCGATCTGTTAGGGATACCGAGTCGTTGAAGGAGAGAAGGAAGGAGGGGATAGCCTGAGGAGATAAGATCGGCAGCGACGGCTCGACTTTTTATTTTTGTCCCGGTGGTAAAACAACCGGGATAATATATAGGTCTTTAGTCCAACCGGGACTAAAGAGAATGGGGCCTGACTACAGACCGCACTTCTTTGAACCAAGGACTAAACTGATCTTTAGTCCTGGTTTCCTATTCAAACCAAGGACTATTGTGGTTTTTGGACGGGCCGACGAAAGATGTTTTCTCCCAGTAGTGTTATCTCTCCTCCCATGTACTTTATATCGACCGGGTCCCACTAAAAACTCAATACAATCGTGTCTAATATTCGTAGTTATCTCTCTCTTCTACTATCACAGGTAATATGGTATCTAAGTGGGGCGATTTAGGGTTCGCCGCCGCTCACCCTTCCGCTCATCGCCCCCGGAGCGTTTCGATCTCCCGGGGGCGGCCACCGTTTTTTGTTTTCTGTTTTTTTTTTTCGTCGTTACGTCAGTGGTTGGTGCCTGTGATGGGATCGATATCTGATCTTCACACTGACCTTACTCGTCGGCGTCATCGTGTGTTTTTGAGTCCAGACATGCCGCAGTAAACGCGCTGTGACATTTACCGGTCGTGCTCGGCTAGTCCTCGTCGTCGGAGCACCGTGCCCCGCGCGCAGCTCCTTCCCGCACCGCCTCCGTCTTGCTGCGCGAGCCGCCACGCCTCTCGTCAGCATCTCTGCTGGAAATCGTTTGGCCGACGCCTGTGACATTTCGCAAGTGGCCTCCTTGTTGACCTGTTGACTACCATCTCTCTCACTCTCTCGTCATCGTCTCTGCTGATCTCGTGCGTTGCTAGCCAAGTGGGAGAGAGAGACTGATTGGTTGATGGAGATATTAGGCTGTTAGACTTCGAGTATGACATCATGGTGGACACTGACCTGCATGAGCTTGGCAGTCGGAGGCCTGTGGTGTGTGTGGAACTGCTGCTGCTACTGTGTTTTGTTGCTTGTATCTTTCTTCTTCTCCCGATCGGAAGAGATCAGGTTTGTGTCGCCACTGTCTCGTTAACATCTAATATCTCCGAACATCGGCATCCGACTCCGGCTTCGACTTCATTGTTCCGTTGTTGCAAACTTCGGTCTGATCACCGATCAAGCACACATACATGATGATTCTGCAACTGATCGTCTGCGAGCCATGTCTACTACGCCATTCATTGCTTTGGGTTGCCGCTGCGTCGCCCTGCTCGGGCTGCAGTGTTGCCGCCGGGTCCACCTCAAACTGGTTTGTTGGAACGCTGAAGGAGGCGTCCTCCTCACTGTGGCCTCATTTGCCGGTGGATTCAGTCGCGATGGCTGCATCAACATGAGAGTATCGCACCTGTAATCGTCGCCTCATCAGGTCACGTGTCGCCCTCTCATCGTCTTCATCGCCGTTCGTGCATCGACAACCTTGTCATCCGCATTGGTCATCGTCAGCACTCGGGGTCTTTTTTCGTCTACTTCGAGCATACGCTGCGGTCTCCCAAGTTGCCACTGTCGCCGTTCTAGGCCGGTGGTCTAGCTACCTCTACAGTACTACCGATGTCGCTTGTCCAGGCCAATTGGTCCCGCTACTTTGCTTCTTCTTTGTCCAGCATGTCTCATCGCCATCGTCGCCGTATCTTCCTCGATCCACTTCGCTCTTCTCCAGCAACTGCGCTGTCCGGCGATTCTCCCTCTGTCATTCTCGCGCCGCGACCGTCCCGAAGGCCTTATTGCTAAGTCTCTCCGATATTGGCGGTATGATTCATGGTTGTCCCTTGCCTCGCCGGCGCGGTATTGGCAACACCGTTCGCGTGTTCGTCCCGAGTTGTTCCCGAGTCTGGCAAACCGGCGTGACGTTCTTCTTTACGGTTCGACTACATCGGCTCTTTCGGCGTCATCTCCCTCATGACTCCGCGATCGGCGTCACCGTCATCGTCTCCGGTACGTCCTCATGCCACTTGGTCCATGACGCCCTCGTCGTGTGTCACGACCACTGTACGGGCGCCCCAATGCGCGCTCTGCGGCTCGGTATCTCGACAATCAGCTTCCCGACCTTCGGCTACTACGACCACGGCTTCACTTTACGCACGCGTTCTCTGGTCCGCCGCCCCACCGGTCCTTCGGCATCCTCTGCGGCGCTTTGAGCTCACATGGAGGGCGATGGCAACATCCATACCATTAAAGGGCTAATATCTATTCGTCCTATCCTTGACTGAATATATCACGACTACTAATCTTACATGCCAGGTTTTTATCTTCCTCTTTCCTATTTCACATCCCCCGTTAGTCATCCAGTCCAAGTGTCCGTCGGTTATGCATACACGCAATGACCTACGGGGATGTATAGCACGTATATGGAATCGTGGAGGTAAGAATACGCGTGTCGAATCCAGTAATGTGCTATAGGATCTGAAAATGAGACGAATTGGATATAGTCGGATCTTCTCTTCCTATGTCTGTGATGCCATTGCTCGACTGTCTATGCCATAAGCTCGATTAGCTCGCATGCGAACGCGATCTGTACCCTGGCTGGTGTCAGAACTGAAAGCCGGCCCTCCCGCCTGGCGCTCAAACGTACCCTGTAGGATCGATGTAAAGCCAAGAAAGTCGGGAAGGAAGGCCCCTGATCGATTACCGAAGATACACCCGTGATCTACATAGCCGGTCATGCACCAGCCGCTATCTCTCTCTTCTACTTCCAACAATATTCAAATGTGGCCGGTTTAGGCACGGGCACTTTTTGGTCCGCAAGAATCAAAAGCCAAAAGCTGGGGGGCTCTGAGGATGCGGATCTGTTGAGGACACACGGGAGGGCGTCATCGGTTCCAACACGCGTGCGTGACGGGATGCATCCACCGTTGAGACCGATTGAGGGTAGGACCGCGATCGCGCGCAGTCAGATTTCGAAGAGGCAAAGTCAAGAAGATTTCACACACTGTCACCATGGGACTGCCACGCCAAGACATAATACGCATAAGCCAGGAAGCATTGATCTTTGGATCCATCGCAATGATAGAAGCCCCCGCTAAAGGTAACGAGAAGCACAAATCCACTGACATAGTACGTTTCCCGGCATAATTTGCAGCATAGTGAACACGCGAAGCGTACACAAACTCACCTCTAGGGCGACGTCAACATTTCATAAGACAACAAAATTCAAATTTATAGGCACAAAGACATCGCACGCGCTGGGTTGGCTCTGGCCCTTTGACCTACGTCGCCGGGCCGGGAATGGTGTCGCGGGAGGGACGCCCGCCACCGGATCATACCGCCCATACTCGTGGCTCCGAACTGGACGCGGAGACATTCCTAGGGCCCCTTCGGGGCCGGTTCGGGCGACCCGGACGAATGGGGTATCGCGAGGAGAAGTCACGCCCGGGTAGCGCCAGCGGCAGTTGGGCTGGCGGTGACGGCGTAGGAGAAGAGGCCAGATGGTCGTCGTTCGCGAGAGAGCGAGACGTCGCTGGCGACGATGGCCGATGGAGACCATGCGGAAACGAAGGCAAAGCTAGCGACCATGGCTGACAGCGACATCGCCAGTCATGTAGGTAGCTATACACCGGCCTAGGACGGCGGACAGTGGACTTGGAAGACGGGCGGCAGCGTGCTCCGAGTAGACACAATGCTCCGTAAAGCTGAGCGCACGGAAAGGTGGCTGTCACTGCAGCCTGCCAAGACGTCTGAGGATGAGAAGGTTGCTCTCGACGATGTCGCGGCTTGATAGCCGCGGGATGAAGATACGTACGTTGCAAGCCAGGGGGCGACACGTGACCCTGAGGGACATTACAGGTGCACGCTCCATGTTGGGAATGCAGCGCGTCCAGATCCCGCCCGCTCGCGAGACGCGTCGACGATCGCGCCGGATGCATCGCCGCCTCGACGGCGGATGAGAATATCGACGCCAGCACCCAGGTGATCGCAGCGCTGGACCACGCTCACGTGCATGGCGAGACGAGGGGGGGAGGAGAGAGAGGGAGGAGAGATCGATGAGCGAACTTATCCCCTCGGCAAATATCTCATCGTGGTGGGCGCTGCGGCTCGGCTGCGATTTTGTGGGTGCAGTTTTCTAATTAACCGATACCTATATATTTAAAGTTTTTTTTTTAAAAAACAAAGGGCCCTTATAGGATAGGTGTCGGTTCTTATTTAGAACCGGCACCTATAATTGGTTTAACGGTGTTGGTTTTTTTACGATATTTCACCCGTAAATAAGAATGGGAAGGCCTTGGGTACCTATGGTTTTAGGCTACTTCCGGTACTAATAGTACCGACACCGTATTTGATGTTTTGTAGTAGTGAATTTACATAAAAATTATGTAGAGTGCAGCAGCTACATTAACGGTAAAGTTCGGCTGTGCATGCGCAGCCGGCTACATCTGTGAATGCATGCATTATTACCAAAGCAGAACAGTACCACTGATTTCCTTCCGTTATAGA
>WNHE01000637.1:4083-14104 GCA_009805545.1 Oryza longistaminata
TTTAATTTTTTTTTGAAAAAACAAACTTTTCTAAAATTTATTTTTAAAATCCGTACATTTTAATCGTGGGCGTGATAGTTTTAGCATGTTAATCAGGGTAAAATGACCAAATAATGTTGTGTTTTGCCCACATTCGGCTGATGTGGCCGAAAAATTCAGATGACAAAAGTATTGGAAAAGTTCATTTAAAATTAAAAATTAAAAAGTTCAACTAATTGAAAAGAAAAATCACGAGGCGAAATCTCCTCCTACCCGCGCTTTTCGGCTAAGCAACCCCGTTCCTCCTGGGGCCCATCTGTCAGTGACGGGGGGTGCTGTCGGGTAGGGCCGGGGTGTCAGGCTCACGCTTGCTTCTCTCTCACGGCGTGATTATGGCGGGGGCGTTACGCGCGACGGTGACTTGGGTGAGCGTGGCGTTACGGCGAGGTGGGCCCACGCGTCAGTGAAAGGGGGTTACTGCTGCTGCTGTGTCCTTTTTCGCGGCGACACTTGTCGTGTGAGCTAAGGGAGAAGGTGACGTGTCATGACTCATAGTATGAGAGTACTATAGATGCATGCAAATATAGGCCGTGTTTAGTTCCCTTCAAACTTCTAAAAATTCCGTCAGATCGAATGCTTTGATATATGTATGGAGCATTAAATGTAGAAAAAAAACAATTGCACAATTTGCATGTAAATTGTGAGATGAATCTTTTGAGCCTAATTACGTCATGATTTGACAATGTGGTGCTACAGTAACATTTGCTAATGACAGATTAATTAGGCTTAATAAATTCGTCTCGTAATTTACAGGTGAAATCTATAATTTGTTTTGTTATTAGTCTAGGGTTAATACTTTAAATGTGTGTCCGTATACTTAAAAAAAACTGTGAAACTAAACACGGCCATAATTATTATTGGTTGAGAGAGTTGCCATGTCAAATGTACGGATGAAAACTGAAGAGTGGCAATTCTTTTCCAAATGAGTTGACAAATTTGATCGATAAAAAGCAGGCAAACTAGGGGAAATATGCGGTGGTTTCAAGGAAAAATTAGGGGTATATATGCATTTAAGATTATAGAGATGATCACATGAATATATGTAGTACTAGCGCAGTGAAATTAATTACTGATGATTGGCTTCGGTTGGGTACGTAGGGTAATTCATCAATTACCCCGTCTATACTTTTCTATTATGAGATGAACTTTTTTGGCTAATAATTATTTTACTAAATAAAAATATATTGGTAGTACTTTTAAATACAGATCTAATGGTATTAGTTTTGTGCCACTGATTATATCCTCATAGGAAAATGGTTGATCATGTTATAACAGAGCAAAATATGCTTTATTTTTCACATATCTCACACATACCAATAAAAAAATACCCCTGCTTTATCGAATCTCTCAATGCAACTATTTCTTACAAACTTCAATATAATGATTACTTAAACAAGAACTTATTTTGGGATGGAGAGATAAGTTTCGTAATATAATCCACGTGTTATTAAGCTATTCAGATTTTAAAAAATTAATGATACATGTTTCATAATTTAAAATAAAGGTACTACCTTCGTTTCAGGTTATAAGACTTTCTAGCATTATCCACATTTATATAAATATCTAGATTCATTAACATATACTACCTCCATTTCAGGTTATAAGACTTTCTAGCATTGCCCACATTTATATAGATGTTAACGAATCTAGACACACATACATATATATGAATATAGGCAATGCTAGAAAGTCTTATAACCTGAAACGAAGGAAGTATATAAATTTGGATAATGTTAAAAAGTCTTATAATATGAAAGGAAGGAAGTAGTATTTTGTTAGTTTGGTTTACTTTAGGCCTCACGTGTATCGCCGGTACGCGGTTTGTGATTATATGGCCTGATGTACAGTCACAATATAGATTCTGTGACCACCACAACCTGACAAACCATCAACCTATGTGTGCACATAGTATACAAGTGTCAGCACCAAAGATGATCTACGCAACAAGCCTATGGCAGCTAGCTAGCAAGGTTAAATTTGGAGTGTTGTTTGATATGACGTAGACATGGTTAATGAAGCTATGATTGATCTTAATATGTGGTTGATACAGCTACGAAGGAAGTTTGAAGCATGATTGGTTGATATTTGCTTTATTTGATCTCTTTATCTTTAATCAATTATTTACTATAGTTCACAGTCTTATTCAAGCTAGAATCGGTGGGTATGCAAGCAAAGTTAATCATTAATTGCATTTGTTTTGTACACTGTTTCTGTGGCTGTGTTTACTTGCATGTCTTGTAAGATTGACAGCAGGTAGGAGTAGCAAATATATCGAACAACTGAAAAGCAAGTCAGCACCAAATTAATGACGTTTTGTGTTGCAAATTAAATCCCGTTGGGAGGTTTTATGCATAAATATGTGTCTGCAGGCTACTGGTAGAGTGCTAGTCGATGCCCTCGTTTTCCACATTGGATTTTGGCAGAAATACTGTGATCAATTGATTAGATAGCTACTGCAAAATTGAAACTAAAATAAGAGTGGAGTTAGCTGAAGCGCTCTCACAGAATAAATTAAAAAGGTGGAGTTGGGTTTAGATTGCTCCACAATTTAACTCCAAACCTAACTCTTAAAGTTAAATTTAGGAGTTCAAACTCTATCAAACTGGCCCTAAAAGAATGGCATGATTGGTAGCCTAGAGCGCGCATGAGTGAATCCAGCTCAACGTATTGACCAAACCGTTTAGCATATAAAACTCGTGAACATTGTCACTATCTTTGGTTTATACATAAGTTGCCCAAATTTGCTACATTTATTGTGGCTAAACTCAAGTAGGTTAGGTTATCATAATCAGCGCGACACCGGTGCCAGCGAGATGAAAATCTCGTAACACCATTACACATTAATGTCACATGGGACCTAGATAGTAAAAAAGAAAGAAATATTTTTTTGTCACAGGTGTGGCTACAAACCAAACGTATGTCTAACTCAATGGAATTCGATCATGATAACCAAAATCTCTAATGAGTTAACCACATTGCCTGCATCATAGTCCTTTCAAATATTTTGTTCATTGTAATGATTGGAGGCGTGCGATATGATGCAGCAGTGGACAAATTAAAGCAGCCTCAGTAAATAATTAACTCACTTTCAACTTGCTCCAAAACGTGCTGATTAATCTACCAGTTTGCATGCATGGTCAGTAGTTGATTATCAAATTCATTGACAATGATAGACACCGAAACAATCGATTTCGTGTCCGCTCTCAAAGATAAACTGGTTACGACAAAAAAAGATGCGCATTTTAGTAAGCCCCCTTGCGTAGAACACAGGGGATTATAACTGGACGATCGATACAGGAGAAAATTAAAAATTAAAACTTTGGTAGCACATGCATACAACATATCTGAATATATATTCCGTTCTGCGAGTTTTAATTTTCTACAGTTTTTGAAGTTCATAGGACAACTTTGACACACTTCTATATATATCTCGTATTATTGTGTCTGGATCGATCAAGTAGTGTTTATTCAAAAAGATATCGTACCCGTTCAGTATACGGTATGTTAATTATCATACTACATAATTATTAAGTAGCTCGATCTCACGTATCACCTACGGTATCTGACCGTAGAAAGGATCAGAGTTGGAGGTTTATTAATAACAAGTAAAATTCAACTTTGTGTGCCTGAAATAATTAAGATAGTACGGGCATAAAATACACAGTATTGAGATGACGTATAATTTGTTCATGATACATGCATCCTTAACTGTCATTGGAATATTGCATAAAAGCAACTATATTAATTGTGTTTGTGGACGCATGTCATCTAGCGCATAATTTATCTATTTTTTTTGCTAGGAGTGCATAAATGATATCACCGTAATATACACACGACATTTTCTTCTCGATCAATGAAATTGCACGGAAAGCTCCTGTTTCGTCATCCATTGGGAAGACAAATATTTTCCTTTCGTAGTTTCGTTTCCAAAATATGGAGACGAGGTACTGAAAGGTACATACATCTAGCTTTGTCTGCGTCGTCCATGGTGCTTAATGGAGTACGAGTAGAAACAATGAAAAACTAAACACGGTATATATACTAGTGGTCTTGACTATTGACTTTTTGACCGGCATCAGTAAGACACAATAGTTTTGACATTTGACCGGCAACACATGCACAAGCACAGGCACATGCATGAATCCATAAAAGTTGCATTATTCCTACGTCCGTTTCAAAATATTGTTACCTGTATAGGTTGGGATACTTCTTAGGACTACCAATCTAGACAGATTCATTAGGTAGTAACAATTTATAACGGAGAGATAGTGTGTGTGTGTATATATATATATATGTGTGTGTGTGTGTGTGTTTATAAATATTTAAATTTTACAAAACTATAGGTACTTTAGTCAAATTATCGTAAAACTGTAGATTTAAGGTGTTGTATCGTAAAACTACCGATTTAACAATAAACTTATCACAAAACTACATGTTTAAGGCTAAATATCTCAAAACTACATATATAATAATAAAATTATCACAAAACTAAACATGTTGGGGTTTAAATCCTTAGCATTACTATTATGTTGAGTTACAAATATCCAAGTTTTGTGAGTAGTTTTGTGATAATTTTGTTACTAAATTTGTAGTTTTGCAATATTTCACCTTATATGGGTGGCAAGTTACATTGGATGTCGTACGACAACAATTTTCATAAACTATATACCCAAGATAATCGGAAACTCTTTTAGTCCCTCAAAATTTTATAATAAATTTCATAGAACCATAAATATTTCGAGCAAACTATCACAAATCTACAAATTTAAAGTGTCAGATCACAAAACTACAGATTTAGTATGAAATTTCTCACAAAACTAAATATTTAAGATAGTGTCAAATAAAATTAAGATGGAGTGTAAAAAATAAAGATTAGGTAGCGAATTTATCACACAGCTATAGGTTTAGCACCAATCTAATCACAGAACTACACCATTTATATAGCTCCAACATAAAGATAGTGTTAGGGATTTGAACTCTAGAATCTCTAATTATATGATACTTGGCTTTTAATATGTAGTTTTATGACAAGTTTTTTTGGTTAAATATGTAGTTTTGTGATAGAACACCTTAAATCTGTAGTTTTGTGTGATAGTTTGATCAAAATATATGTTGTTTGTAAAATTTACTCAAATTTTTATAAATAGTATAGAAAATCAAGTGTAAACTCAGTTTAACATATCAAGAAATATTTTAAAAAACAAATTCAATGTATAAACATATCGGTACTGTTCAATCTAAATTTATGCTCTATATTGTGAAATTTTCTCCACCATTTACGTTAAATTTGACAGGAAAAAAAAAGAAGCATATGAGGGGAAGAAATTAGAATCCTCATCGCCACATGAACACAGAGTACAGTATATATGCATGCATGGCAGCACGTTCAGTACCAATTTGGCTAATTGGCTAATTGATGCTCAGCACACATTGAAGTCAACGGCTGCTTAATTATGCTTTGCCTGCACTGCCATTCCATAATTCAGTGAAGGCTATATTTTACTCTAGTACTACCTACTACTATGGAGTATTTTACTCCAGTAGTAAGAAAACTTGTCAACGAAAATTTATCTATCTAATCTATATACTCCGTACATCTCAAAATATTATTACCTCCGTCCTAAAATACCTAAAATACTTGTCGATTTAAGTTTTTTTTTAAAGTTTGATCATTCGTCTTATTAAAAAAATTATGGAATTATTATTTATTTTGTTTGTGACTTGTTTTATTATCAAAAGTACTTTAAGTATGATTTTTTTAATTTCTAAGAATGTTTCAAATAAGACGAATAATCAAACATTAAAAAAAGTCAAAACGACCATTAATTTTGAGATGGAGGTAGTACAACGTAAAACTGGAGTAGACATATCATAATACTACGAATCTGAAAAACCAATCCTAATACCACGAATCAAGATAGAGATCTATCTGGATTCCTCGGACTATATATCTCGTTGGTTCTAGATTGCAATATTTTGGAACGGAAATATTATATATTAGTTGGACTTTAAAAGAATCTCACATTAATAAAAAGAACAGTGAATAAATTTAGCTATTCATCTAACTGCACTGGGACTAAATTATTGTTGTTTACTTGAGTTTACATTAGTTACAGCTTCCCAAATATTGATGTCTAATTGTAAATTAAATCAATATGATGCTAACCTGAAAGTCCAAAATATTTAAAATTTCATGTCTATTCATTACGATTTTCAAATTATTAGGTAAAACAACTGATGACAGGCCAAGTACAACTGTATTTATGAACTTTGGATTTCGGAATTAATATATCAAGAAGGAATTTAAGTTGTAACTATATATATTTGTTATTTATGGGTCCATGTCAATTATGACTTGAGAATTATTAATTAAATTTTATAAGAACTAATAAATTAAAATAGTAATAAATCAAAACACCAAGATGGCTACAACTCCATGCTTATTTTTACGTTTGAGTTTTAGAATTATTAAATTATGAAAAACTGTAATTTGGTACAAACTGAGTACAATTTTATTTGTATTAATTTTGAATTTCATAAATCATTTCATGTAAGAAAAGCTAAAATTACAATAGTATAACAAGTACAACTTTATATTTATTAATTACGTGTACATTCCGTGCACATCAACTAATAAATATCATCAAAAAAATCCAAAAACAATCAATCAATAGTATTACACCTACTTATAACATCTTAACCTGAAATTCATTACATTTTAGTCGTAAAAAAACAAAAATTCTGACAGATTTAAGACTACAAGTCTATTGAAATTTTGTCTTTTTATTTTTTTAACGCCTTGCACAAGACGATGCGAAGTTCTATCGATAGAGCAGAAAAAACTACAAGATTACAACCCTGAAGGGTCATAACCAGGAAAAAAGAAAAAATATGCCATCACCCCCACACACCGATAACGCCAACACACAAGTCCAGGAGAAGGCTAGCACAGGACCGGCCACCGCTAAGCGTGACCAACCGCCACTAGACCAACAAAGGAACGCAGACGAGATCGTCCCTTAGGGTATGCCAAAATGACGTTTTCAAGAAGAGAAGCGACGGAAAAACCGCCGCCGCCGTCCGTCGGGGCTCAAAGGAGCCAAGACTAGGCTTTCGCCCGGCAACCACCCTTGAGGTGTGAGACAGCACGACAACACCCTCAGGAGGGTGAATGAATCATCGTTGTCGGTCCGGCCAAGGCCGGACTGGGTTTTCACCCGCCGCTCACCACCTGCGAATCTACGCTGACGCACCGATGCTCCACCACCACTCAAGCTCTGCCGACATCTGGGACCCCTGCACCGGCGCCCCCTGCCGGCCAGCCTTCATGCGCCAAAGACCACGCCACACCCACCGGCAGCTCCTCCTCGCACCGAGGTCGCCTCCTCCACCGCCGGCCACATCTCTCGCGCCAAGCCGGCCTCCTCCACCGGACGCGTCTCTTGCACCAATCCAGCCTCCCTCCATTGGCCGCGCATCTCGCGCCAAGCCGACCTTCATCTCCATCGCTCGCGCCTCTCGCGCTAAGCCGGCCTCCGCTGCCATCGGCTACGCCTTTTTGCGCCAAGCCGGTCTCCGACCCCTCCTCCAAACGATGCCGCGCCGGCCAGATGCAGCCGTCTGCCAAGCCCTCAGCTAGCCGTCCGAGGCCGCCATACCTCCAGTGATCGCAGTCACGGTCACCACCACCGCAGCCGCTGCTGCCGAACGCCCAGCCACCTCGTCGTCGCCATCCTCACCTCGTCGCCGTCACCCACCACGGCCAGTCCTCCTCCTCCCGTCCACGGTCGCTGTCCGGCCCATCGCCCATGCATGCCGAAGCCATGGACGCCGCCTCCAGCTGCTGCCGGCACCGACCGCACAAGCCACTTGGAACAATTTTTCTAGATTTTTTATGATATTTATAGTTGGTGTACATGGTGTATTCATGATGGTTTATGTGCATAGCATATGTTCTCATATAACCAAAGAGAGATTTTTGTACGTACCAAAATTTATATACTAGCTAGGATGTATTCCGGTGACTTCTCAGGAGGGTAAGATCATTCGTATATAAATTGTGCAAACATACAACTTGGTCGACGGAGAGGACCAGCAAACAAGCACAACCATCGCTTTGATAGTTGACTTAACGAATCCGGCCGTACGTACGAGTAGGGTCGCCTAAACAGACAATACGATATATTTTAAGCTTTGATTAATTATGACGGTACGCATCTTTTTCTCTCCGCCTTTTAAAACAAGATATTTAAATGCATCGTCCATCCGTCATGCATTTGTGTAACTAGCAAACCATTTTCCATGATTATACACGAGCTAGATTTTATATTCAAAAGTGGAATTGAATAGATAAATATATTTGTTTCCATTTCGATATAAATATATTTTATATACGACCATATCGATCAATATATATGAGCCTTTATGGCTTTATCATCTTAACCCGCCACGATCAAGTGATGAAAGTGATGAAATTTTTTTTATTTCTTTTATTAATGTGATAATTTTTTAATCTCTAAAGTGAACATAGTGGAAATAAATGGACCAAGCATCCAGATGGTCATATTCTAGTTTTACGTAGATTTAAGGTAGCGTTTGAAACAGATTATTCACATGTCACATATTATCTATTCGATTATAGGAATATATTAAATATCTTACTCCCTCCATCCCAAAATATAACAACTTTTAGTCCTCAAGATTTGTCCCAAAATATAACAACTTCTTCACCAAGCTTCTCTTCCTAACCAATCACAACTCTCCACCATTTACTTTTTCCACCTACTGCACTACTCAACCAATTACAACTCTCCACCATTCACTTCTACATACTTTCTTAATAACCGTGTCCAACTCTAAAAATGTTTATATTCTAGGACGGAGGGAGTATGAAATAAACCTTACAATAAGTGGTTTAAGCAATGCAGCAATTTTTTTTTTTTTTGAGAATTCATATTTAGAACCATTGAGGACAAATAACTCTTAGCAATAATCTGGTGATCAATAAGCTGAAAATATAACTAGGCATTGAGTTAGTCGTGACAAATTGTCTATGGTATTGGAAATGGCCAAAAAAGTTCATTTTATCACACATTTTAGTTTGATGATACTAACTTGCATGTGTTGAGTTTGTTTCATGACAATATGTTGGGTATATGTCACTTTCAAAGCAATGGATAATGCACAAGTAGCTTTCCCATGCATGAACCAGAACATGCATGTAGGATAAGCTAGCTAGGTTTAATCCATATAGATATAGTACAAGTCCATAGTCAATGGCGTGGACGTAGTAATTAATTAGTGTGTACATGAGGGATGTGATCAACTTGGTGACTTGATAAGCACAGTGTAAGTGTAAATTAATATTCTTTTTGATGACGTTGTTTGCTCGGACTAATATAATTGCCACTGGAATTGGATTCCATAGAGTTGTTTATGAAAGAATGCCTTGCCAAGATACGAGACAGAGATACAGTGGAAATATGAAACTTGTCTAAGTTGGATAGCGTTCTGATCAGCCTGCAAGCAAAACTATTGTACGTACAGTTAGCTGATCAAGAATTATCTCAAACTTAATTATGTCCTCATAACATCTTTCATTGAGATTTCTTGCCGGCAAAGTATATATGTGACTTATAATGCATATAGAAGTTCGTTCAGTGCAGTTTCTTGGAACGCTAGAGAGGATATATGACGAGAACATTTTTTTTCCCTGATTCACAAAACAATCTACAAATGATAGTTAATTTTTGTTTAAAGATAAAGGAGATATTTTTTTATTGCAGTATAAGATATCGTCTATAAATTATAGTTAAAAACCAACTTATGATGAAAATGAAATTACATGTTAAAAAATAAAAAAGAAACGTTAAACTATGTTTTCTCCCTATACAAGTCATTTATATCGGGCAAATTGAGTAAATGCCCATGTACACAAATTGAGTAAGCCAAGAACAAAACCATTACTACAAAACAATACTTA
>WNHE01000761.1:0-12683 GCA_009805545.1 Oryza longistaminata
AAAGTATTCACAGATCAGGAAAAGAAAAAGAGATCAACTTACACTTTAACTGGAATATCACAGACTTTGGTGCGGCATATGTTCTTAGAATCTTTTTGTAATAATACATAGTTCAAGCCACCACCTACCACAAAAAAATATATCCTTCAGGCAAAAATTCACACAGTATGTATTCTACCAAAAAGGGCAATTCTAACAACAATATAAAAGAAGCAAGCATCATTCATAATTGATGTGAATAAATGTTAACATATTGGCATTGCATTACTACCATTTTTAAGTTATAAAAAAAGGCTGGACAAGTTTGCCACTTCATCACATGTTAAAGTGAGTACTAGGACCCTATCCACATCTATCAACACTGTTGATCAGTTAAAAGTACAAAACTAGAGCTGTTAATATAAATTTAGGAGTATAGGTGATAGAGTTTCCACAGATTTTGCAACATGTGAAGTTTCAGGGGTACAAGTGGACTTGGTGCAGTTTCCTCTTAATTTTGCAGTGGAACCTGGTCTACAGAAAGGATATGGCCAATTAGCCATCCTTTATGGCAACGCATCTCAAATAATCATACCTTGATTTTCATGTGGCGGCTCATTCAAATCAAGTGTTTCATCCGCCATCTCCTTCTCTTCACCCCCTATGAACAGCAACAACCATCAAATGATAACTATATTTTCTAAAAGCAAAAGATCATCATGCATGTAAACTGAAACTGAAACCAAGCATGAGTATTAACTAAGCAGGTCAATTGTCATTCTGGAGTAACATATGACCATTAAACAAGCCAGTAGATCCAGAAATGTGGTATAGTAGACTCACAGTATCGTACATCATTAATCGTTCAAACTAGATGAAGCAAACTTACCAAATCCCAAGTTACATGACTATTCATCTATAATTTATTAAATAATAAATGCCAAAAGAAAAAAATCAACTGGGCAAACAGGCCAATCCGACCAAAACTCATCACAAAGGTCAAACACGACAAGAATTTGCTGGTGAATAATATATCCCAGAATGCTAAATACATGCCAGATAACATGCTTAAAACTATCCAGATGAATCGAACTAAGCAATGCTACAAATTATAAAAACATCAGATTCAGCCCTACATAACTACATAAGTCAGGTACAATCAAGCAGCAACGAGGCTCAACTCTCCAGTATATTAAAATGCTAAATGCAGCTCCAAGGCTTCAATGAAGGCCATGACTCATCAAATGCCCTCCTTACAGCCTCGCATAACTCAACATATTAATGTGATTCCACTATAGAAGAAAGAAAGCAACAAAAAGTACTTGAGATCACGGTCCAAAGTGGTGATTTATGTCACTTAACACCTCCAATCATAAATATTTGACATTTAGGACAAGATTTGATTAAACTTTTAAAGCATTCACCATTAGAATAAGCTTATGATGCTATGATAGAACTTTTCGAGGCAAATCTACACAAAACTAAGCATTTGAGAAGTTACTCATAGTCAAAGTTTCAAAAGTTTAGCCAAATTTTGTCCGAAACATGAAGCATTTATTGCAGGAGTGAATACTTTGGTTACACACCGAGCTCGGTAAAAGACACCACCTTCAACCCCCACAAAAATCCCAAAAGACTATCCGTCTTCTATAAAGACCATGAGCACCCAAAAAAAAAATTCTCAGCAAACAAGTTCTTAATGCGCATCAAAGGCATCAATAGGATTGCAAAGTAAATTACCAAAAAAAACAGAGAGAGAAATAAAACTGAAAGCGGAGAGAGAATGGACCACCTCCACACATTTCTACCCAAAAGAAAATTTTGGGCACCCGAATCCCCCGATCACGCACCAACCACTACGCGAGCAACCGCAAAGCACGTCACGAACACCACCACTACCCACTTCACCTCAAATACCCAAACATCAAAGGCAACCGCACAGTAATTTTTACCCCCCAAAAAAAAGAACAGGAGAAAAAAAATCAAAGCGGCGAGGGATTTGACCTATAGACACATTTTTCTCAAGGGAGAAAATGAAAAAAAATCCAGCCTCCGATCGCATACCAAACCACTGCACGCAAGCAAGTCGTCACCACCACCAGTTTCAAAAAAAAAAAAAAAGTCGTCACCACCAAAAACCCCACTTCGCCTCAAAACCCCAAACCCCCGAGCCCCGGTTCTCGAAAAAAAACAACCACCCCCGAGCACTCCGGCGCCGGCCACGGAGCGCATGCACACACACCCAACACGAACCACCGGAATCCACGGCGGTGGTAGCGAACCAACACCCCCCCCCCCCCCCACCACCACCACCACCACCACCAAAAAAAAAAGGAAGCGTGAGTGACAGCGGAAGGAAGCTAGGGCTTGGCGTGACGCGTGCATTACCGGGAGGATCGGAGGCGAGGCGGAGACGGAGGGCGGCGGCCACGGCGGCGCGGTGGGATTTTGGGCGCGGCGAAGCGGGGCGTGTTTTGTGCTGGCGATACGAAGAGCATTGAAGCGGACGCCGCTTCCGCTCGCCTACTACCTTAAGCCTATATAGCCTCGCCACGTGGGATTGTTCTTTTTGGTTTCTTTTTTCTTTTTTTATACCGTTGCAGTAACTTTGACCGTCGCCAACGTCACACATACAAAACAAGTCTTTTCTTTTTTCACCGTTGCATTTATTTTGAACCGTCCGCCAACGTCACACATCAAAACAAAGCCGCCGAGGGTTCACCACTATCCTCCGTTCAAATAAAATTAAACCTAGTAGTAAATATTAATATCTATAATAGTAGTGTTATTATAAAAGAGAATCTTCGTTCTAGTGAAACATTTATATTAAAAATAATAGATAGATTTTTAATTTATTAAAAATTTAAGTGGATTATTGAGTTTTGCCTTTTACATTTTATATATTTCACCGCGTGAAAATAACCGTGTTTATATTATTTTGTGTAGTGTCTAACTAACTGCCAAGTGCCTCACAACACCAAAATTAAAGTGTGTTTGTGTGCATGGGCATGATCAGGTGAAATTTAGGTGCTTGTTTGCGTAGTTTGGTTTTAATTGAAATTACGTTGTTTTGCAGGAGATGGGTAAACTTGGGTATCATTTTTCTCCCTCTAATAATCCCATTAGTTGACAGTTATGACTAACCAAGCACACTTAATGCTCTAATGTTTTGGTGGCAGGGTTTAGAAATAATACAGCATTATAAATAATACATTTTAATGAAAAATTGTTTAAGAAATAAATAGATGTTGATTGATACAAATCAAAAGTTAGCACCCTATAGGTACCTATCGACAAATAACCGTAGTTTGATAGGTACCTATCGAACAATCATTGTCGACAGGTCGCCTGTCGAATAATAGTTGTTTGACAAGTTAGTTGGCTGATTGAAAAAGGAAAAGAGCAACCATGGATCAAGGTTTGATAGATCCCACAACTAGGGGTGAAAACGAGCCGAGCAAGAACTTGAGCTCGGCTCGGCTCGTTTCTGGCTTGAGCCAACTCAAGCTGGCTTGCAAGCCTTCTTGTTGAAACACCTTTATATATATATTTTAATCATTAAAAAAAAGTAAGAACAAATCATCGACATATAAAATTAAATAAGTTTATATATATCAATTCTCAAAATTCTTAATAATAAATTTCAAATCGATAAATAATAAGTATAAAAAATAAAATAATCTATATAAACACATGATGGCCTAGGCTCACGAACCAAAACAAAGCAGCTCGCTAGTCAACTCGGACTGGGCTCATTTTCAGCAACAAGCTAAAAAGGATGCTTGGTTTGGCTCGTTTGGCTTACGAGTCATGCTAAGCCAACCAAGCTCGAGCTGAGCTCATGAGCCGAGCTTTTTTTTCCACCCCTACCCACAGGCCACTACATGCATACACACACATTCCTGTTAGATGCATCCACACACATCCATTCATATTCAATATATAGGATATGTCACATCCGGTATTATTTTTTTTAAGAGACGGGGGAGTATGACCAAAAGGCATATCTAGCCTTATGGCATGTTCATATTGTAGCCAAAATAAACCTTACCAAAATTTGGACAATGCCAAAATTTTGCAAAGAATGGCCTTGGTATCAAAGGATTGAAAAACCGGGATAACAAGGATCTAATGAATTATAAGTTTAATAGATCCTCTTTAGTTGAACATAGATTCTTTCACCCAGGTGATCAGGACTCATAGAAGTATCTAACGTGATTAGGCGGGGACAGGATTCGAACCTGCAGTCTTCAAGTCATGACCCTGATGAGCTGACCAATTCCTCTAACCCCGCTTCTTCCCCCTGGTCTTCTTTCCCGCTGGGTTCACCTTGCTTGCTTGGCGAGATAGAACCAACGTTTAGGTTCCTTGCGGCTAGGCGTGGAGGTTGGAACTCCTGACGACTGATACGAACTTGCTGGCAAGATGGCAATATTGTCAAAATTTTGGCAGAATTTCTTATGTATTGACCAAATTTGGCAACAAACTAAACGTAGATAATTTTTTTTGGCAAACTTTGCCAAAAATAGATATGGTTGAAAATGGCATCAAAGTGAACATGCCCTAGTAAAATACTACAAAATTAATGAATAGTTATGCCATCCATGACTTCACTACTACATCACCAGATATTATTTTTGGCTTCTTCTACTATATTTGTTGGGCATTTATTTATGGGAAGTCCAACATATTATTTTAGTCCAAAAATAATGGTTAAAAGTTGTAGTGCGAGAATTAAGGCCATGTTCTTTTCAACTGTAACATCGAATTGTAAAATTGATTATTTACTCTACGCTTGATATGTGCATTTTAAAAATCTACTTCATTCTTTAAATTACTTGCTATAAACTATCTATAAAGTTTATTTCTTAAAATATTCATTTATACCTATAATAAATTAATAATTCATAGTAATAATCTAAATCACGACCTAATAAGATCATACTAGTAGTATGTAGAGCTATCATTCTAACTACCATGATAAGTGACGTCGACATAGCAGTCATTGAATCCCTATAATTAGCGTTATGGAAACCTTCGTCGTAGAGTCGAGCCTCAGTTCAATGGAGAAGAGTCCATGAGTCATCATAGCCTTATATGGTATGGAGGACAAAATATAGGCTATGTAGCCGAACGAGCCGTAAGTGACCGATCCGTTTAGAGTAAAATCGGACGCTGACGTTAGCATGGTAAAAGACTAGAATGCTATGTCCTTAGGAAAGGACATATTCTTGCCTAGCAAATTAGTTGTTAAAATATTATTACCCAAACATACTACTTGCAAGTGTGGAAACGATGCAAGAAAAAGACTTTTCGGCAATTTTTTTTTTTATGAATGCGATATTGCAAAAGTCTTTGTCGACGACTTAATAGGGAAGCTAATTTTATAGTACAAGTACCTAAAAATATGTCTATTTTAAAGAGTTATTGTAATTAGTTGATGAGCCTCATAATTTTTTTTTGCTAAACATTCTAGCTAACGATGTAACTGTATTTTCATATACCAAAAACGCGCCAAGTGGCTTTCCTAAGGAAAAAAAGGGAGTACTACCAAAAATAGGAGTACAACAGCAAGCTTCCAACACCGTCGATTCTCGTAGCGAAGATCAGAAGCAGCATAAGCCACTATCCCCCAAACGAGATTTTTCTTTACCGAAACGGTTAAAAAAAGCAGAAACAGTAAAAAAAAAAGAGAGAGAGAAAAAAAATAAACCGGAGCGGGTGAAAAAAACCCGTGAAACAAACCCGCTCAGTTCAAAGCGTTCCCCCTGTTCATTTCGACCTCTCCCTCTTCCTCTCCGTCGTCGTTCTCCCCGTCTCCGGCTAGGGTTTCGGCCGCTCGCCGCCCTCGCCTCCGCCTCCGCGCAGCCGCCGCCGCGCCGCCGCTTCGGGGGGGGCAGGGAAACCCTCCTCACCCACCGCGCCCGTGTCTCTCTCCCCGTCGACCCCTACGGGCTACGGCTCTACACCCTCCCCGCCTCGGCTCGTGTCTGTTCGCCCGCGGGGACGCTGTTTCCGGCGGCGAGGCGCGGCGCCGGCCCGTCCGGCTGGCACGGTGCGACGACGGCCCTCCTCCTCTCCTTACCGACCTTCTCTCTCCCCTCCCCTGCCCTAGCCTTCTGCGCTGTGTGGCGTCGTCGCGCGCGCGCGCGCCCGGACGGCGAGCATCTCGATTTGAGCCTAATTGAAGGTATTTTGTTCATCCTCCTGTGGGATATGGCTTGGATTGATTTGTTTCTCTCTAGTTAACCCTTCCAATTCGTTGGATTTGCTTAATTTGTTGCAATGCGTGTGGTGCTAATGGCAGTTTGTTTGTTTCAAAAATAATTTTGGGTTCAGCTGAACCCATGGCCCAGTTTAGGTCTGCGCCTGTTGAAAGCGAGGCGGACCAGGCGCCATGGCCCTGTGGATGAAGCCAATGCTGTGGAAGAGGAGAAAATCTGGTAAGGCTGAGGATGGCCTGAGGAGGCTGCCGATACCGTTGATCCTGTGAAGGATTCAGCAAAGCCTGAAGGCATGGATGCGGGAGGAGGAGGCGGCGGAGCAGGAGGGTGGGCCGCAGCGGATAAGGCAAAGGATATTCCTGTGACTAGTAACGGTAAGACGGATGCTGGCGGAAATGAGGTGGCTGAAATGAAGGTTGAAAAATTGGAGAATGGTGATGGGCATGTGAAGGCGGACGGCGATAGCAATGGTGATAACAAGGGTGCTGATGGTGAGAAACAGCTTATGTTAGCGTCAGCTGGGGAGGACGTGGAGGACCCGGTGCTGTCCAAGCTTGCAAGCAACTCCTTCATGTTTGATTACAGCTGTGGTGGTGATGACTCGGGGACTGAGAGGAGCAGGCTGCTTTCATGAAGGAACTTGAGCGGTTTTACAGGGAGAAGCTTATGGAATTCAAGCCCCCGAAGTTTCTATGGTGAAGGGTTGAAATGCCTCAAGTTAGTACAAGGACCTCTTTGTCTGTATGTTAGAATTTGTTATGTGCTATGGACATGAACTAAATTTATCTTGATTTTAATTTTTTTATAGGTTGTGGAGACAAGTGACTGGGTTGGGTGGCTATGATCAGGTACCTCTTTGATGCCTTATTGAATAATATCTGACCATCTGGGTTATAGTGTCTTTGGATTACTTGCTTGCTATTATGCATTGCAATGGACAGCAAATAAATAGACTACAAAACTCAAAACAAAAAAAATGCGAAAAAAATATTTCCAACTCAAAAACTTGTATGACCACATGAGATCATTTGGCCTATATATGATCATGTGCAAATGATGCATTTTTCCTTATTAAAAAAACTTGCAAACAATACATCCATGTCTACCACGTATATATAGCCACAGAAGATCTCTGAACTGAGGGTGGCTGTAGAACACACCTGTCACTCCAAAAGGTTCCAAGTCCTTTTGTAAGATTAAATATTTGCTTTCTGCACATATTATGTATTATGAGCTGGAACATTAAGATTATAGGACTACAATATACTGTTTTACTTATATTTCCCTTTATAACTAGTTCAAGAAAACAAATCCAATATATGTATTATAAACTAGTTCAAGAAAACAAATCCAATATATGTATCATACAGGGTTGGTTATGTGAGTTTTTTTTTGGCACTTCGGCAATATGCTTTTCCAGTGTAGTTCCTTTTGTTATGTTAGAATGGAAGGCCCATTTGGAATTTTGAAAATGATTCCAACAGCAAGCTATAAGCCAAGCAAAACAATAACAAAAAAAAAAAAGGATTTAGGCTTTTAGCATGAATGAGTTTTTGGTATGCCAGTTTGTTATCATAACGTACATATCTGATTCCACACCTGTATTATAAAGTGGAAGATGTGGATTTTATTTGCCTACCTATTTTTCTTTCCATATACCATCAGATCCTATTAATTTGATGCATTGTGTGCAAAGTGTCTGCCACTATTATTTCTGAATCTAATCTGTTTTCGGACCTTTTCTCCTGAAATATTCAACTGACCTGATTAAGTGAGTCAAGAAAATAGAGATCAAAATCGACACTTCTATTTCCTACAGTAATACACCAATCATGATGACAGTTCCATTTGCACAGAAGTAGTGTGAGACTGACCATATATAAGTTCAGTTCTTGTTCACCAAATTGATATCTCTAAGCTATTATTAATTTCTTTGTGTTACTAAAATATTATATGCCGCATTGTGATTTCGTGACATTGTTGTATAATCTTTAGTAATGTGCACTGCATGCTTGCTTACTAGTTGCATCAACAGGTGACATCGTGCAAACTGTGGCGACAAGTGGGAGAGTCTTTCAAACCTCCGAAGTATGTATCTGATTTCTTCGCATTCTGTTCAGGCCATTTGGTGAATCTCAATTAATTGTGCAATGATGGAAGCTAACTTGGTTGGCATAAGCTCAGAATTCGAATACTCTTTATGTTTTATGCAGGACATGCACAACTTTTCATGGACCTTCCGTAACTTCTATGAGAAGGTATGTAGAGTTCAGAGCATGCTCAACCTTGTCTGCAGTTTTAGTTCTCTAGTTGCAGCACTGTTGTGGTTGAATCCTGTATTCCCCTCTCACGTCATGAGCCAATGACAACCA
This sequence comes from Oryza longistaminata, assembly GCA_009805545.1. Lineage (NCBI taxonomy): Eukaryota > Viridiplantae > Streptophyta > Magnoliopsida > Poales > Poaceae > Oryza > Oryza longistaminata. Next base: position 8,576 of record WNHE01000761.1, read on the forward strand.
CAGTAGTAATTGAAGAAAAAAAATCAATTCATTTAACATATTCTAAGATTTTGCATGATTCTTGTAAAAGGAGTCTTGAAACAAAAGTACACGCAATACTTTGGAAGTTTTTGCCAAACTGTCAACATAAGACTATGCCCTTAAATGCGATCCCATCTCGATGACCGTCACATAGATGGATCATATTTGAGGCTATTTTCTCTTGGTTCTATTACTTGGTAGATAAGCACAGGTGCTGGTTTGCATGATTTGTTTTTCTCTTTGAATTGCACAAGCAGAATGCAGCAGGAACACTGGTTCTTAGCTGGGGGAACTGAGTGTATAATAAAATTTAAACGCCAATGCATTTTTCAAGAGTAGTGTTATATTTTAAATCAGCATTGGTTTTATTTTTCCCCCTTCTGTCTCAACCGACCCTCTTTATTGTTTTTGTTCCATGCAGGCACTCCTTGAATATGAGAAACACAAAATCGAAACGGGCGAGTTTCAAGTTGCTGCATCTAATTTAACAGAGAGGATTACTTCTGAAAGTCAGGTACAGTAGTATGACGGCTAGCATAAGTTTCCATGATCCCTGTGGAAATCAGACATAAATGGGTCCTGTTTTCTAACTATTATTTATGTCCAAAATATAAGAAATTTTGGGCTTGGACACGGGTATTAAGAAAGTAGGTGAAATTAAATGGGAAAGATTGTGATTGGTGAGAAGAGAATGTAGGTAGAGAAGTTATATTTTGGAACAAATTTTGAAATGCTAGAAGTTATATTTTGGGAGTAATTTAAAAGGAACTGATTTCAGATGGAATGAAGATTCATTCTGCATTTAAATTTTTGACTTCCTTTATTGCAGATGTTTGTTTAGTTGTGTTAAATACTTCAGCAGGAAATATGTTATTTTTTTGAGATGTGTAAGGATCTTAAAAGGACGAGCTTATAATCTTGATACAGGTTGGCATCCATGCTTCTGGTTCTGGAAGAGCTAGAAGAGAATCTGCAACCCGAGCTATGCAAGGCTGCACTCTCAGCGCTTGCTTGGCAATGGTGAAATTGCTGATCCAATAATTAAAGTACGTGTTCGTTCAAGTCAATTGTCATTAGTGACTTGCAATTTGTTGTATCAGTAACCTTTTGTTTTTACCAGGATAAAGGGACGGTGTCTGTCTTAAAAAAGGATAAAACTCTAAAAGCAGCGGTACCATTTCTTGATTTTATTTTTTAAACATCATCATGCTATTATTTACTATGTTTGCTTTTTTTAGGTTCTGCCAAGAGGAAAAGGACACCAACCTTGGAAGATGACAGGATTGTACCATATAAACCTGACAAGCTACAGTAAGTCTTGCAGATGATTCTCTTTCCTTTGTCATCGAGCATCCACAAATCATGTAATATTACTGTAGGCACCAGTCTGTTCTTTTGAATGTCACGATGATATTATAAGGCTCATCCAGTTAACTATTTGGTTTTGGCATGCCAATTGATTTTTTCACTCTTCCACCCTCAATTTTTATGATGTGAAACTGTGAAACTGATTTCAATTATTTCTATTTGCAGAAATGACTCATTTCTTGACCTTGGCCCTCCAGCTGATTGGGTAAAGATAAACGTTCGGAGAACCGTATGTATCTCATTTGGATCATCATATTTTGCCTTTTTCATGCTTTTTTTGGCCTCTTTTTAGCCACTTGCCCATATTTTCCAGTTCTAGTAGTTCTCCACAGAAGTTCTCAAAAACTATGCTAGCGAAACGTATATTATGTTTGAAATCTGTAGAACTATCGTGGAAGTTAGAAACAGCATGTTTAACCAGAAATCAGGGGAAACATATTTTCATGGTCATTTTGAAAGGAAAAATTCTTTTTCTTGCAGAAAGATTGCTATGAAGTCTATGCATTGGTTCCTGCCTTCTGCGGGAGGAAGGTAAATAAATTCTACCATTCAATTAGCAAGCATGCAGTTAGACGCTTTTGGTTCAGTTATCATTTACCAAGCACTCTCTGTCATAAGTTGGCAACGTGTCCTATGCACACAAGCTCCGGTTGCACTAATTGTGCACACCAACTGAGAGATGCCCTAAAAGAATCCAAAAGAATTTCTGCATATACTTGTAATCTTATTCCACCTATCTATGAATTTCAAGTTTAGACTCATACTGCAAAAGTTGAATGACTTTGGTACTTTGGTTCTAGATATTCCTTATTCATATCTAATACATTGATGCAGGTACATGTTCAGTCAGATCCTGCTGGCCGTTTGATAGTTACTGGAGAGCCTGAGCAACTAGACCATCCTTGGTGTTACTCCATTCAAGAAGGTCTGTCAGTGTTAACCTTTTGAATTTATTGATGTTTCATTTTATAATTTATTCTTTGCATTGAAACGGTACACTTACTTCAGGTTATTAGTTTGCCCTCCGCATTGATCCTCATCAAACTTCGGCAGTTGTCACTCTCCATGACAGCTATTTGTCCGTGCACCATTCGAGCCAGTCAAAGTAAATGGTGCTCTACAAGATATGAAGCGCAACATGCAAGTATGCCCTTGTTCCCTAAAGATGCGCTGCAAACTTTCGTGTTCTGAAGTGTCGTCTGTATGAAAGTAATGAAAAATGAAAGCATGTTAGTGAACTGGTAAAATTTTAAGATGGGCGCAGAGGATGTTAGTTGAACTGTAAATCTTGTTGTAGTCGTTTAGATAGTTTCTGTGGTTGAATACCATTGAACTGTTGTAATCTGTTTGTTCCTGAGTCATAAATGATAGAACTCAACATTGTTGTTGCTGGACAGTAGTTAAGTTGGAATGGGTTATGATTTGCATTCTTAAGTGTTATTTTCGAGTTGAATTAACACATGTTTGAGACAGGACACACCTGAACTAATCCACTTCTTTCTTGCAGGTTGCCTTTGTAGGTGGGGTTTATGTGATTGACTTGGGCCTGTTCATCCTGATCTTCGTTGCAAACTAGTTCTTTCTGGCTTTCATGACTCCTGCCATGTTGTCTATTCTGTATTGATTATTCTAGATTAACTAGATGTCTAGTTATGTATCTTGTAGTTCGTTAATTATATGTAGCTTAAGTTAGCTCTAGTAGTTTAGAATGTTAATGCCGTGATGCTAAACATGTCATGGTTTCTTTCTTCCTTTTTTTTTTTCTCAACTAAAGAAAAGGGGATAATTTGAGAGTTAGCTTGTGAGGTTATTCCTAATACTCATTCTCATACTAAGAACATGAAGTCAGTGATAGATTCTTGATGTAACTGTTGCCTTGTGCATTGCTTTGTATCTGTAATAACTGAATTGACAACTGTGCCGGACCATCCCTTGAAACTATTACATGATGGTGTATCAGTTGTTTTTAATGTTTTTCTTGAAACTAGTCTTAGTTCTAATGGCTAACTACGTGGAAGTGAAATATCACAGCGCTGTCAAGGCCAGTTAAAAGATGAGAAAATTGCTGTTCTCTCTTTTCTTGGGGATTGGCCTCGGTGCTTGCAGAGGATTCAGAACTCGTCGCTTTACTAGTACTACATTGCTTATAATATATCTTCAAAATTATTGCACAAATTTTGTTTCATTATTGTGTTAAAGTCGCATACTCACATGTATGCGTACGAGAGGTTTCAGCCTTCCATTCCAGTGTGGTGCAGGGAATAGTAGTAGTTCATGCCAGTGATAGCAAATAAAAAATTACCATTCAGGGCTCTTCTTGTATCACAATACAAGAGTTATTATACAAGGTGCTGAATGTACTAGCAAACGGCAAAATACAAAACCATGGTACAAATATATGATGTTGAAAAACAATCTTAAAGAAAATTCTGGCAATTGCAACGTAGAACACGAGGTACACGGTTCGTTGTTCACCCATTGATACGCTGATAGTCATAGACACTACGTACTGACAGAGGACAGACACCACCAGAAATCACACCACACAAACTTTAAACTTGTTTCTGTCGTGGAGCAAAACTTTGTTTAGCCACTATGCTTGCGTACGGCTTGATTAGAATATTTAGATCACGTGACAATTTCGCATTCAATTACGAGATGGATATTTGGTTCATTATTATTTTTTCCCCCCAAACCGGGGGGGCCCTTCAAATCCGAT